>JARQOC010000005.1:505992751-506322562 GCA_033576535.1 Allobates femoralis
ACGGCTACTAGCGCCCCCCCCCCTGGCTCCTCACCCACGGCTCAGGCGGCGTGAGGGCTTGATGCACCCCTGTGTAGGGATGCTGGATAGGGCTGTAGGAAAGGCAGATGGGGGCACATCAAGTGTGGGGGCTGTAGGAGCAATGGGTGCAGAGAAATCCAGGGTGAGGGCTATAAGAACAATGGGTTGGGCTGATCCAGGGTGAGGGCTATAAGAACAATGGATAGGGCAGATCCAGGGTGACGGCTATAAGAACAATGGATGGGGACAGATCCAGGGTTGGGGCTATCAAAACATGGATGGGAACGTCCAGGTTGGGCTATAAGACCCAATGGTGGGCAGATCCGGGTGAGGCCTATAAGAACAATGGATGGAGATCCAGGGTGGGCTGTAGGAAACAATGGATGGGGCAATCCAGTTTGGGGGCTATAAGAACAATGATGGTGGCAGAATCCAGGGTGGGGGCTATAAGAACAATGGATGGGGACTAGATCCAGGGTTGGGGCTATAAGAACAATGGATGGGGCAGATCCAGGGTTGGGGCTATAAGAACAATGGATGGGGCAGATCCAGGGTTGGGGCTATAAGAACAATGGATTGGGCAGATCCAGGGTGAGGGCTATAAGAACAATGGATAGGGGCAGATCCAGGGTGAGGCTATAAGAACAATGGATGGGGCAGATCCAGGGTGAGGGCTATAAGAACAATGGATAGGGCAGATCCAGGGTGAGGGCTATAAGAACAATGGATAGGGCAGATCCAGGGTTGGGCTATTAAGAACAATGGATGGGGCAGATCCAGGGTGGGCTATAAGAACAATGGATGGGTCAGATCCAGGGTTGGGGCTATAAGAACAATGGATGGGGCAGATCCAGGGTTGGGGCTATAAGAACAATGGATTGGGCAGATCCAGGGTTAGGGCTATAAGAACAATGGATAGGGCAGATCCAGGGTGAGGGCTATAAGAACAATGGATTGGGCAGATCCAGGGTGAGGGCTATAAGAACAATGGATGGGGCAGATCCAGGGTGAGGGCTATAAGAACAATGGATGGGGCAGATCCAGGGTTGAGGGCTATAAGAACAATGGATTGGGCAGATCCAGGGTGAGGGCTATAAGAAAAATGGGTTGGGCAGATCCAGTGGAGGGAGGGCTATGGAAGTCCATGGCATATGATAGTTCATCTCCTCGAAGTCTATGGCATGCACGCTGCTATTTCCACTGCTCTCTCTTCTTTCCCCAGCAGGATATATGAGTTCTCTTCTCCTTCATAGTTATGACAACCGGGAAGAGATGTGAGAGTCTCTTGAAGTGAGTGTCTATCTATCAATCAAGCAACTATGCGGGAATACATTCACATTAGTTTTGAAAAAGCAAGTATACAATAGGGATACTGGTAGGGACTGTGGGGATGGTGGGTAGGGACTGTAGGAACAATGGATAAGGACAGGGACTGCAGGAACGATGGTTTGAGGCAGATCCAGGGTGGGGGCTATGGAACTTCATGGCATATCACAGTTCTCTTTCTCAAAGTCTATGACATTTGGTCACATACCGCATTGCTATCTCCACTGCACTCTATCTCATATGTTTGGTATCTATAGTATCTAATATCTATCATCTATCGTTTTATCTGTTCTATCTATCTACCCATCTAATCATCAGTCTATCTATCTATCTATCTATCTATCATCAATATTCAAAGAAGCTTTATTGGCAGGACTAAGTACACATTGTTTTGGCAAAGAAAGTGTACAAAAGGGAATAGGGATAGGAATGTTGGTAGGCTGTAGGAAAGGTATGGGGCCTCAAGTGTGGGGGCTGTAGAAAGGTGTATGGTGGCAGATCCAGGGTGGCGGCTATGGATGTTCATGGCATATCACAGTTCTCTTTCTCGCATTCTATGGCATGCGCTCACATACCGCGCTGCTATCTCCACTGTGCTCTCTTCTTCTCTCAGCAGGATGTTTTCCCTTCCTCCTTCATGATTATGAAATCTGGGAAGAGATTGAGAGTCTATCTATCTATCTATCTATCTATCTATCTAGATGCAAAAATAGACTGCAGCACCCCAAGAACCCCAGGCTTTTTTTCTAGGCTAGGAAAAATCCTGTTGAGGCTGAAACGTCGCAGATATAAACCAAAAAAAGGCAGCGCTCCGAAACATATAGAAAATGGTTGACCTTTTTGAGCCCATATGATGTGACCAAGCCTTGAAGAAGGTTGATCAAAACCAAAACCTCGCCCCATCATATGTGCTGACTAAAGGTCACTATTTTCTATAAGTTTTTGGAGTGTTGTATCTAATTATCTGTTATATCACTATGTATATATATATCTATATATCACATTCAAGTTGAAAAAAGCTTTTTTGGCAGGACCAAACACACATTAGTTTTGCAACAGCAAGTGTACAATAGGAAATAGGGATAGGGACTGTGGGGATGTTGGGAAAGGGGGCACATCCAAAGTGTAGGCTACAAAAGTCCATGATATCTATCATCTATAGATCTTTCCCATAGCTATCTGTCTGGTACAAAAAAAGGACAGTTTCAAAGATGTTTTATTTATTTATTTATTTATT
This sequence comes from Allobates femoralis, assembly GCA_033576535.1. NCBI lineage: Eukaryota > Metazoa > Chordata > Amphibia > Anura > Aromobatidae > Allobates > Allobates femoralis. The sequence goes on from JARQOC010000005.1 coordinate 505,995,336, forward strand.
TTATTTAAATTCCTGCTGATACTTAGGAATAAGTTGGAATTTATCATGAGTGTTTTTTTAAGTCAGTTTTATTTGTGGCTGCATTGCTGGTAATTGCACTAAACTAGGCAGAAGAGTAAAAGTGTTAATATGTGTAAATTGATCAAACATCATATGACAAAATGGTACGTTTTCTAACAAGTTTCTAACAATGTTCTCTGTTAGCAGGTTCCTACTCACCCATTTAAATGGAGGCGGTGACTGAGTGTAGGCTCCAGTAAAGAGACATGCCTCGTCATGGCTACTGGGCGGTTATAGATATGGCCATTGTTGCCGCAGCTGTTTTGTCCAAACATAGTTTCAAGCAAAACTGACTTTAAAAATTCCTCCATAATAAATTTGCTCTTATGTGTGGCTTGTGTTATGTAAAATTCACCAAAATATATACAATGTGGTATATATAATTGCATTTAATCGCTGTCCAATCATTTGTATCAGTTATATTAAGAAGAAATGTGTCACAAAAAGAGTGAGCCCTATCTATAATCTATCAATCTATTATCTATCTATTTATATGGAAAAAATTGAAGCAGCACCAAAATCAATCAATGTTAGGTGCCAGCCTTCAATTCGCCTCCAAAGCAGGCAGCAATCTAATATATTGCTAAAAAAGTGACAACAACGTTGCGATCCTAACACAGGGCCTTTCTCTATTTTGAAACTTGATTCCAAACTCACCTAGTTGCTCTATGCTCCTCCACCTGGGGCGCAGACATTGGCCGTACATCAAGGATAATAGAACAAATTGGAGTCCGGATCAACAGGGCTGGATTTTCTTTTTCTTTTTATTCTTCAATAAAAATAGTTCATACAATAGAAAAATGTACATGGCCGACATGACTGGGAAGAAAATGAGACTCCAGTCCTGTTCAGCCGGACTCCAATTTTTTCAATTATCCTTTCTCTATTTATCTAATATGTCTATATATCTACCTGTCTATCTATGTATCTATCATCTTTGTGTCTATCCAACTACCTATCTAAAAATATTTCTTCCATATAGGTAATCCAATTACTAATTACATACAAAGTAGGTAATATATCCATCTATCTACATTGATCTATCTACCTATATCTATTCTTCTATCTTCTCAGTCTATTCTATCTATTTCAATCAATTTATCTATCTAGCACTTATCTATCTATCTTTCTGTCTATCTATCTATCTATCTATCTAAAAATCAAAAATAAAGAGCAACACTTGTGCAGTCCTTTTTTCTAATCTGTCTATCTATCTATCTATCTATCTATCTATCTATCTATCTATCATCTATCTATCAGTCTAGCTAACCATCAACCAACCTATTTTTCTACATGTGTATCTATCTGTCTATACATATTGCATCCTCTTTCTCTCCTCAGTCTTTATCTGACATTCTTTCCCCTTTCTCCTTTTTTCTTAAGTTTTATTATAATAAAGGTCCCTTTTCGGGTAGTGAACTTGGTATTTTCTGCCAAAGCAGGCTCTGTTCAATTTCAAAACAATGGTGATTGTCAAAGGCCTTGAGCTCTCCAGTAGAGTCTTTCTGTGTGCTCACACAGCGTTAAAGCCTTCTGCAGCAGAGTGCCTAGGTCTGACCTATGTCACACAAAGGCAACTTCCACCTTCTGAAACACTAAAGGCAGAAAAAAGGCAGAAAGAGGAAAGGAGGGGGCCCTGGAAGCGAAACGCAGCCTAGATTAAATACCCTTGTCTGTTTTAATTAAAGGTCAGATGTATGCCAATGATGGGATGGGGCCTGGCATGGCTCTGGTCATGGGGAGCCTGGCTGTCACTGCCATCTCCTGTCTGTGCCACCCTTTACTCTCGCTCTTGAACCGGTGAAAAGTTGCCTTTAAGCTACAAACCTATTAGTTACGGAGTCTTTAACTTCATCTATTTTGCTCTTGTAATTGGTCTAATTAAGACTAGTGTATATGGCACCAAAGAGCCTTGAAGTTGAGTGACTGACAGTAAAACTTGGATGCCAGTGGCTTAGTCTTTGTATTCTTATTGCTAGTGGGTCATTTAATCCCAAGTGACAGCTGATACATAGGTATATACATGCAGTAGGCATTCCATTTGTGTCCTAAGATACCCTCTATTGGACTTTGCAACCCAAATGGAATTTAAACATTAATGCTACCATATCTTGCCTTTTTCTCAGTTGATTGTGGCCTATGTTACCCTATATGCAGCCAGTTAAGGTGATGGTGAAGGACATATGGCAGGGATTTTCAATGGGATTACTGCCAGGAAGTCCCCCATATAAGATTTCTTGGGTTTTTAGACCCTACAGAAACCTTAACAAACACCAATATAAGTGAAATCTGCTGCACTTTCTATAGGTGATTTTATGTCTTTTACTATAGATTTAGTGTTGCCAAAGTTGTAGTGTTGTATTAAAATCTCCTATTGGGAAGGATGAAGGCTACTGTAAATGTGGAAATATCCGGCTTGGTTAATTATGTAGAGTCTCTAGTACACATTGTGCACTGATGATTGCCATATTGGATTCCCAGGACACCATCTTTGGACTTGCCAATCATGCAGCCTGGACTGGCTGGAGCATTTTCTTAGGTTTTGTCTGTTATTAGAACTTGCCAATATGTCAGTCTGCAAGTTGTAGTGAAATCCTGGCTGCAAATCCTTGAAGTGAGGGTGTTATAATGGAGTGTGTGTGTGATTCCCAGCTTTTCCTGAGCTTACCCAGTGCAGCCCAGCTCCCAGTTACTGACCCGTGCAGGCCTGATAAGTATGAGAGGTCTTTCTGCGACCTTTACACTTCAGCAGCAGAAAGTCAGTAGCGTGAAAGCAATCTTCTAATGAGGAGGGCTTGGGAGGGAAAAGGGGACCAAGCCGGCCACCAAGGGACCTCTACCAAGGGTCTATGAGAAAGGCATGATCCAAGTCAATGTGGCAAGGACTCTGAGCCAATAAGTAAGTGAAGAGCAACCTCTACCTGTTGCATAAGGTTGGCTATAGCTAATCCATTACCCTATGTAGATTGATCGGACATTCTATTTCATTTGTATCATTGCTAATATTCTTTCATCACAATCTATATTATCTTTTGCAATCTACCGAGAATTCAATGTCTATAGCGCCAACATATTCCGCAGCCCTTTACATCTTACTTCTTAGTGTCTGAAGATCTAAGGACATCATCCACTAATTGAACCTATAGCCTTTAGTCTGCTTGCAGCTATGTCATCTATATTCTCTGTAGCTGGAAGTGTTCCCCATGATTTTGAGTCCTTTTCAAGCAGATTCCCTCTAACAAGGAGACGACTAGTTTGTGGGTCAGCAAAACCCCTGACTCATCAAAACATTTACATGAGATCATTATAGTGTAGAGTCAGCCTGTCCTGCCAGTCGCCAAGTGTCCCTAATAGCTCGGCTTAATCCTGTAGGATGGCCAGAAATAGGACAAGACTGTGCCCTGGGAATCATAGCAGGGGAAATATGCACCGTTTACAGAGATGGGCTCTACTGACAAACAAATAAACCTAGAAAAACATCAATTAAACCCGTATTATAACCCATAAACAGGCGCCTGAACCTTATTTATAGACATGTATTACTTTTATTATTTAAATTAAAAAAAATATATAAAAATTAAAAAATATACTAGTGTAGGTGAACATATGATAATTGTTCTTGTGACCTAGATTCTGATTGAGCATGCATTTAATAAAATGATCATTAAATGTTTAATACCTGGATTATTGCAAGTAAAGTATGGGTTTAGAATTGCAGGTAAAAAAAAAATCTTAGGTGATTGAATGTCATATAAATGAATAAATATTATAAATGAATGAATTCGGTGCATTACCTTCCAAATTAAAGATTCTCTTAAAAACGTTCTACGTTTGGTCAAGATGATATTGATGGTTGTCGGAATAATCGCATTACATACGTCACGTGTCATGATGATTCATTGTTTTTAGCAGAGCACATACATAGACAGTGTTAAAAGGTCATTTAAGGATATTTCCACATCTGCCGCAAAGGTTGAGTGATGGCGATGATATATAAAACTCAATTGTTTCCGGCAGAGTTCTAGAATCGTATTGATTGTTGATGGAAGATAATAAACAGGGTGCCTTTTTATCATTGAAGCTTTATATGGAGTGTATCTGCATTATTTGTCATTGATTTGATATGATAATAGATATCTGACATATATTTGCATTTTGACAAATAAAATTACAATTGGTATGTCATAAAATCATTTTAAAAAATAATAATAAATATTCTTGGATTTCGATTTTTTATTTATATTTTTTCTTATATATTTTTTTTTTATTTATTTCATACATTTTTTAAGCAAACAAAAAGATGTCAGTTTTCCAGCAAGCAAGTGACAATATTTTTTATACAAATTAAAAATATAAATTATCATTTGAAACGAATGTTGGTGTTATAAAAGAGAACGATAGCACGAAGAATACAATAAAGCAGCCATTTATCTTGATTGCTGATAGAGGGGGCTGCAGCACAAGTCTGCCTGACGGTATAAACCACAAAGTAATTTAGATGCCCCCATCCTCAAATATGATCTCATCAATTGTGAATCTAATTATACAATCAATATGTTTTCAGTTTGGCTAAAAAAAAAAAAAAATAATAAAAAATATACTCATATTAACCTATTCTTCTACCCAGAGAATAAAGCAGTTTCGAAGGATATTTCTAGTAAATAAAAACTTGATATATTTCCAATTTAGGATTATGTGAACAGATTTGAACAATGACTATTAATGACAATTTGCATTAAAATATGTGATGAAATAGATTTGATTAAAAGGCCTATCTGGAGCAGAACTATATTGAACTAATAAAAGTGGCCTGGATATTGCCATGTAATGTAAATGGCTGGGGGATTTAAATTAAAATCAGATAAGTACAGATGTATTTTAACCGGTTACTGCCAGCGTTTCCATGGCAACGTCAAGTTTGAAAGTTCAAATTTAGGATTCTTTCTTTTTAACATTTAGAATTTCACATTTTGTTTATTGGTTTTAAAATATTTATGAAAAAAAAACATTTGAAAAAATTCTTTTTTTTTTCAATTAATGTCTATTATATATTTAAAAAAAAATTATATTGCAAAAATTAGACTTTTTCTACTCATTACATTATGCACACAAACCAAGCATACATGTGTATTTATGTGGACTTAAAAATAAAAAATAAATATAATGTTACATAAATCTTATAAGGAAGCTAATATAAGTATACATATTTTATATATGTATAAATTATATGTATATTAATTTAGAATTTATGGTGCTATAAAAGTGAATCAATATTATATTCTTATATATAATTATATATATTTTATATATGTATATATAAATTATATCTGTATTAAATGGGAATTTATTGCACTATAGAAGTGAATAAATATTATATATTCTCATATATATTTTATATATTTTTTAAATATGTATAATATACATTATATGTATATTGAATGGGAATTTATGGCGCTATATAAGTGAATAAATATTATATTATTATTATAAATTTATACATTTTTCATACATGTATGCATTTTATATATATGTATGTATAAATGATATGTATATTATATTGGAATTTATGGTGCTATTTAAGTAAATAAATATTATATTATTGGTATTATCTATATTCATATATATTTTACATATGTAAAAGTATATTCTATTGAAATTAATGGCATTATATAAGTGAATAAATATTATATTAATATTATATATTTATATTTTTATATATATGTATCATTATAAATATATTTTTATATTATATATTTATATATTTTTATGTATATATGTATTTTATATATGTATATATAAATTGTATGTATATTACATTGGAATTAATGGCGCTATAAAGGTGAATAAATATTATATTACTATTAATATATATTCATAGATCTATATTTATTATTACAATATATCTGATATATTTTTAAAAATATTGTAAATATATATATAGATACACACTTATATATATTATTATTATTATTGTTTCAATATGATATTTTAAGTTTGATCATTTTAGACCTTATTGTAAGCTTCTAAGCTTATGTCCTAGTCAAATGAATCTGGATTTTTCTTTTTAATGCTCTAAAACAAATAGAAAAATCAGTGGGATTTCGATATATTACATTTATAGGATATGGAGATAAAGGTAATTAGTGATATCACACCATTGTGTTTTAGGCACACAAATGAATTGATTGTGTATTTTCACATAATATCATGGGTGTATACTTTACAAATGAAAAAATCTATGTATTTCTAGCCATAATACTTAACAGAACGATTTCCTTTTCTGCAGTGCAGTTACGTATTTTGTACTGGAGATTGATTTATCTTCCCTGGCATTTTGTGTCGGAGTCCTGGTAGGAGGGTCTTAGCTATATGGGTGGCGTGATTATGCACTTAAGTGGATTTTGCAAGTTAGTCCCTGTACGTAAAATTTGATTTATACAATTAATGTCAGATCAGGCTGACAACCGAGCAATTGCAAGTGTTTTCATATTTAATAAGATGAAGTGGTTTAGATAAAATATATTTGCATGTTTAACATTAAAGGTAAATAAAAAAAATGATCTGCTTAAAATGTACTTATACTTCATCATTAACATGTGCACTGAGGAAATAGAACATAAGCAGAATATACTGTAAACTCAATCTAGTACAACATATTATACATACACATCAGACATCACTAGTGCATACATATGTTTGTATGTCTTCCTAATAGATTTCCCTTTTTGATCAGTACACACATATAATTTTATCCTATATAATGAATCACAATAACCCATAATACACAGCCAGTATGACGACCTCCATTGCTTTGAATTCATCATGCACAACCAATCACATTGCCGAGTATAATTCATGACAAATGATCATGATCAACAAATATTTCAAAGCTTGTTAGATAAATCTTAATAAATGCTAAAAGAATAGTAGTTGGTCATGTATGCATGTTTTGCTAGTATAGAGAACATAATTATCATCACAATGCCTGGTTATTGGTTGTATCATAGAGGAGGCAGCTTGTCTATAGCTCTATTTTCACATGTGTCATCATGACTTCCATTTTTAATGGAGCTTTGAGCATTTATGCTCTATCTATATTCCATTGGATAATAGAAACCCCCCTTGGACCCCATTGATGTTAATGGCTCTGTTATGTGTTCAAGCTTTTTAGTAGAACTGCAGACTGTCTTACTATTGCAAAAAATTCTGAACAGCAATATAGTAGTTTGGTGGCACCATTGATCTCTAGTTTGTAGACCCTACGAATATCTATCCAATTATGTATAGACCACCAAACTGTGTCATAGAGAATGACATAACATCTGACTATCATTACAAGGATGAAATATTACTTTCCATCCATATTTGATGTATGGCAGTTATCTGCAAAATCCTAATAAGAGATTTGAATTCCATACCAAAGGATCTATGCTCCTAGGATCTTACCATCTAGTCTGATCATCCAGCGGTCACATTCCTATCCCATACATTGATGGCTAATTTAAACCAAACCGTACAGTTATCAGAAAACATAGTACATTGCCAAGGGATTCCTTAATTGGTCTGGTCTTTTTACTCCATAGGAAGGGTTGGCTATTACCGTTGTACTTTTGTTTTTGGTCTCTTGGTTAGTGATGCATTGCAAACATATTTTTGGTATATTGGATATGTATGCTTATTACATACATTAATAGTCCAACGTTTTGAGAGTAGAAAACTGGGCACTATACACTACACTAGCAAAGGATAGTGATGTATGTGGCAAGGAGAACCTTTTAGGTGTTGCACGCACTCAGGTACAAGACAAATATGACCATATGAAACGAAGAGATAAGAGGCGGCACTCACCATAGTTAGACTTTCTTCTTTATTCTTCGTTTCATATATGCATTAATTAATTCTCATACCATGTAGGGCTTCTCTATGTAAATGAAGTATAACTTCACCCTAATATGTAGATTACAGTGCTACATTTATACCAAAACATAGAGTGATATAAAAAGAGGTAGCTCAAAAAGGTCATGAACTAGGCATGTACTCAAAGAAAATCCTCACTTTCTGTGTATTCAAGAGTGGTAGAAGAGGCCACAGTTGTTATCATTTAACATAGTTGTCTAAAAATGGAAAAACACAGCCAGCAATGCCAGGGGTTGACATATTATTGGTTTAACCTATGCACCTGCACAGGGGCCCAAGAGATAAGAGGGCCCATTTCCGCATCCTAAGCAGTTGATATTGTGCTTTATGATGAGCTATTGAATTGCAAGGGGCCCATATACTGTCCTTCACAAGTTCTCTTTTCTGTCTGTGTCCGCCGGTGTGTAACCCATCTTGGCTTTTGGGTAAATCCAAGTGTAGTAGATAGGCTTGAACCATTGATAAAGAACTAGGATATAAAGCTCATGGAAATGTAGACTTGTAATAATAAGTTTAGTAATCTAATCTGTAGTTGCCTTAGGATATCAGAATCAAAGCCATATGGTCAGATAGTTTAAAAGTCCAAGGTGTAAAGATGCCCTGGAAAGGGTGACACTTGGGTGTTTTGAATCTGAAGATGTTGGATATGACTGGGAAGGGTGACCCTTGGGGGTTTTCAATCTATAGGGTTTTGGACCTGATTAAGTAACAGTACATTTGCTGACAGAACATTTCACTCTTTGGTCCACACTAAACTGTATTTGCCTTAGCTTCATGTGGAGGACAAAATGAAGAATTTTTTATATCAGATGTAGGGGTATATCCATGGTACACATCTTTATTTATTTCATTGATTTTTTTATGTCTCTCTGCATTTACTTTGCATGTTTGTTAGTCACAAAGAACCTTTAAAATGATCCTAAACATCCAGAAACTGACCGCGTCATGAAAGGGGGGCGGGCTAAATTGCATCATGCCGGAGCCCGCCCTTTCATGACGCGGTTACACACTCACAAAGGCAGCAAGCAGAGAAGGGCGTGAATGATTAAAGGCACCAGCAGACAGGCACGCCTATTTGCGGCTTCCAACAGAAACGGAGAACTCACACAGGTCAAACTATTATTTCCTTTTCTCTAACTTTACAAAAGCGATTTTTTATGCAAAAGGGATGGCTAGAAATGATAAGAGGGGGTGCAGGGACAGGTCTAAAGATAAGGGGGGGTCAGTTTCTGGGTTTAGGATCACTTTAAAGGTACCTTTACACGCCGCCACTGAGGTGTAGCAACTGCCTGGCAATCAGGATTTTTGTCACGGTTGCCTTGAAATTGCTACAAAGTATCGGCGTGTAATTGGGAAAGCCATGCTCTAAAATCAGAGGCAACCCAAAGGGGGAATTGTCATGGTAGTGGCGTGTAAATGGGCGATAGGCAGGGGCGGAACTACACTGGTGCAGCTGGTGCAGCTGCACCAGGGCCCGACCGGCTGGGGGCCCCTTCAAGCCTGGAGGGGGGCCCCCAGCCGACCCCCGCAACGCCGGCCAGAGTAAGGAGGGTCAGGCAAGGGAAGCAGAGGCTTCCTGCTTCCATCTGCCTGAATCCCGCCCTTCCTTTTCCTCTGCTCCATCCCGGTCCCTAGAACACTTCGCCGCTCCCAGGTAGGAGAGCATCGCGCCTGCGGCTCATTACTGGCGGCTCGTGCGGCCCCCAGCGGCACCCACCCCCCCTTTTCTACGGGCCGCGCGAAGGCCAGTGAGCGTCCCCCCCGGTCCTCTACCTGCTAAATCAGGGCCCCAGGGGGGGACGGTCCGCCTGGCGATAGGGATGGAATTTACTCGCCTAGTGACTTCCAAGGGGCGTGCCACAGCGTCATGACGCGCCATCAGCGATAATTGGTGGGGGCTACTGTGTTACCATTGGCTGTCCCTTCACAGGGCACCATATTTAAAGAGCTGACCATTCACACTACACAATTGGAATGGCGTCATGTATTAGCCAGCCTTCCTGAGCAGGCTGGCCAATCATGACGCTATTGCGTTGTCCAATCAGTGTGTTAGCGTCAGGAATCACGAGTCTGTCACGCCTATGTTTTAGCGCCGCAGAACGTGTACGCCCACATTCCCCTACTGATTGCGGCATGTGAAGCGTCATCGGATTCAACCGGATGTGTCCCGCAGGATCTGTTGGAACTTCTGGGGAAACCATGTTCCCTTAGGTTGAGGGCGAAATACTGCGGTTGTACATGCGGCAACCGTTAAAAACGTGCACGCGCACGTACGGTTGATAACGATTGCCAGTGATATTTGCGGCGTGTAAAGGTACCTTAAGGGTGTGGTGCCCTTGCAGGCTGTCACTTCGAAAGTCATGGTCTTCACGCCTCTGGAAACCTGGTTCTAATCTCTGAGAAAGGGCAAACCTCTATGAAGAGACATTAGTGATCCCTGACTGATGCAGGGCCTTCTGGTTCTGAGAGTTGGAGAATTATTATGGTTGCTCTTTTCTTTTTGAAGAGGCATCTTTGTGCGTCCTTTTGCATTTACATGGCACTCTGCACATTTAAATGCATTTAAAGGATATACTCTTAAAAAAAAACACAGCCTATAACAACTTTACTCATAGTGGTCAGTAGTTCATGGCTGTGTCACTAAGTTTTACATAAAGTGCATAAATGCCTACTATAAGTCCCAAAAGATAGATAACTATTATGTTTTACAAATGATATTGTTTATGTATTAGGCTGGCTTCACATCACGATTTTGCTGCATCCGTGTGTATCCGTTTCAAATGGATACACACTGAATCGATTTTGCCTCCCATGTATCCTTATGGGCAACGGATTGGATGTGTCCCTATTGGCATCATTTTTAGCACCATCCGTTGCTGTCCGATTTAGTCACGAAGCCAAAATCGTAGCCTGCTGATATTTTGGTCTCCGTAACTCAAATGGACACCACGTATCCGTTGCATTCCGTGTTACATAATATGTGAGTCTATGTATCTCGAATCCATTAAAAAATCAGATCCATAAAACAGATCCGATTTGCTGTACTGTGCATACTCAGAGCAAGGTACAGCCCTATCTCTGCTAACTGATGACGGATCCGTGGAAAAAACTCGGGATTTGTGGGCATTCAGTGGCATATGTTGGCCACAGATCCGTGTGCCTGTTTCGTGTGATCCTTGAATATTCAAGGATCACCACGTTTGGTGCAAAAATTTTTGATGATGTGAAGTCAGCCTTTACATGTAATGGATTTTAAAAGTCAGCTCCTTTCAAATCATTATACCTCTCAGAATCATTCCAAAAAAGACCTTTAGTGTTCCCTAACACCCATCTCCTCTGTATATGTCTTGTTATAGTTTTGTGGCGTAGAAAAATAGACTTACGTGATGCCATCATTTTTTTCTATTCACATACTCTATAAGTTGGGCTTCATTTTTCCATGGCATCAGTTATTCTGCAGTGTATCAGTGCCACACCTGAAAAAAGCAGAATAGCTGGATAGATGGAAATATGGCCTAACAATTCCTACACCCTAATTTATTGTCAGATATGTAAGTGTTTATATCTACTTGCACCCCTTGGTTGCCCAAACAGAAAGTTCTAAGATATATATATACACTGTATCTATATCCATATATATATAGATAGATAGATATAGATATACAGTATATATATATATATATATATGATGGCATTATAGGAGAACAGAGTAGTGGTATTATCAAAACTAAGCAGTAATATGTGTGCAAAGTAGTATTGTTTAGAAATGGGCAGCACTGTGGCTCAGTGGTTAGCACTGCAGTACTGAGGTTCTGGATCCATATCCCACAGCTGCAAGGAGTTTGTATGCTCGCCCCATGTTTGTGTGAGTTTCCTTCAAGTTCTCCGGTTTCCTCCCACACTCTAAAGACATAGTGATAGGGAATGTAGATTGTGAACCCCAATGGGGATAGTGTTGCCAGGGGCTGGCTGGCTCAGGGGGCAGGAAGGCAGATGCACCCCAGGCCAGTGGTCAAGCAGCAGTTTTGGGGCCACCTGGCCATCTGTCATGTTGGTCTGGGCTCACAGCTCATGGGCCACTGCTGTGTGCTTGCCCCCCAGGCTGATATTTGCCAGCCAGCTCCTGAGTGTTGCTAATATATGTAAATCACTGTGGAATTAATGGTGCTATGTAAGTGAATAAATATTACTAATATACTGCATATTATTGGCTATCTATAGTAGTTTCATCTTAGTACTTTGGAGCTGCTTGGCAGAAAAATGGCAAAGGGCAAGCTACTTGATTTGTTGCCTTGGGACTATTTTTTTTAAACCAAACTGTCCCTACCCTGAGGTTCTACTGAAGGAAGCCTAGATAACCATAGAAGTTCATTTGTCTTTAGTGCATAACATGTGCAAGAAAACTGGCCTTAGAAAGGTGATTAATTTTCTCTCGGTGATGACATTGGAAAGCTGCCAAAAGCTGCTGCTTCAAGGGTCACATGTATTTGTCACAAGAAATGTGGCATTGGTGACAATTTAGTTTGCATGAATCATATTGCAGCTTTTTGAAGTAATTTATAATGATTCGTGATACATATATATATATATATATAGGTTTAGCTTTATTCATATTTTTAATGCTGAAGTTTGTATATTAAACAGCAACACGTCTTTGTAACTGTTTGTAAGTGAAATCAGAAGGAAATGTTACCACCATAAGCACAATGACCTCAGGCTTTGGGCCTGTAACTTCTTGCAATAAGCGCCTGGTATAGCAGATATTTAAATAATAATTTTCACATGTTTAATGCAGAGTAATACATTGAATGCTATCAGTGATTGTTCTATTTAGTAGCAGGGAGGAGCAGTGGTGCAACTAAGGGGCACAGAAGTCAAGGTAGCACCAGGGACCTGTAGGAACCTGATAATATAATTGGGGAAACTCATTGATTTTGCATTTGAGGACAGAAGCTTCAATTACCCCATTTGGAAAAAAAGGGGAGTTCTTATTGTCTGATCTCACATCTGTCCACAACCTGTACATCCCCAGATGTCGATTGTGCATAAAAATGGCGGTTCAGTAAAGAGATGTGATAAAACATCATTAATTGGTATATTAGGTCTGCTATCCAATGTAAGTTAATAAAGCCACTACTTTTTTCCTGTAGAGGTGAGAATGGCTACATGCAGCTGTGCAATATCCAATTATTAATATATTATATATTTTTCTTAGCTTTTTTGTTTTTACGCATTTTTGCTTTGCATAAATTTGTTTCTCTACTCTCATTATTTTCTTGGATGCGTATATAGAAAGCAAAATTGTCTATGTGTTGTTAAAAATAAATGAAGCTGATGGGTCGTTTTAAGGTGTATATGTCAGGATTTCCAGTAATAAATCTGTTTGTTGTGTTCAAATCAGATTTGCTTATCAGAGAGGATTATAGTATCTCATATTTGCAGAGCTTAGTTCAGTCTATCACACTTTAATATGTCAAGCCGAGCAATACATCCTATTGGTTTATGTAAAGAACCATTAAAGCTTGAATACAATTTTATGATAGAGCCAATAACAACATTTAGAAATATTGTATACATGTAAGCAAGCTAGGGCCTTGTAAAAGGGGTTATGCTATACAAGATAGCGAAGCACTCAATGCCTCGCCTCGAATACACACACTGTATGGTTACAAATAACACAACCTTATATGTAATAATCACTAGTACCCAATATGGGATTGCCAATTATTGCTAATATCATAGTAAAGCATGGAGGCACACAATCAGGATTATGATGAAATATTATCATAGTGTTTCACTTTCCTTCCTGAAGTAATAGAACTAAAGCTCCCATGTTCAGGGCCACAGCACATTTATTATTTAGATACAAGGATTAGGTGAGAAATGATTTGACTGAGGTGTCCCTCAACAATAAACTGATGAGAAGGTGTTCTGCTGCTGTGACCCTCAGCAAATCATCTTTGCAGCAAGTGTTCAATTATCTTGTAGCACCCCCACAGGGGATATGAAGTATTGCAGAGCTTCCAATAAAATCAATTGGGTGTCTGTGTAATCCAGGGATGAGCTGGATCCTCTACTAGAGGACTCTAGGCTAGAGCCTGATGGTTTTTCTGCCTATTTCCTACTCTGCCTGATAGAAGAGAGTCCTATATGGGTGAATGTCTTTATTAGGGCTTGTGCACAAGACCGATTTTCTCATCCAAGTGTTATCCATGGTTTTCGTGGATGCAAAAGAACTGTGGATAGGAATGGGAGCGCAAATAGGGCTTTACCTGGATAATGAACTGGATAAGTTTTATTGTTTTACTCACCTGGACAGGTTGTGTGACACATATTACGGCTGCTGCAGGATCCACCAGCCACGTGTAACACACAGCCACAAATAAGGAAAATGGTTATACAAGTGAATGAAGAGCCCCGCGCTGCAATGAGATGAATGATCCAAGAAGGTATACGAGAAATGTGGTGGCTTTATTCTCAAATAAAGCCACCACTTGTCTCATACACCTTCTTGGATAATTGGTCTCACCTTCTTGGATCATTCATCTCACGGCAGTGCCGAGCTCTTCATCCACTTGTATATCCATTTTCCGGGTTTTTTATGAATATTACTCAGAACTATGATGTTCCATGGGGCTGTGTACATGTTCGATTATTTCCTCAGACCGAGTGAGTAGTCCAAGGGAAAAATTGGAGACATGTCACATATTGATCCAAGTGTCAGATCTAAATCAGCAATGCAAGTCTATGGGTCTCTGATAAAAAAGAAAACTAACCACACTCGTGTTACATCCAACTGTGGTCCAGTTTTCTTGGAATGACAGAATGGAGAAGGTGGGGAGACGTTTTTTCTAAGTATATAGAAAAAGAAAAAATGAGGTCAGCTTACTCCATATATTACTTGCTCCACAAGTCACTTCCAAGGAAGACCACGTAGGTCCAACAGATGTAGCTGTAAACAATAACTTGGAAATAATAGCAACAATCCAGCCGTAATCCAGGTTATTATGAAAAAATGTTAATTGTATTATAAGTAGAGATGAGCTACCGTGTTCAGGTTCGGAGTTCAGGTGAGGTCCGGTTATTTCCATATAAAAATCACTGGAGCAAGCATCGCAGTGTTTAATTGGCACGCACTGGGAGTACAAATAGAGCTATCAGTGATAGTGTGGATGTAAAAGAAAAAATTAAAAATCCCTCCCACATCCTGAAGTGTTTTGTTTATGGCTGACTGTATGTGGGCAGAGAGCCGAACTGACAATCAGTAAGGGCACGGGTCAAGTTTGGGTCTCGAACAGTGCCATCAATCCTGAACATCCATGAAATCGTTAGGTAACCGAACCCAAACCCTGAAAGGTTTGCTCAACTCTAGTTATTAGTCCATCAAATTCCATAGTCTACAAGCTGTGTGGACAAAATGTCACATTCAAGCCGCATGGAAATATCTGACCACCTAATCTTATTTAATAGACACCTGTGGTCAGCACCTGAGTAGAATGTCAATTGCTATACTTAAATAATATGAGGCTATTGGGGTCTGTTTGAACATGGATTAAAAACACGAGGCTGTGGATTTTTAATAACATAAACAAGTCCCTAAATAAATATAATACAAAAAATACACATTACACAAAAAATGCTCCTAATTACATCCTATCTACACAGGAAATTGCCAATAATAAACTGCAAATATATATTAACACTAAAACGTCTTCTCTCCATGACTGAGAAAATTTATGCCACTCTGATCAGACTCTGATCAGACCGATAAAAATGTTCTCGGATGTGTAGAAAACAATCATGTGAACGTACACTTAGAGAGAATGTGCCATCAAAAATTAATAATTGTTTAAATCAGGTTTTTGTGTTAAATACATATATTTTTACAATTTTTGGCATTCTCTATAAAAAATGTAAGTCTTGCAATCTTCTCATTGGCCATTGGCCATAGGGCGATTTTAGAGTCATTCGTCCTGTTCAGGATGAGGTCTCATCGTCACACAATTACACACGAAAAAATCAATTTTCCAGTAGCGGAGCATTTTTCTGGCCAGGGACATAACATTGATAATATGAAGTTTTTAATTTTGAGAGGTAATTTCAAATCCCAAAAACATCAAAGAGTCTGTGAATCCAAGCTAATTAGAAGTTTCAATTGTATACAGAACGGACTGAACATTGCTGATGGTTTTATGGCTCATTACCACGTCTAAACAATGTTGTTCAAAGACATGGAAATCTTAGACACCAAGTTTTCTTATAAATTAATATCCTTAAGACTTTATGACCACTAGGCCTGCCTGATTGAAGATCCTCTCCAAGGCTGCTTTGTTTATTTTGCCAACTGTCCAGTCCCTGTAATGTTTATTCAGTCAAATGTTAATCATTTTAGTTGTGCATGCATATATTTTGAGTTTCATTCAATATCTTGTCATACCATGCCTGATGAAGAGACCTGAGTCGTCTCGAAAGCTTGCCTTATAACATCATTTATTTTATTTTTGTTAGCCATTAAAAGGTATCACAACTACAAGATTTGTATCTTGTTTCTCACACTGAGAGCAATCAACATTTTCTCAACTGGCTAACACGGTACCAAACCTTTTTTTTCTTTCAGAAAATGTACATGTTCATTGGCAGCAATACACTGACTAAGGATCTATCATTTGCGTTGAAATGTCTAATGTGAATGTACAAACGTCATTTTAAAAAGAGGCAGAGCGGGGGAGCTGCAATATTACCTACTTTTATTAGGAGATTCTGTATGATTAACTGTGTATAGAGGTGTACTCAGTTATTGTTATCCTGCTTCTGCGGATAATGAGTCTTCTGAAAACTTATCCTTGAAGATTAAGAAGTATAATTTTAGAATAGCTCCAGTGTCTTCACATGAAACCGATGGGGATATTGTCTACCTGGCTCAGCCTGTAAATGTTTCACCCTTGTTTCTTAATTTATTAATATTTAACTACTTTTGTATCTACCTGTGAGCTGGATGAATGATTTGGGACAGTTACATGAAGCTTATTGTTGCTACAGTTTACAGTAATTACCTGTACATGAACCTTGCAGTGCTGGCAATGACATAACGTTTTAACCTTTCATCTTTAACAACAGCAGCCCATATCGGTACCCCACCTCCTTCTTGCTGACTTCTGAGTTGAAGTGGAGGCTGTAACCGTTACTGATTCAACTAAAGATTCACCTATCTGGTCCATCAAGGGTCACTCTCATCTCATCAGTCCATGAAACCTTTGAAAAATCTGTCTTCAAATATTTCTTATCCAAGTCTTGAAGTTTCCACTTTTGTGTCTTGTTCAGTGGTGGTTGAGTTTCAGCCTCCTTTTTCTTCTGAGCTCTCCCGGGAGGTTGAAGTTTTGGAATATATCTCTTTCTTGGTCCATTTTGCTTGGGGAAAACAAGCTGCCTAATAATTTTTCACACCCTGATAAAGGGTGTTGTATCTGAGTTGGTCGACAGGGTAGGGGGTACTCAGATACCGGGACATGTTGCTACTTCAGTGGGGATCACGGCTGGTCGGGTCCCAGTCCCGTGCCCTGGACACTCAATGGCTGAGGAAAAACTATTCGGGATGAGGGATTATTATACGTGACGCCACCTTGATGTAGCGGCGCTGAGGGATGGTGTGCTTTGAAGTACGCTCCAAGACGGAGCTTTACTCGGCAGCGGGGTGGATGAGGGGAGTAGTAGTCCTTGGCTCTGTGTAAGTTCTCCAGGCGGTGGCGGTGAATCAGGCACACACACAATAGTCTCTGTTTCAGTACCTATTTTTACTGATGGCGGGTAGCAGGTACGGTCCAGGAGGTAACCAGGTGGCCGATGCAGTTTGGGACATCCACCTTTGAAATTATGAAGCCTCCTCTATTTGCATGTGTGGTGATTTGGAAAGTTCTGCCTCAAGCTGAACCTCCCTCTTTCTCTCTTTCTCAGGATGGTACTGCACAACTGACGATGAGGACCTTTCTGTGGGGATTCGTACTCCTTTCCTTGGGTCCCTGGTCCTATGTTTGGTCAGGTTTGGGGTTTTGGTTTCCTGAGCTCCAGGGGGATTGGGATCCTCCTGTCTTTCCAGGCTTTCTCTGCTATGACTGGATCAACAGTAGCTTCGGACTCCGGTGTCTGGGTGGGCTAAAGGCAATTCTTGTTCCCTCTTTCTAGAATTTTCTAACTTTCCACTTGCCTCCGTCCCTTTCTAGGGTACTACACAGCTCCGGTGTCAGTCTCTTTCTGTTTCTGGGCCTGACTTTGTCCCAGCAACCAGCTCTTCCTACTTCTTGACTCCTCAACTGTCACTCCTTGACTAACTGGCTCCTCCCCCCAGACCTGGATCTTTATAGGGAATCTTGCTTAGGCAGCAAGTGGAGCTCCCCCTACAGACCTGGGGTGGAAAGTGTTGTGTGCTGTGTGTGCCAAGGTGTACTGCCTGCCCTGCACCAGTGGGTCCTGTGGCAATCCCTGCAGGGGTGCCACATATCCTTAAGCCACAACCTCTGTGTTGAGTCAAATGCGGTGTGTTGGACAAACAACATTAATGCCCAGTAGCCAGGACTAGCAGGGAAGGACACAGTGGGCCTCAATTATTTCTTACACTGCTCTGGTAAAATGAAAGCTGAGATTTGAGTGGTTCTATTGGTAACTAAGACAATTTCACTATAGGTCAGTACTGATTTGTACTTCATGGTCCACCCTGGATATTTGTGGAATATTGGGGAATTAGATTGATTAATTAAACTACAATGGCTAAATGACTACAGCTTGCCTTGTTTTGGTCATACCCATATAGAGAAAAAATGAAAATGACACTGCCAGTCAAACTCAGACTAAAACAAGTAGTCAACCAATATCAGCATGACAGTAACTGAGAAGTATCTGCCCAGGATCTGATTTTCTTCCTATACTAAATAAAGATATGAACGCAACATTTTTGTTTTTGCTCCTATTTTACATGAGCTGAACTCTAAGATCCAAGGATTTTTCTAGTTACACAAAAGGCCCTTTTCTCTCATTGTTCACCAATTTGTATAAATCTTTGTTAGGCTGAAGGCACATGGTCCGACTGACCCGCAAGAGTGCAATGCGAAGGAAACTCACATTGCACTCGGACCAGTGTTGCCATATCAGGCTGGACACACTGGTGGGTGTCCACTGTGCTGAACTCACACTGCGAGTCAAATGCGAGTTCAGTCGCAGCATGCTGCGACTGAACGTGTGTTTGACGTGTGAGGGGCTAATGGAAGTCTATGGGTGCAAGGAAACCTCGCACCCAGACAGCACACTGTGCGAGTCACTCGCGCATGTGCTATAGTTCCGACACAGGGAAGCCCAATAGCTATATATCTACAGATAAAGATCTGAAGATATAATAGCTTTGTCGGGCTTTGTGCTGCTTTGACAGCAGCATATTTTAAATTTCCCAGGGTTAACCGGCATATTAACCCCATCTGCAGCCTCTGTGCTGCATGTCAGCTGGGAGGCTGCAGATGTGGTTAATAAGCCGGTTATGTATGTTTAACCCCATGTTCCTGTCATGACAGTTTATGTCCAGTTATGTCCACACTCCCTGGACACAAACTGACATGTCAGAATGTGTCTGCAGGGGTTAATGCAGCATTTTAATAAAAGCCAACAATTACCGCTATTCATTAAATTACTGTATTCTCCGGCAGTGTGCAGGACTCAGTCAGGAGCTCTCCATGGTCCTGCACTGTAAGAATGTAAAATGACAGCCCTTGTCCTTGGTACTGAAATTTCACGCTCTTACAGTGCAGGAGCTCAGCAGAGTCCTGATCGTTAAAGCTGGGTGCTTATTGTAATCTGAACAGCTTCAGCATCAGCTGACATGCAGCACAGAGGCTGCAGATGTGGTTAATATGCCAGTTAACCTCGGGAAATACAAACACTGCTGCTGTCAAAGCAGCGGTGTGTGTAATTGCCGGGTTGCCGGCACACTAACCATTCAGCTTACACCACTGTGACAGCAGCGGGGAAAGCTGAATGGTTAAATTGTGGGGTAATTGCTCTTAAAGGTGCTGAGGTTTTACTAAAACTTCAGCACCTTGGATAGCAATTACTGCACGATTTAACTTTCCCCACTGTTGTCACAATAAAAGACCACGCTAACATGTGCAGTTTTATCCATTACCACAATTTTTTTAGGCGTCGTAAGTTTTGAGGGAGCTTGTAATTAGCATGCTGACTGCAGGAATGTCCAACAGAACTGTTACATGTGAATTGAATGTTTATTTCTATCCAAAGGCATTTCAGATAATTTGGCAGTGCATCCAACCGACCTCACAGCTGTGGACCAAGTGTCACCACATCAGCCTAGGACCTTCGCATTAAGCATCTATACCTCCAAGATCATCTGACACCAGCCACCCAAACAGCTGCTGTATCAATCGGTTTGTATAACCACAGGATTTCTGCACAAACTGTCAGAAACCGTCTCAGGGAAGATCATATGATGCTCACCCCCCTCATCCGGGTCGCCGCCTGACTGCAGTTTGTCATCGTAACCATCTTGAGTGGGCAAATACTCACATTCCATGGCGCCTAGCACATTGGTGAGGTGTTCTCTTCATGGATGTGTTCCGGCTTTCAGTGTACAGGGCAGATAGCAGAGTGGCAACTGGTCGTCATGCCAAATACTGACTGGATTTCTGCCCCTGCCTCCCCACAGCCCACTTTAATACTGTAAAGCTGCATATTTTAGAGTGGCCTTATGTTGTGGCCAGCCTAAGGCACACCTGTGCAATGATCATGCTGTTTAATCAGCATCTTCATATGCCACACCTGTGAGGTGGATGGATTATTTCGGAAAGGAGAAGTGCTCACTAACACAGACAGAAAAATTTGTGAACAATATTTGAGACACACAGGCCTTTTGTATCCATAGAAAAAGTCTGAGATTTTTGAGTTCAGCTCGTGAAATTTTGAGCAAAGACAAAAGTATTGCGTTTATATATTTGTTCAGTATATAGATTAACATATATATTAGTTACAGCAAATAACATTGTATTTTATTCTTATAGTCGGTGGGACAAATGATTTGACAACTTCTTCAGGGTCTCCCAATTTTCC
The DNA here is from genome assembly GCA_033576535.1 of Allobates femoralis. Lineage (NCBI taxonomy): Eukaryota > Metazoa > Chordata > Amphibia > Anura > Aromobatidae > Allobates > Allobates femoralis. The sequence continues at coordinate 506,016,414 of JARQOC010000005.1, forward strand.
ATGTGGCTCCAGGACATTCCAGAAGATTTGGGAAATATAATCTTTAAATCTGGGTCTCTCAATATTAATTTCTATTGTTGTTACAGAAGAGCTGAGCCCAAACTCATGAACACAATTATTTTTGCATTAATTCCCCATTTGATTGTTGTGCCCACCAATTAAGCAGGAGTCGCAGGACCCCTATTTTGATGGTAGGAGTAAAGTCCGGAGGTGGGACCTGCACATAGCAGGCATTTATGGTATATACTGCGGATGTAGCTTTGTAAATTGGGTCTGAGAATAAACATTTAAGGAACAATTATAACACATCATATTTAATCATATTTTTCTTTATTATTAAGAGAAACAGTGATGATGACATTAGGTAAAGGTCTGGCTTTATAGGCTTTGTTTTCTTTCCATCATCAGTAGCTGATGGGAGAATCAGGTCTTGCTCTACTCCACAGGCTTCTAGTTCACAGTAGCCTTTTCTACTACGTTTGTGTTGAGGGTGAGGGGAGGTGAGCACCGCCAGACATCAGTCTGTATTTTTTCCTCTTTATTTATTTGGTTAATAGTCTTGGTTTTTGTAATGTCTTGGAGACTCTGCCGCTGGTAACTCCACTTTCCTCCCACGGTATTTATTATTTATTGATTTTAATAACTATGCAGATCCCATGCAGTATACGAGTGAGATTTTTGGTATTTTTATATAGCTCAACATTTTCAGCTCAGATTTTCTCAATCATAAAGTTTTCAAACACATTTTACATCATCTACGTACTAGTCTGCAAATGTCTAAATTACATATCTAAATATATAAAAATAGAAATAGGAAAAAACAGGCAGCACTCAAAAATAATAACAAATAAAAAGTGGACTTTAATCAGCCCAAAGTGCAACGTTTCAGTGTGGAAACACCTTCTTCAAGCACTTTTTCAAGGTGTTTGAGGAAGGTGTTTCCACACTGAAACATTGCGCCACTTTGGGCTGATTAACCCCTAGACGACAGCCTAACGTCTACAGACGTCGGAAAAAAAGGGTACTAAAGCCTAGCCGACGTCTGTAGACGTTGGCAGGAAAAAGCTCTATAGCGCCGCCCCTGGAGCTAATACCTCTAGGGTGTCAATGTACCGATTGTAGCTGACACCCTAGAGATTAGGAATTAGCTGATTTTGTACCCGCACCTGTGATGTGATGACCGGTAAACACCGTTTACCGATCATCACATCACAAACAGTGACAGTGCCGGTAAAAAGTACTTTCACTTTAATCCGACATGAAAACACATGTCGGATTAAAGTGAAACAGCAACCCCTCACTGCCCAAAGACCCCCAGTACTGGGGATCACCCCCCCCCACCCCATCCCTCCCCCACAACATCCAAAATGGTGGCGCATGTAAAAACGCGCCGCCTCCCCTGCAGCTGCATGCGATCTGACATGTCACAAGTCAGATCGCATGACTGACACATCCCCCTGTGCCCCCCAACACTTTCTGCAGCCTCCGACCCCCTCCAGCCCCCATCTCCAGCTCTTCCAGCCCCCCAGCCTCGCTCCTCCAGCCCCCTCCTTGCTCCTCCAGCACCTCCAGCCTCGCTCCTCCAGCCCTCTCCTTGCTCCTCCAGCCCCTTCCTCCAGTTTCCCTCCGCTCCTCCAGCCCCGCTCCTCTGATACCCACAGCCCCCCATCTTTACCCCCTCCAGCCCCGCTCCTCTAACCCTCTCCGCTCCTCTTACCCCCGCTCCTCCGCTTCTGCAGCACCGCTCCGGCTCCCCTCCTCGCTCCTCCGGCCCCGCTCCTGCAGCACCGCTCTTCCAGCTTCCCTCCTCCTCTCTCTCTCACCCGCTCCTCGATCCTGGAGTCCCGATCCTGGGGTCCCGCTCCTGGATCCTGGGGTCCCGCTCCTGGATCCTGGAGTCCCGATCCTGGGGTCCCGCTCCTGGCAGTGGCACCAGCAGTCTGACTCCTCTTCTGTGCGCGCCGCTGTGTGCGCGCACTCTCAGGGGAATGATAGGTCATGAACTTACAGAGTTCATGACCTATCATTCCCCTGGGGTCACACAGGGGTTAAGTGATCTTCATGGTGATCTGCTTTAGAGATCATGAAGATCAGTTAACCCCTGTGTGGTCCCTGGATTGTGATGGGTCATGACCTTAGTGTTCATGACCTATCATTCCCCTGAGGTCAAACAAGGGTTAAGTCATGAACTCTAAGTTCATGACCCATCACAATCCAGGAGTCACACAGGGGTGCCTTTACACGCCGTAACCGTGGAGAGAAATATTGACGGCGATATGTCGCCTTGCAATAATCGCCGTCAAAATCTCTCCCAATTGCGGCATGTAATTGGGGAATTTGGTGGCAAAATGTTGCCTCGCCACGGTCGCCTGATCTCTGTGCACTGCTCTGCAATCAGGCGACCGTGGCGAGGCGACATATCGCCGCCAAATTCCCCAATTACACGCCGCAATTGGGAGGGATTTTGAACGGCGATTATTGCAAGGCAACACATCGCCATCAATATTTCTCGCCGCGGTTGCGGCGTGTAAATGTACCCTTAGAGATTATTATGTGTGACCCCTGGATCGTGATAGGTCATGAATGCTGTAAGTTCATGACCTATCATTCCCCTTGGAGAGTGCCTTATTATAGCATATGGGGGATGCCCCCATATGCTATAACACCGAGAAACATCGCGGAACCGCCCACTGGACTACGTCGGACATCACCGCCCACTGGACTACGTCGGACGCCACAGACAAATAAAGATGGGGTCTAAATTGTGTTTGTTTTTTTTCTAATAAAAAAATCTTTCTCTGTGTTGTGTCTTCTTTACAATTTACTAGAGATTCCTAATGGCGGGTCTAACATTGGCCCTATATTATGAATCTCGGGCTTAGTGCCAGCTGCCGAAAAGCTGGCATTAACCCCTTATTACCCAGTCTGCCACCGCTACACGGCAGCTGGAAGAGCTGGATACAGCGCCAGAAAATGGCGCTTCTATGAATGCGCCATTTTCTGGGGTGGCTGCGGGCTGCAATTCGCAGCGGGGGGGGCCCAGAATGCTTGGGCCTCCCTACGCTGAGGATTCCAGCCCCCAGCTGCCTAGTTGTACCTGGCTGGCCCAAAAACATGGCGAAGCCCACGCCGGTTTTTTTTTAATTATTTCATGAAATAATAAAAAAAAAAAGGGCTTCCCTATATTTTTGGTTTCCAGCCAGGTAAAACTAGGCAGAAGGGGTTGGTGGCAGCCCGTAGCTGCCTGCTGTACCTGGCTGGACCAAAAGTGTGGCGAAGCCCCACGTAATTTTTTTTTTCAAATTTAATAAAGAAATACTAGAAAAAAAATGCAGGAGAGGAGACGACCAGGACACAGTGTTTCCGGATCTTGTGCACATGCTCTAAGGCTGCTTTCACATCAGCGGCTCTTGCCGATCGCGGCAGTTGTGGTGAAAAAAACGCATCTGCAGCGATTACCGCATAACTGCTGCACTTGCGGCACAGTTGCGGCAAGCCCCATGCAATGTCTATGGGGCTTGCGGTAAGTGTGCGGCACGAGCGGCAAGTGTGGTTTCGGCACCTGCAGCAGGTGCAGCTGCGAAAAAAACCGCGGTCAGACTCGTTTTTTTTGCGGCCGCATCTGCAGCAAGTGCTGATACTGCACTTGCCGCACCTGCCGCAAGCCCGCATAGACATTCTATGGGGCTTGCCGCAACTGTGCCGCAAGTGCAGCAGTTATGCGGTAATCGCGGCAGATGCGTTTTTTTCACCGCCTCTGCCGTGAACGTCAAAAACCGCTGATGTGAAAGTACCCTAAAAGTGAGAAATTGTGTGAAAAAAAGAAAATGTTCAATATGACGTTATCAAATTCTGTGAAGTAGCTGTAGGTTCTAAATGCTCACTATACCACTAGATATAATCCGTGAGGCGTCTAGTTTCCAAAATGGGGTCACTTGTGGGGGGGCTCCAATGTTTAGGCACACAGGGGCTCTCCATACGTGACATGGTGTCCGCTAACTATTGGAGCTAATTTTCCATTCAAATTGTTAGCGGACACCATGTCGCATATGGAGAGCCCCTGTGGGCCTAAACATTGGAGTTCCCCCACAAGTGACCACATTTTGGAAACTAGACCCCCAAGGAACATATCTAGATGCATAATGAGTACTTTCAACCCCCAAGTGCTTCACAAATTGATCCATAAAAATGAAAAAAAGAACATTTTTGTGGAAAAGAAAGTACTTTTTCATTTTTACGGATCAGTTTGTGAAGCACCTGGGGGTTCAAAGTGCTCACTATGCATCTAGATAAGTTCCTTGGGGCGTACAGTTTACAAAATGGGGTCACTTGTGGGGGAGCCCCAATGTTTAGACACCCAGGGGCTCTCCATACGTGACATGGTGTCCGCTAACAATTGGAATTGTAAGTTGATACTATGTCGTGTATGGCGATCCCCTGTGTGCCTAAACATTGAAGCTCCCCCACAAGTGACCCCATTTTAGAAACTAGACACCCCAAGAAATTTATTTAGATGCATAGGGAGCACTTTGGACTCCCAGGTGCTTCACAAATTGATCCGTAAAAATGAAAAAGTACTTTTTTTTCACAAAAATCTTCTTTTATTTCCTTTTACGGACTAATTTGTGAAGCACCTGGGGTATGAAAGTGCTCACTATGCATCTAGATATGTTCCTTGGGGGGTCTAGTTTCCAAAATGGGGTCACTTGTGGGGGAGCTCCAATGTTTACGCACACAGGGGCTCCCCATATGCGACATGGTGTCCGCTAATAATTTGAATGGAAAATTAGCTCCAATAGTTAGCGGACACCAGGTCGCGTATGGAGAGCCCCTGTGTGCCTAAACATTGGAGCTCCCCCACAAGTGACCCCATTTTGGAAACTAGACATCCCATGGAATTTATTTAGCTGCATAGTGAGCTCTTTGAACCCCCAGGTACTTCACAAATTGATCCGTAAAAATGAAAAAGTACTTTCTTTTCCACAAAAATTTTCTTTTTTCATTTTTAAGGTTTCATTTGTGAAGCACCTGGGGGTTGAAAGTGCTCATCACCAATCTAGATAAGTTCCTTGGGTGGTCTAGTTTCCAAAATGGGGTCACTTGTGAGGGAGCTTCAATGTTTAGGCACACATGGGCTCTCCATACGCAACATGGTCTCCGCTAACAATTGGAGCTAATTTTCCATTCAAATTGTTAGCGGACACCATGTCGTGTATGGAGAGCCCCCGTGTGCCTAAACATTGGAGCTCCCCCACAAGTGACCCCATTTTGAAAACTAGACACCCAAAGGAATTTATTTAGATGCATAGGGAGCACTTTGGACCCCCAGGTGCTTCACAAATTGATCCATAAAAATGAAAAAGTACTTTTTTTTCACAAAAATCTTCTTTTATTTCCTTTTACGGACTAATTTGTGAAGCACCTGGGGTATGAAAGTGCTCACTATGCATCTAGATATGTTCCTTGAGGGGTCTAGTTTCCAAAATGGGGTCACTTGTAGGGGAGCTCCAATTTTTAGGCACACAGGGGCTCCCCATATGCGACATGGTGTCCGCTAACAATTTGAATGGAAAATTAGCTCCAATAGTTAGCAGACACCATGTCGCGTATGGAGAGCCCCCGTGTGCCTAAACATTGGAGCTCCCCCACAAGTGACCCCATTTTGGAAACTAGACACCCCAAGGAATTTATTTAGATGCATAGTGAGCACTTTGAACCCTCTGGTGCTTCACAAATTGATCCGTAAAAATGAAAAAGTACTTTTTTTTTCACAAAAACTTTCTTTTGTCCTCAATTTTTTAATTTTCACATGAGCAACAGGATAAAACGCATCCTAAAATTTGTTGGGCAATTTCTCCTGAGTACACCGATACCTCATATGTGGTCATAAACCACTGTTTGGGAGCACGGCAGGACTCGAAAGGGAAGGAGCGCCATTTCACTTTTTGAATGGAAACTTAGCTCCAAAAATCAAATTGCGCTCCCTTCCTTCTGAGCCCTGCTGTGCGCCCAAACAGTGGTTTATGACCACTTATGAGGTATCGGTGTACTCAGGAGAAATTGCCCAACAAATTTTAGGATGCATTTTATCCTGTTGCCCATGTGAAAATGAAAAAATTGAGGCTAAAAGAACATTTTTGTTGGAAAAATTAAAATGTCCATTTTTTGTTTCCACTTTGCTTTAGTTCCTGTGAAGCACCTGAAGGGTTAATAATCTTCATGAATATAGTTTTGAGTAGCTTGAGGGGTGCAGTTTTCAGAATGGTGTCACTTTTGGGTGTTTTCTTTCATGTACACCCCTGAAAGGGACTTCAAATGTGATGTGGTCACTAAAAAAATGGTTTTGTAAATTTTGCTGGAAAAATGAGAAATTGCTGATGAACTTTGAACCCTTATAACGTCCTAACCCAAAATTTTTTTTTTCCCAAAATTGCGCTGATGTAAAGTAGACATGTAGGAAATGTTATTTATTAACTATTTTGTGTCACATAACTCTCTGGTTTAATAGAATAAAAATTCAAAATTTTAAAATTGTGAAATTTTCAAAATTTTTGCCAATTTTTTTATATTTTCACAAATAAACACAAAAATGATTGACCTAAATTTACTACCAACATGAAGCCCAATATGTCACGAAAAAACAATCTCAGAATCGCTCGGATCCAATGAAGCGTTCCAGAGATATAACCTCATAAAGGGAGAGTGGTCAGAATTACAAAAAACGGTCTGGTCATTAAGGTGGAAATTGGCTCAGTCACTAAGGGGTTAAAGTCCACTTTTTATTATTATTTTGGAGTGCTGCCTGTTTTTTCCTTTTCCTATTATTGATATGCTTTGGACATCGCATTTTTACACAATGTTTTGCACCCATTTTTGTCATACATAAGTTTGAGCTGTTCTTTTTTTCCTTTTAAAGAAAATCTATATATTTAGTGGCCTAACTTGCAGTGCTTGAGCCTCCACAAAATATCTACTGTCACGGATCTGTCATTGTACTGATCTCATCAAATGGGTGAGAGAGATCTTTTGGGGCTCCAGGGCCTAGGTGCAGCTGCAGTTGATAGATTGACAGATTGTATATTTGCTTATGTCTACGTTATAAGTGTTATAAGTTTCTGGAAGTGGACAACCCATTTAACAAATGTGGGCGGTAAGGTGGGTACCAGCCAGCATCATATTCAGGGCACATTGTACTTCACATCTATCCAACAATTAGTGCTAACTGATTTGCTTTTTGTCCCTAATACTTCTAACAGACTCATTTCTGGGTTTGCCACTTCCACTTTTATGCCCCATCTCAGCATTATGTATGTGAGGAAGCTGGCTGACTGCTCATTTCACACCTAAGTCAGCCCACACCTAAGTCAGCCCACTTATTTGTGTTGAGCTATTTCTCTAAGGGGTACACTTTTCTTCTTGTGGAGAGTGACACACCCATCTGGCATGCCAATAATGAGGAGACTTAAAAGCTGTAATGCTCCACTGAGAAATAAATTATGCAAATTGTCTCTTCAGACAGGAAGTAGACTTGAACGTCAGTGTCACATCACATACTAAAAGGACTTTTTAACTGTCCACAAGGAGAAAATATTACCCCTTAGACCCCACTTAGCCCCTCATACATCCAGTTCAGATCTCTTATTTTGAATTTATGATGGGCACCCCGAAACACTGTGCCTGCAACTAAGGTTCTAATTTGGCATAAATCCTAAATCATGTGACAAGTTATCACATGCTCAGATTGCACTGACTTGGCTGATGCTTTGTGTGTTTGTGTTTGCATTTCTTCAGAGCTGCATGAGGTACAGATGCGAAGGTCTTGTGCTCAGCTGCTGGTGATGTAGGTACAGATGTGAAGATCTTGTGCTCAGTTGCTGGTTGATGTGAGGCTGAGTGTGGCTCACTTGGAGTTCCCTCCCCCTGGCTTTTAAGAAGCCTTCCCTTTCCTCTGTCAGATGCCATTAATAGAGTTATTTACTCTTGGTCACTGAGCCGTGAAGATGCCTTGCTGCTGAGCTGAAGTCTCTTCCGGAGTTCTCATTGCCTTGGGAGTAACTGTGGATTCCTAACCTTGTGTGTGAAGTGTGTGAAGGTAGGGGCCCTCAGCCTAGGGCTAATCAAGAGCTTAGGAAATAGAGTGGTGGCTCAGACCTCCTTACCATCAGAGGTACCTCCGAGAATAGTGCAAGCCAGGGACCCAGCATCAGGGTCAGATTAGGCCCCCTGACCCTCTTCGTCCATCACACCATCCAGTTACCTGATTCTATCAACTCCTAAGCATGACACAAGGCTCATTAAAGGGTTCTTTTTGATTTTTAGAATTCCTGCTTCCTATAGGTGGCACTAGACATCAAATCCACTTCCTTTCTAAAGAGACAATTGCATATGAGCTAACGCTCAGTACACCTAAAAATAAAAGTAAGCTCTTTAAAGCTTTCACCCCGAGCCTGTTTTCACCTTTCTGTCCAGGCCAATTTTTTCAATTCTGATCAGTGTCAGTTTATGAGGTAATGCAAGCATGTTTTTTGTGGTCAGACAGAGCGCTTTACACAGTGATGACTAAGAGATAGATGTTAAGTGATTGGTGCAAAATTCACCTGAGGAAGACGGCAGTCCACCATAGAAACGCGTAGTGGTATGGTTCAAAAATAAATCAATTGTTCAATCACTTAACATCTATCTCTTAGTCATCATAAATCGCTCTGTCTGACCACAAAAAACTTGCTTGCATATCGTTTGTCCCCATCGGGGCTTGAGGCTGAGCTGTGTGCACGGGGAGATTGAATAGTGGGTGTTCGTAGGACCTGCGGCGACGTCAGAAGTGATGCGGTGGTCACATGACAGGGCTGTCCCATGTGACATGGAGGAGGATGGTGGGAGTGGACCTGCTGAGCAGGAACAGCAGCGCTACACACCAACGTTGTGCAGGGGTGCACAATAGCATCAGGTGAGCGGACACCTCCCTCACCATTCTTTACATCACCCACTAGACCACCAGGTATTATTCATGTGCGCGCTCCATATCATTATGTCGCCACAGTTTATGAGGTAATAACACTGGAACGCTTCAACGGTTCCCATTGATTCTGATTTCTGTTTTCATGGCATATTGCACTTCATGTTAGTGGTAAATTATGATAGTATTTTTGTGTTTATTTGTGAAAATTGGGGAGAAAATGTTGAAAATTTCACAATTTTCAAACTTCTAATTTTTATTCCCTCAAACCAGACTTTTGTCACACTGAATAATTAATTAATAACATTTCCCACATGTCTACTTTACATCAGCATCATTTTTAAAACATACATTTTTTTTTGTCAGAAGGATTAAAAGTTTATCAGCAATTTCTAATTGTTCCAACCAAACTTACAAAACCATTTTTAGGCTCCACATCACATTTGAAGTGACTTTGAGGGGCCTATGTGACAGAAATTACCCAAACGTGACACCATTCCAAAAACGGCATGCCTCAAGCTACTCAAAACCACATTAAAGAAGTTTATTAACCATGCACGTGATTCAGAAGAATTAAAATAATGTGGAAGGTAAAAATTAAAATTTTACTTGTTCCCACAAAAATGTTATTTTAGTCCCATTTTTTTTATTTTCATAAGGGTAACAAAAGAAGATGCAGCAAACAATTTGTTGTGCAATTTCTCCTGAGTATGCCAACACCCTATATGTGGTGGAAAACCACTGTAAGGGTATCGTCACACCTGGCGATTTCGGCAGCGATTTTATAGGCGACACTGGGGCGTGGTCTATCGCCGCCGAACATCGCCGATGCGTCGCCTAATGTAAATAGGCGAGGGTGACGCATTTGAGAGGTCGGCTGGTTTCTCAGCAGCGCTCTGAAACCAGGCGAGCACTCTGGGGCGATATGTACACATTGCCCCATGTAAACGGGGGACAGCGATCTCACAGGCGATGGGAGCCATAGGTTCCCATGTTACAGCATCGCCGCTGGGGTTTTTAGACACCCCAGCGGCGATGGCGCCTGTAAGATCGCTGGTGCATCGCCGGAGGTGTCGCCGCATGTAAACATGCGACGGCGATGCTGGCGGGGGCCAAAAACGTGCGTACTCCCATGCATCACCGCTGACATCTCCGGCGACGTTGCCAGGTGTGACGGTACCCTTAGGGCGCACGGCAGGGCTCAGATGGGAAAGAGCAACATTTGACTATTGGAATGCAAAATTGTTTGGAATCGATAGCAGATGTGATATATACAGTGCCTAAACAGTCAAAACTCCCCACAAGTGACCTCATTTTGGAAACTACACCCTTCAAGGAATGTATCTAGTTGTGTGGTGAGCCCTTGAACCTCCAGGTGCCTCCCTGAATTTTATAACATTGAGTCGTGACAATAAAAAATCTAATTTTTCTCACATAAATTTTGCCTTACCCTCACATTTTTTTTACACAAGGATAACAGGAAAAAATGCAAAATACCATGCAATTTCTCCTGAGTACATTTGATACCCCATACGTGGCGGAAAACTACTGTTTGGATGCACAGCTTTTCTCAGAAAGAAAGCAGTGTGATTCTGGCTGGAATAAATTGCAAATGCCATGTCACATTTGAAGAGCCCTGACATGCCAAAACAGCAGAAATACCCAGAAGTGCCCCCATTTTGGAAACTACACATCTCGAGGAATTCATCTAGGGGAGTAGTGAACAATGGACCCTCAAGGGATTCACAGAATTGTATAACATTGTGCTGAGTACATGAAAATTACCATTTTTTCCACTAAAAGTTTGCTTTGGACTCAAGTTTTTAATTTTCAAAAGGGGCAATAGGCGAAAATGAATGATACAATTTGTTATGAAATTACTCCTGAGTATGCCAATGCCCCATATGTGGTCAAAAACTATATTTCAGGCAAAGTGTAAAGCTCAGAAGGGAAGGAGCGCCATACAGTATTATATTGCAGATTTTGTTGTTATGGTTTGCGGATGCAATATCATATTGCCAGAGCTCCAGGTACCAGAACAGCAGAACCTCCTCATAAGGAACCCCATCTTACAAAATATACCCCCCAATGAAGTCATCCAGGAATGCAGTGATTATATTGACATCAGAGGTGTGTCACAGAATTTTATACCATTGGGTGGTGAAGAAAAAATAATTACATTTTACCACAAAAATATTATTGTAGCCCTAGATTTTACATTTTGACACAGGAAAATGGGTAAAAATGCCACCAAAATGTGTCACACAATTTCTACTGAACATGGCAATATTCCTTATGTGGCTGTACAATACTACTTAGACATCATCCATGTAGCTTATTACTTCTTAAATTCTCAGATGCATGCTAAAATCTTTATTTTATTTTGTGATTATTTCAGTATATAGTATAAAAATATATTGTCAAGCATTTTTACCTTCCCTCAAAGTAATGTATGTTCCACTGGAAGCACAAACAGCATCCGAAAGCTACTTGTCAGTGCACTGCAAGATTTTTAAATATTTCCTAAAAAATGTACGATTCTGCTCAGAATGTCAGATTAAAATTCTGATGATAAGGTCACATTGACTAGCAGCAAACTGGGTTATACATTTGTCAGGACCTAACAGGCAGTTATATGGCAAATCTTTGTTAGACCCCTTCTGCCAACGCAACCTAATGACACCTAACAGTCACATGAACATGGGGCCTATGGGCAAGCAAAGGGAACCTCCGCCATTTGTAAAAACCCCTTATATTGCTGAGGCCAGTATTGACTGTAGCACCATAGGAGTAAAATCGTTGGGATTAAGATTAAAGGGAATCTTAGGCTGCCTTCAGACTTGCAGATGCATCTGCAGCGTTTTGCAGATGCATCTGCAAGCATCTGCATGCAGACCGCGTCCCCTATGTTTATAATGGTGCGCACGGCGGTCTGCAGATGCTTGCAGACCGCCGTGCGCACCCATTCACTCCTATATGTGATCTGTGCGCAGGCGGATGCCTGCGCACAAATCACACACTCCCGCCCGCACCATGGACGCGAGATGTCGCGTCCCTGGTGCGGACGAGAGTGTGTGATCTGTACGCAGGCATCCGCCTGCGCACAGATCACATATGGGAGTGAATGGGTGCACTCGGCGGTCTGCAAGCATCTGCAGACCGCCGAGCGCACCATTATAAACATAGGGGCTGCGGTCTGCATGCAGATGCATCTGCAAGTCTGAAGCCAGCCTTAAAGCAGATACTTGCTGCTCGATCCATGGGCTGCATGTATCAGACACTGGTTGTATTATTTTAGCCATGTATGTTTGACTCTGGAATACTGTTCAGAGCAAAACATACTTTAAAGGGAACCTGTCAGCTACTTTATGTCCCCAGACCTATCACTCCCTGTCCCTGCAACTTCTTAATACATCCCTAAGCATCCGTGTCTGACCGCAATATGCAGTAAAGTGCTTTTCATAACTTACATTTTCCCCCATTATGAGGTATCATCCAGACATGTGGGTACTCTCTCTGGGTCCATTCTCCCCCCTCACTCACTGGTTATCATGCCCCGGTGGATGTGATAACCTAATTTCCAAGCTGTGGGCTGCTATCTGTTATGACGCCGCAGTGCATCATTTCCAATCCTGTGCATTGTGGATGAGTAATTGGGTGTACCTGTGGTCTTCATAATGTGCACTGCGCACACTATGGAGCCAACTAGTACACCTTATATTCCCACAATGTTGCAGGACTGCAAATATTGAGACCATGCGTCACACTGGAAGCAGCCCATAGCTTGGAAATTAGGTTATGATGCCCACCAGGGCATGATAACCACAGAGCGAGGGGCGAGGATGGACCTGGAGAGAATGCCCACACGTCTATATGAGACCTCATAACTTGGGGAAAATATACAACTCCTGGCCAACATTATGGAATCACCGGGCTCAGAGGATGTTCATTCAATTGTTTAATGTTGTAGAAAAAAAGCAGATCACAGACATGACACAAAACTAAAGTCATTTCAAATGGCAACTTTATGGCTTTAAGAAACACTAAAAGAAATCAAGATAAAAAATGTGTTAGTCAGTAAGAGTAATTTTTTTCAGACCAAGCAGAGGGAAAAAATTAATGAATCACTCAATTCTGAGGAAAAAATTATGGAATCATGAAAAACAAACACACAAAAGAACACTCCAATACATCACTAGAATTTTGTTGCACCACCTCTGGCTTTAATAACAGCTTGCAGTCTCTGAGGCATGGACTTAATGAGTGACAAACAGTACTCATCATCAATATGGCTCCAACTTTCTCTGATTGCTGTTGCCAGATCAGCTTTGCAGGTTGAGCCTTGTCATGGACCATTTTCTTCAACTTCCACCAAAGATTTTCATTTGGGAATTGAGACAGATTATGAGGATGCAACAATGCAGATGATGGGGAGACAATGGTGACTGAACCAACAACGGTTTATCAAACTTTATACAACTCAAGGATTAGTGCCTTAAAGGTGAAACAAGGGTGTAGCAAACGTAGTTGCAGTAAAACAGATTATTTCATAGTGAGAAATGAGCAACACACAAACACAGATTACAATCGCGATATTACTGACACATTATTATTACCACTAACGGTCACTGTCAACATTTTCATAGTCTAAATCCCTCTAAGGGCTCGGACACACTCATCCGAGATTGACTGAGGAGACTCTTGAAAGGGCTGGAACAGTGACCCTGAACGGCTTCTCCCTCTCTGGATGAGCTGTCAGCTGATTGTGTTTTTGTGCAGCTCCAGACTCCCCGTCCAGAGAGGGAGAGGCCATTCAGGGTCAGCTCCAGCCCTTTCAGAGTCTCCTCAGTGAAACTCGATGTAACTAGGAAAGTGTGTCCAAGCCTAACAGGGGAATGTTAGGGTCGCTCTATTAGTCACTGTAGCTCTTTTTTGTACGTCAGAGACGTGGCTCTGCTAGGCTGTAAATCAAAGGGCTTGCCACCTTCATGCGGCTTCAGTACCCACTCAATACTGTACATCTGTGCAGAAAGTAATGGCCCTATACACCCAGGTTCTCCTTTAGGAGCAGTTATCGATTCTCAGCAGTCAGTGATCAGTGTTCTGCCTTCGGTGCTTGACCGACAAAGTCCATTTTTTTGTATTTGGTCTTCAGGTTCCTTTTGGAGTTGGTATATGGTATTTGGTAAGAGGCTTCTACTGGTGCAGGTTACAGGCCTCTGCTGATGCAGGGTGTGAGCGTCTACTGGCCTGGGTCTGACAGTGGTCATGGTCATCCACTCACCTTTGGCATATCACAGGCCTTCACAAGGAGCTGACCACTCTTGGACCCTTCTGTAGCGTTAAAGCTATAAAGAGAAGCTGTCAACAAGTTTTCACTACCTCATCTGACAGCAACATGACATAGGCAAGAGATTCTGAATCAAATGATTATCACAAAGATTACTGGCTTCAGCCATTCTTACACAATTTCTTTTCAGTAACAGAGACCAGCTAAGGCTGGCTTCACACTACGTTTTTTACTATCCTGTTCTGTTGTTTTTTAAATGAACAGAACAGGATCGTTTTTGGCCCCCATGTATCCCTATGGCACCGAATGGCCCTATTTGGCATCCGGTTTTGTGAATCCGGTACAGGATTTGTTTTTGTCCTGTTTTTCACCGGTCCCAAAAACGAGGCTTGCAGCGTTTTTGGGCTCCGGTGACAAAACAGGACAGAAACGAATCCTGTCCTGTCCGCCACACTTAACATGGGGCCTATAGCACCGGATCCGGGAAACAACAGAATCGTTTCCCAGATCTGGTGTCAGGGTACAGAGCATGCACAGAACAGGAGCGCTGCTCTGTACCCATGATAAATCTGTGTAATATCACTATAGCAGTTGTATCTATATACACTGCTAAAGTGATATTAAATATAAGGATGGTTAAAAATAAAAATCATAAATACTCACTTTCCGGTAACAACGAGTGTCCCCGCTGAATCTCCGGCCATTCAAGGACCTGGCATGATGTCACTGGGGGCGGGGCAACCTGATCACTTGACCACATCAGCGCAGGTTTTAATTGGTGCTGATGAGGTCATGTGACCGGTTTACCCCGCCCCTCCCAGTGACATCATGCAAGGTCCTCAAATGCCCGGAGATTCAGCATGGGACACTCAGAAGTCGCTGGAAGGTGAGTATTTATGATTTTTTATTTTAATTATCCCTTTATTTAATATCATTTTAGCAGTGTATATAGATATACACTGCTAAAATTATATTAGACAGCATGACAGCCTGTCACACAGAGCTGACAGTGGCTCGCTCCCGCTGCTCTTTCTGTGTCCGGATACCGGACACAGAAAGAGCATCTAAGGTGCCGATCTGTGCTGTCCGTTCCTGTTCGTTTGGATCCTGCAGAAAACAGGATCCAAACGAACGGACAAAAATGTAGTATGGAGCCAGCCTAAGATAGCTGCCCCCCACCCACCCCTGACTCTTAATAGAGACTGTGCATTGACTGAGGTGTCAATCATAGCAAGAGGCTTGTTGGATTGCAATGGATGTGACATTCTAAATCTGTAATGCTAATCACAGGGTAATAAACCCTTTACTTTAAGTAAACAAATGCACAGACCCTGAAAACAGAACCTCAATTGCTTTTTGTTTTTTAACTCTTACATCATGCTGTCCTTCGCTCACATAGCAAAAAACGTGCTGACAAATTCCCTTTAACTATCTATAGTGTTAAAGCGGTGTGCCAGCTGTATTTGACAACACTATACCGGAAGAGTATAATGTAGTTTGGAAACTAAGTTGCCTACTCCCAATGCAGAGGGAAGGGATTAATAGAATCTACTGTCAGAAAATTACATAAATCAAATTGATGTAGATACTTATACCCCAACAATGACAAAAGTATTCACTCCCAGAATAGTATAGTCATTGTTGGAGATAAGTATTTACATAGAATTTTCTGGCTAACGTGATACACAACATGATTTTGTATTGTACGTCCTATTAGTCAGTTATTCCTTAACATTTTTCTATTTTTCATTTAATTTTTAAAACTGTGATCAGATAATGATGCTAACTTCCTATTTTTCAGGAAGCTATACATGTACATTAGCCACAATGAACAGCTTCTGATACTATCCTGGGAATTGCAGCATTTAATAAGTGTGTTCAAATGTCTTTGTGAATTGGGAAGGAGCAGGGTCAGCTGTGGCCTCACTTATTATGATTGCTGGAACCAGTGTCATCACCTTGTATAAAGGTGCTATCCGTTATTGTGACCATTCCTCTGATGATAAGAAAATCGCTGAAAACACTTCTTGACAGAAGAGGAAGTGTGAATTTAAAAAAAAAGCCAAAATCACCCGTGTGAAAATAATATTAAAATTAACTTAATGAAGACAGTCATATGAATAAAAAAATTGAAAAATGTTTTTAAAAATATATTTAACACAAAACCCTGATTTACACAATAAGTACCGAACCTTCCTTTAAAGCAAAAACTCTGGAACTGCTTTTCACAGGTCAGCACAGAGCTTAGACAACATGGCCGCCCTCATAATCATATAAAGAAAATTAACTCAAGAAACACACATCTATTGAATTATATGTCACCTACCTATCCCATTGCTGAGCAGCTCAATCTGCAACCTTACAAAATATGGGAACGATTTTATCATTGGCAATTTGAGCACATGATAGCTACTATATTTTGTTAAGTAACTTTGCCAATTTCAGCACTTTTTTAATTTTTGGTCTCCATACTGTTTTTAAATGGTATTACAATGACCTAATTGAATGGATAGTGATTGTGATATAAACTGTGGAGCACCTTGGTTTCTGTAATGACCTTAAGTAGTTGTAAATCATAAGACATGGCCACGCTAAAAGAGATTTCTAAAAATAGCTTTAAGTGGAACTAGGCCTCATTATTTCGTTAGTTCTGCTGCGTTCCTTTATGTTGGCCGGCCATGTAAAGGTCGTTATTGCTGTTACACTGATTACAATTAAGAGTAAAAAGCTTGTCGGCTTTATTAAATAAAGAATGCCACACCTTTTAGAAAACATTAAGACTCTTCACATTTGTTGCTACAGAGAATTGATTAGCGGCACCAATATTTTGCCAATTCTTTACACATCAGTCTAATGCCATAAACAATATTTTTTTCAGCCATTATTCATTTTTTTTTACATACTTTACTATGTGTCCTTTTGGGCCACATGCACACGTTGAGTATTTGGTGAGTTTTTTACCTGAGTATTTTTAGCCAGAACCAGGAGTGGGTGATAAATACAGAAGTGGTGAAGTGTTTCTATTATACTTTTCCTCTGATTGTACTATTCCTGGTTTTGGGTAACAAATACTCAGCTAAAAAACTGATTAAATACTCATTGTGTGCACGTGGCCTTACACATACTGAGGTAATAAAATTACAAATACTCCAAATTACTCAAAAATGTGGGCACATGGCATTACAAATACTGAGGTAAAAATTAAAAAAATACTCAATGTGTGAACGAGGCCTTACAAATACTGAGGTAAAAAACTGACCAATACTCACTCATTGTGTGCACATAGCCTTACAAACACTGAGGTAAAAACTCATCAAATACTCAATGTGTGAACATTGCATTACAAATACTGAGGTAAAAATTCACTGAATACTCAACGTGTGCATGTGCCTTACAAATACTGAGGTAATGAAATCACCAAATACTCAATGTGTGCACATGACATTACAAATACTGAGGTAAAAATTCACCGAATACTCAACATGTTCACAAATACTGAGGTAAGAAAAATACTGAATGTCTGCACATGGCTTTACAAATACTGAGGTAAAAAACTGACTAAGGCTGGCTTCACATTAGCGTTCCCCTCCGCAGCGTTCTGCGGAGGGGTCCGCAATGTGTGCACAGCGGCCGGCAGCTCCTATCTTTATAATGGGAGCGCACGGTGCTGCGCTTGACAGCGCATGACCGTGCGCACCCATTCACTCCTATATGTGATCTGTGCGCAGGCGGATGCTGCGTACAGATCACACATCTCGTCCGCACAGGGACGCGACATGTTGCGTCCCTGTGCGGGGAGAGTGTGTGATTGTGCGCAGGCGGTCCGCCTGCACACAGATCACATATAGGAGTGAAGGTGCGCACGGTCATGCGCTGTCAGCGCAGCACCGTGCCTCCATTATAAAGATAGGAGCTGGCGGCTGCTGCGCACACATTACGGACCCCTCCGCAGAATGCTGCAGAGGGGAACGCTAATGTGAAGCCACCCTAAATGCTCAACGTGTGCATGTGCCCTTACAAATACTGAGGTAAAAAACTTACCAAATACTCAACATATGCATGTGGCCTTACAAATACTGAGGTAAAAAAACCTCACCAAATACGCAACGTGTACACATGGCCTTACAAATACTGATGTACTAAACTCCCCGAATACTTAATGTGTGCACATGACCTTAAGAATTGTTGTCTTTTTCTTTACTCTAGCTCACTCTACAATTGAAGCAAATTTACTTTCAATAGCTTTCAGTAAAAAAAAATCCCTATAAGTATTGGGAACAAACAGATCCAGATATAGTTAAATAATAATGCACTACAATTTACATTCACCTCAGGTTATTATTTCAGTAAGTGGTGCAAGGGGTGATGACAGGAAACCGATATACTTTGTAACTGTCAGTGTTTGTATGAGGAGAGGAAAAAGCTTGGAGCCTTTTACCATCAGGTCTATAGGAAAGCATTCTACTTACTAGGCCTCAGGGATGAGAAGTAATGTAAATCTCGTGAGGGCTTGTGGTTGCCCCTTTGTCTCGTTCACCTTATTTGCCAGGAACATTTTTAACCTGCTCTGTGTATTAACAGGAAACGTCTGGGAAGATTTAGTAAGCCGTGCTTTGTGTAATGCACCTCAGCAGTCTCGAACAAGTTAAACTTGAGTTCTTCTAAGGGATTACAAAACCTTTCATGCATGTGTGAGGAAAACAGTCCAAGTGCTCTTGTTTAGATCAATAAAATGTTATTTTTACATGGACAGGAGTGCTGATTTATCAAAGTTTTACCGCACTTTTACACTCAGGCGATGAACCAGGCAACTGATATTCTCTGTGGAAACTAATACAGTGCTAAGTCAATGTTGGCTGCACTTCAATAAACAGATTTTACTCCATGAAATACATGACACACACAAATACCTGCAAAAAATATTTTCCAGAAATTAAAAGAATGAACTGGAAATTGTTGAATTTAATTCAGAGCATTTTACAACTGTTTATATGTAAAATACATTTTTGTAATTTTAGGGCTGTTCTTTTTCGTTAATATAAATTTTACACATTTTCAAACCGAAAATGTTTTCGTTTTTTCTTATAATTTTGCATTTTTTTTCTTTTTTGCGATGAGTAATTTGTTAGGGAATATTTCGTGTTAGATGATTAATTAAATAATTAATTATTAATCATCTGTGCTGCGTGAAGAACATGCTGATTACATTACTGTCTAACTGGAAGCCTTGCAGAAATAGTGAAGATCTTCCTTAGGTTCTTTGAAAACTTTATTAAACCAAAAGCTTCATCTTTTTTTTTCAACTTTTTCGGTGCATTGCCTCTCACCAGCTGCCCTGCTGTGGTACAAAGATCATCTCACTATGTGTCGGTCTTATGAGTTTCTTGCACTTGGTCCTTTTGCAAATAAGGAGACGTTTCTTCTCAGCCCTGTCCATGGAAACTATCTACCTTTGACAGCCGCAGTGTGATAGGCATTGTCTAGACCAAGCTGAATTCTTAAAGTAGAATATTTTAGAATATTTTTCCTTCCTAGCAAAACAGATTTTCGGCTAAGTATGTACTGTACTTAAAATAAGTAGAAATTTGAATTTTTCAAATCCGTCTTTTATAGCGATAAAAATAACTAAAAAAAGCAAGCATTTCTTAAAACATATATTTTATTTTTTTTCAAATTCTTAAACTAATGTAAAACAATTAAATCAATTAAACACCTTTCTTTCAAATACTGGATAAAATTTTGCTTTAAAACGAAATCTGCTTTACTGAATCGTTTTATACAAGACTAAAATAAAAGAGACATTGCATGTTTTGCATAGGGAATACGTTATTGTGGTCACTACTTCAGCACAGATTTGTAGAATTTCCAAAATATTTTGTTTTAATATTAATGTGGCTTCATTAAAAGGCAAATATTGTCTATAACTGTAAAATATTGATTATTGTGTACCAGATGGAGCCCCGATGCTATAGCATTTGGAGGTTGGTAACATCACGATGTGGGTGAGCTCCGTGATGCCGGGGGCAGCGGCCATCTCTCACCCCTGTGTTCTCTCCCCCCTTTCCGATGTCTCTCTCCCCCTTGTGCGCTATGAAGTCATAACAACCCATTATGATGTCAAAATACCCCATTGTGATAACATAATTCCCCATTATGAAGTCTTAATACCCCACTATGAGGTAATATTACCCCATTGTTATGTCATAATACCCTACTGTGATGTCAAAATACCCCACTATGATGTCAAAATACCCCATTGTCATGTCATAATACCCCATTGTGATGTCCTAATTCCCCACTGTGATGTTATAATACCCCGTTGTGATATCACAATACCATATTGTGATATCATAGTACACCACTGTGATACGGGGACAGCTGGACACAATGGTACAATTCAAATAAAATGTGGATTTTTAATACTGCTTAAAGTGATTTTTCAGCCTCAGCCTGAGACTCATTTGGCCAAATATGTTTTTTGACAATCCTTGTTTCTTGCTGCTGGTTTAGTAGCTTATAACTATTTTGCCCTTGCAATACTAAAAATCAGAAGTGTAATAGATTTCATACATACCAATGAATCAGAAAAGGCAGAGTTACCAGGGAAGAAAGAGAGTAGTAACCTGAACGAATGATGAGACAGGAGGCGTGCCTTAGACTAACCAAGTCTTCCCCTGTTGACACTGCATCCAAGATGTAGTCAAAGATCACACCTCTACCCTAATAGAGATGAGCTAAAAACCAACCAAGGAGCAAATACTAAGGAAAATAAATAACAGATAAGAATCACTTCTAAGTACTGACTTACATCACATGCTTGAGTTCATGACTTGACATATACTTTAATTATGTGCAAAGTGTAGTTCCTAACAGTGAATCCTTAGAAATCAAATTACTCTGATATTGGTTAGCAGTTTGGCAGCAGTGAAGACATGACATTTGCCTAATCAGATTATTGTACAAAAGAAAGTTCACCATCTGAAAATCAGTTTACAATAGACTGTTATTTAAAAAATTGAGTAATAAAGAGGAGCAAAATAAATTTGCTGGACCTGATAAATTCAAACAGTTTGTGATTCGCTCTGCATGAATCGCCAAAAATAACTACCACCATTTTACCCAATGCAGATGACTGCACCAGCATGAGAAGGCTTTCCAGTAGTGCTTTGCAGCTAACATATCACATGGTATAGCTCAGCCAATTAGGAAAGATTATTATAGCCTGTTTAAAAGCAGAAGCAGGAAATGCAGCAGCTAATTTATGGTGAATGAGGATAGTTAAAGGACGTCACAGTTTGATAGTCATGGAAATAGGGAGTGAAAGACATAAAACACTGTAGAAACTGTACAGCTTCAATACGACATTGATATTGTGTTTTTTTGCTGCAAATCATGTAGAAAATGCATCGCCTTACCATGTTTTTCAGCTTCCATTAGGAGATCTTATGTTCTATCTATTTTGGATGGGTTTCCTCTGTGTACACCGATGCCTCCCAAATTCCAAATACATATTTTTAAGAAACTTAGTTTTAGAGTCCCAATTGCACAGTATTGATGACAATGACTGTCAAACTAGCAGAATATTTTGGCACTGTATAAGTAAACACAATAAATAATTACGGTATTTCTGGTTTCTTCTTGGAATCCATATCTAGCAGGGGTGGACCTACCATGGTGCAGCTCGTTCAGCTGCACCAGGGCCCCGACCGGGAAGGGGGCCCCTCAAGCACCTGTAGGGGGCCCCCCGTGACCCTGTGTCAGAGGAGAGGAGGTTAACTGAGGGAAGCTTCCTGATCCCCCTGGCTGTTCCCAGCCCCCCTCTCCTCTGCCACCCTGGCTCCCAGACCTGCAATGTGCGGCTCGGCACAGGTAGGAGCCCTCGCAACCCCCCCTGCTAGCACCCCCCAGCTCTTCATCTCCCAGCACCCCCCGCACCTCAGCTGCAGCTGCTAGCAACCACCCCCCCCGCTCTCATCACTCCACCTACAGCTGCTAGTCAAACCCCCACCCCACCCTTCCCCGCTCCTCACCTACAGCTGCACCAGGGCCGCCAAGCTGAAGTTCCGCCATTGATATCTAGTTGATCTGTGCCTGCTTGTCTATCATATGACTTCAGAAGATTTGGCAGTTGATCAAGAGTTGGGAAAAATAGCTTAACTTTCCAAATGTGCATTTGAGAACAAAAAATTGAATATAGCTATGCTCACCTATGGAGTAGGTTGGTATGTTTGGTGCAAATTATCCCAAGAAAAATTATTTCAAGTTGTTGCACTTTTATTTTCTTTGTTGGACATTATCAGCCAAATAATATTTACATGTTAACAATTCCTGACCATTGATGAAAACATTGGCTTGTCTAATACATTTCTAATTTGAAAATTTGTTGCCCTATGTACGTGTAGGGCTAAATATGGAATGCATATGTGGATGTGCGCAGGACGGTAGTCATGGTTGAGGGCTTCAACTCCTGACGCCGGCATGCCACAGAAACGTTTGGAGGGCACCTTAAGGCCAGAGGCTTCTTGCTCATCTCCTGTTGGACAGCGTCCGTGCCTGCACACATCTCTCAGTTCTCAGACATCTCTGTGAGCTCTGCCCGAGAATCAATGCCACATGATGTCGGGACACTGCGCCTGCATATAATTCAGGCACTAGATCCCACCTTGTGTGGCCTTATGCTTAATGCAGGTTGTGGGGCTGGAAATATGGTGATGTGGGAACAGCATGAATGGACCTGTTCCCTCCTTCAGATTCCCATCTCCGCAGCCTGCATTAAGCATACAGCCACACAGGGCTGGATCTGGTGCCTGCCCTACACGCAGGTGCAGTGTTCCGACATCATTTGATGTCAGCTCTCGGGTAGAGCTCACAGAGATGCTGGGAGCTGAGAGATGTGTGCAGGTACCAATGCTGCTCATAAGGAATACAGGAGGTGGATCCCGGACAGCAGCGGAGGAGGGGTAATATCAGCAATGGTTTAGGTCCTGGGAGGAGAGTATAACTCCCAGGCCTAAATTAATTTCTAATAAAGTGTTTATTTTGGTGTCCGGGGGGCAGGATGATAAGAGCCTTCACAGAATGCATCGTCGGTGCTGCTGGGGGGGTGATAGGTTCCCTTTGAGCATTTTTACACTCAATCACAGAGGCCGCCACAGAGTGAGGGGTTGACAACTATTATTTCACTTTCCTGGACACTACTCATATAGGTCCAGATGAGAGCTGAGACTGTCCACCTCTGAGGTAGATATTGGAATGTCCTCCTACTGATGCCTAGTCCTAAGGTGTAGGTGTAACACTATGACTATTCACCTAGGCCCTTTGTTATTCCTTTTCTAGAATGCTCCTAGAGCCAGATCCCCCTGTGCTAGTGCCTCGCATCGGCAGCGCTTTCTCTGTAAAGTCCCCCATTTTACTCTGGGCAAACACTGTCTCTGCATTTCTCCACACATTTGCCTGTAGGAGTCCCCTTTCTGTTACTTTGAGAGTTGCTTTGCACCTCCAGTCTTGATACTTGAAATCTTTCTCTCTCTCTTCATCATCTCTGCTTTGCTTGTTCTTGCTGCACACACTACACTCCAACTTCAACTCAATCTGACTCTAAACTAAAATGAAGTCTCTCCTCTATTCCTATATTCCTAGGGGCTTGCTCCTCTCCCGTGGGCTATTCCCAACATTCACTCTGTCCCAGCAATCAGCCTGGGCAGACCTTCCCCTTATTATACCTTCAAACAGTGCTATACATTATACCTTATATCACTACACATTACATATTACACTATCAGCACTCTACAGCCTATATTACAATTTGCTTATTACACTCAATACAGAAATGGATCACACATGTACTGCTAAGCAGTACATTACTCCAAATTACTCATTACACATTACACAAGATCATTGATGTCTTCAGGGGGACACAGGACCACAGGTCCACCCTCTCCACATGTACATATGCCAAAAGGGAAGTCCCAACTGTAGCAATATTAAGCGTAGTCAATTGTACTTTTCAATAAACTATATACAAAATTATAAAGTGCTGCAATAGTTTTTTTAATGGCCTTATATACACAAGTAGTTGAAAATGTCCATCTGAAACTCTCGCAAGATGTAAAAATAATGTGGTGTCATTTGAGTCTTATTTATACTAAAGGTTCTTTTCCTTATGAAAAATTAGATAATATTTGAGGACTATGACTTGTGGCTTTTTGTTTTATTTCCAAGCAAGATTCATTTTTAAGACCAAAACAAACATACACGTATACAAACACAATTTAGTTTTATTTATGCAAGTAGTTGACTTTTGTTCCTCCCCAACACAAGCAGCACTAAAGGAACATATCCATATGGATCTAAATTGAATTAGAAAAATAATCAGCAGAAAAGTTTAGATCTACATTGGTACAGACATAGTATTCCCATGTGGCACAATAGTATATTTGTGGTAAGGAATAAATTCTTAGTAACTTGCGCAAAAAGAAGCACAATTATCATTGACATAGATCTCCTTTGTTCTGCAGTAAACTGCACAATATGTTATTATATAATTAGAGGCCAACTCATTAACACTGACATTAAGATGACTTTTATCACTGTAGATTAAATATATCAAGATGAAAATACAGATATTTAAAATAACTAGCGATTTCTGAGTACCAGATGATGCCGATATATCCTATTTATAGAGGCTGTGCTCCATAAGGGCACAAGGACATAATAGAAGATTTTCTATAAGCCAAAGTCTTTTTCTTGAAGCCATCTTCTTTTTAACTTCAGCTTTTTTACAGTTGCTGTTAGGCTTGCTTTAAGATGTTGTTGAAATGTAATTATTCCTTCTATTTGTGAAATGTTCCTCATGGCATTGTCTGCAACACAACCCCAAAGCATGATTGATCCACTCCATGCTTAACGGTTGGTGAGATGTTCTTTTCCTGAAATTCTGTGCCCATTTTTCTCCACACATACCTTTGATCACCCTGGCCACAGAGTTCTACTTTAAACTCATTGGTCCACCGTACGTGTTTCCAGAATGCATCAGTCTTGTTTAGATGTTATTTTGCATAATTCTGATGCTCAATTTAAGGGTGAGGAAGCAGTTTTACTCTGATGGCTCTTCCATGAAGGACATATTTGTGCAGATGTCTATGAACGGTAGAACAATATACCACAAGTCCAGAGTCTGCTAAATCTTCCTGAAAGTTTTTTGCAGTCAAAACTCATTTGCCTCTTAGCAACTTAAACCAGATCCAAATGAAATTTTACTTGGTCTTCCAGACCGTTTCTTGATCTCCACTGTCTCCACTGTCCCTGTTAACCATAATTTCTTAATTACATTTTGAGCTGATCAAAGGGCAACTTTAAAACACTTTGTTATCTTCTTATAGCCTTCTCCTGCTTCATGGGCCTCCACCATTTTTATTTTCAGAGTGCAAGGCAGCTGCTTAGAGGAACCCATTGTTGCTGTTTTTTAGCACAAAGTTAGAGGAGGCTGGGTTTTTATAGAGATGTGAGCTGTGAATTTTGCATCACCTGACCTTTCCTAATGATGATAGTGACAGTGGTGTAACTAGAAATCTGAAGCGCCTCGTTGCAAATTTTGGACCTGGGCCTCCCTTCCACCGCACACCCACATTGGTCAGATGTATAAGCCCCATGTAAAATTGTAAATCCTATAAAGACTCACGAATTGACCCCTCTCCCCGTCATTATGCATTAATGTCCCTCATCATGTTATTATTATTATTATTATTATTATTTTATTTTTTATTTATTTATAGAGCACCATTGATTCCATGGTGCTGTATATGGTCCTCCTCCTGGAATATACATTATCCTGGTATATATGGTTCTCCATTATAGTAAAATGCAGCCTCACAGCCCTCCATATAGTATAATGCAGCTTCACAGCCCTCCATATAATATAATGCAGCCTCACAGCCCTCCATATAGTATAATGCAGCCTCACAGCCCTCCATATAGTACAATGCAGCCTCATAGTCCCTCCATATATAGTATAATGCAGTCTCTTAGCCTTCCACATAGTAAAATGCAGCCTCATATCCTTCCACATAGAATAATGCAGCCTCATAGCCATCCATATAATATAATGCAGCCTAATAACCCGTCATTTAATTTAATGCAGACGTCTAGCCCTCCAGATAATATAATGTCACCTCATAGTCCTCCATATAATATAATGCAGCCTCATAGCCCTACCGATAATGTAATGCAGCATCACAGCCCTCCAGATAATATAATGCAGCCTGACATCCCTCCATATAGTATAATGCAGCCTCACAGCCTTTCATATAATATAATGCAGCATCACAGCCCTACAAATAGTAGAATGCAGGTCATAGCCCTCCATAAAGTATGATGCAGCATCACAGCCCTTCATATAATATAATGCAGGTCACAGCCCTTTATATCATATAATGCAGCATCACAGGCCTTCATTTAGTATAATGCAATAATGCAGCCTCATAGCCCTCCATATAGCATACACACTCCCCACTCAACACATTGCCCCTGTACAACCTGCCCCACTCACCTAGTCACACTGCCCTCTGTACAGCTCTCCCCCCACACACATACAGACACACTACCCCCTGTACAGCCCCCACACACACACAGACACACACTTCCCCTCCCCTCTCTCCCTCTCCAGAAGCTGTGGAGGTTTATCTGCTCTTGCATGGAGCTCTCATCACCACTCCCTGGCAGCTCCGTCCTGACTGTGATGAGGTCACATGATCTCATCACGGTGCAGCACGCAGAGGTCTTGGGATTTTTAAAGTCACAGAGCCTGCCAGTCCTCGGCAGCTGTGATCAGCCGCCTGGGGACTGGCCAGGCAAACCGCCACACAGTGACATGGATGTGCATCCTCAGGGACACACATCTGTGTAAAGCAGGCGCAGGGGTCGCAGGGGTCGGTGGGCACCAGGCCCTGTACCTCCAGGCCCGGTCGCACTTGTGACCACTGTGACCGCGGTTGTTACGCCACTGGATAGTGAACAAGCCATAATCCTAAGAGACTAATTAAGGACTGATTAAGGGCTGAAATCTTGGTCAAAGTTATCTAAGCACACAAATCTCCAGGCGTACCTTAAGTTTTGCATCAGCTCATTTTTCTTTTTGTAATTTTTAAAATGTTACAGATGAAAATATATCAGATCAGTCCATATAGATCAAAGATGACTCATTAAGTCAACGCATTTTAAAGCCACCCTGGGTTTTTCCTCAGGACAAGGATATATTTGGCATTAACTTAATACATCATCTTTGATCTATATGGACTGATCTAAAATTGTTCCTGGTGAAGCAGCAGGGCGGGTTAACGCCCATTTCTCACCCTATACGACAACTTTTACGTGGATCTGCAGCAGCTCTTACTTGCACTTATAGTGGTTGAGACTCTCACAACCACCAAAGGTGAGCCTTTCTTGCACTAATACAGCAATTATTTATAAAGGATAAGGCATGATTTTTGCTTAATTTTTGCTCTCCAGATTTTGGCTAAAGATGAAAGAATATAATATAATTTTTGCCTAAAATACAAAGGAAATGTTTCATCTTTAAGTTTATGCCTTTTAGCGATCATTTCATCTGGTATTTTTTTTCCTTTTTTACTAGATGATAATAAAATTAATGATGTCAATCAAAGCTACAATTGGTCCTGCAAAACAAGAACAGCTCTACAGCTTTATGGATATACAAGTAAAAAATATTATATATGTTGGAAGCATAAAAAGAAAGTGCAAAAATAAAAAAATCAGCTTGTCTCAAATGGGTTTAGGGTCTGCACCCTACCTCTATTGTCTGAAGAATAGAGCTATTTTGTTCCTAATCTCAGATACATGTTGCTGTTCACCAGTTAAAATGCTGCACTCATTTTTTATTGACCACACCCAATTATTTCTTGCATCGGGGTCTTTATTTTTTGAGGTGGGGTTTTATCAGGGGCCTGTACTTGTCTTGGAGGTTTGGGTCTGGTGTGGGGTCTTAATTAGCTTAGGTGGTGTGGTCTAAGGATCTGCAATCATTTTAATGATGTTTTGCAGTTTAGAGACTGGTGAGTTTTTTTGAATCTGGTCTGAGGTTTGTGTTTTCTTTACTTGGTTTCAGTTTAGGGACTGACTATTTTCCTAGAGCTCTGTTTTTTTAAAGGGGAGTTTGTATTTCTAGTTGGCTCAGTGGTTATATTTATGTTGGCGTCTATTTATTTATGACCCCAGGGGTTGCATGCATTTTGTGATCTATTTATTTTTAGCTCAGGAGTTTGTATTTATTTGTGGTCGAGTCTTTAGTTATTCTGATGTCTGCATTTATGTTGGTGACAGTGGTTATTTTGCAAAGTTTTATATGTTCTGGGGGTCTGAATCTGAAAACTCTTTGGGGTGCAATCTTGAAGCTATGACCCACATTTATTAAGCAATTACTCCAAAGACTGGCTTAAAAAGTCTCCCTAATCTAAGCCCCAAGAAGTCGCCATTTGAACAAAAAATGTGCAAAATGTTTATTGCATATAATTTTCTAATTATGCTAGCTGAAAGTTGAAAGAGTGGGTGCATATCGTGAAAAGCATACTCACCATCTTTTAGACACATATATTGAGCTGTATTCAGTGTCGCAAATGTAGGTGTAAGGCTATGTTTACACTGTGCGTTTTTGATCCTTTGTTGGGGGGTTTTTCTCTTATCACTCAAGTACTTTAAAAAAGAATGACAGGTATTTACTGATCGTTTTTTCTTTTTTTGGTGTGTTGTTTTCCCCCACATACAATGGTTTCAATGGGCAAAATGGATCAGAAAAATGCCACTGAAACGGACATGCTCATTCTTTTTGCGAATCACTTTTCAAGAGAAAAAACCAGCAGATCTTAAATCCCCCAGATCGCGATTCCATTGAAGTGATGCGTTCACTGCATTTTCACTGCCAAAATGGATCCAAAAAAAGGATCAAAAACGCTCAGTGTGAATATAGCCAAAATCTGCTACTGACAAACTTACTTGACTTTAGAACAGTCTAAGGGCCCTTCACAGCTAGGATATAGGTGAAGGATATCGTTAGCTATGTCACGTGACCGCGATCCTTCCGACATCGTTAGTGTGTTGTCACAGGCAAGGATATCGTTAACGATCTTAAATTTGGCAACACTCCAGCTATTTGGAGAAGAACGTTTGAACAATTTAACAAAGTGAAAGGAATAGGAGAAATATGAACGACATCGTTCAAAAAGGTGTCACACTGAACGATGTTGCTGCTTCACAGATCCTTAATTGGATGATGAACGATGGATTTGAGGACAGGAGCTCAAATTTATGATGAACGATCTAACAATTTTACCTTCCGATATCCGACGTTTACACGCAATGATTCAAAAACGATATTGTTTGAACAATCCAAAAAGTGTGATGTTTCAACAATATCGTTTCAGATATCTTAGCGTGTGAAGCGGTCCTTAGGCTACATTCAGACACATCATTTTTTTTCTTTTCTGTTTTGGTCTATCCTTTATCTGGAGAACTGATCCATTTTCCAAAAAACGCACCAGCTATTCACACTGTGTGTTTTTGTTGCATATTTTTGGCTGCATTAATTCCCATTTAGAATGGTGTGTTATGAGGAAAAGATAGGAGAAAAACGCCACGGAAGCTAACATGCACTTATGTTTGATGGATCACTCCTCCAGGCAAGAAACGGATCACTCAGAAAATTTATTTTCTGAATGGCAAAAAGTGAAAACCCATTGACTTGGCCAAGAATTCGTTTGAGTGATCTGTTTTTTTTGCAATGCACTGCAAAAAATGGATCCAAAAAATGGATGCAAAAATGCACAGTGTGAATGTAGCCTTAAGCTGTATAAAGTTTATCACATGGTGTTAATGCTCACCTGTTGAGTTGGATTCACAAATCTGTATGTCATGGTGAACACATGTACTGAAGGCAATGGCACAGATGGTAGGTCTTGTTGGATGGAACAGTGAGGTCCATAGTCTAAGCTGGGTAGCTGGCATTTGAGGACACACCAGAGAACACAAAGCAGAAGTATTGCCAGCCTGTGAATTGCTGCAGTGTAATGTGAACAAGACCTTTGAAGAGTTATTATTATAATTTATTACATATGAAAAATGGGCATACATAGAAAGGTACAACAAACATAAGCAAAGCTAGGCACACACTAGTACAGAGGGAGAGATGACCCTGCCCGTGAGAGCTCACGGTCTATAAGGGATGGGTGAGGATACACTAGGAGAGGGTAGAGCTGATTGTGTGGCCATTTAGTGGACTGAGGATCACTGTATGTTGTAGGCTTGTCAGAAGTGTTGGGTCATTCCTTAACTTATAAAAAAGGTTTTAATAAATAAACAGCTGCTCTCTTAAATGCTATAGGAATTTAGACATGTATTACTGCTAAGGAAATACAGTGAAAAATTGAGACACTTATCACATAAAAATGGATAGTTTTATGTGAACCTAAAAGCCAATGTCAAAGTGTATCTATTTACTGGGTCCCTATCTAATGCCTCTATCTGGGTTTAAAAAAAGCTACCATTATGAGCGGTCAGGAACCTGCTAATAGAAAATTAAAAATCTACTAAAGCCGGTAGAAAGGAGTACACAGTCAGAAGGCACAACCCCATAAACTAAAATGGAAAAAAACTAACAGCACTTCCTAACAAGTGTGAACAGATGCAAACCTAACCATGAAATATACTATAATATGTTGCACAGCTTCTGGATGCCCAGAGGTGCAGTAGAAACTTCACAGAGCAGATTATATGGGATAACAAGCTTTTACTTCTCAGAACATGAGGTAAAGGAAAAAAATGCACAGTCACTCAATACTGCACCAGGAAGAAGTAACAAACTGAAAGTACAAGAAAGACTTTTTCTTTTACAATACAGTAAGCAAGGGAAACTTTACATAACATCGCCATCTATTGTCAGATCAGCATAAAGTCCTCCTCCACACAAACGAAGTACACAACTGTTGCATATACCAACACCCTATCTCAACAGTAAGGACTTATTCAGTCAAACCAATTTTCTTCATTAGTCTCTGATGATTTTAAACATTCAATGCCTTTGTGAAAATGTCTGCTGTCATATCTTCAGTTCAATATTCTAATTTCAGGATTCCTTGATCCTGATGATCCTCAAGAAATGATGCTTCACATCAGTGTGCTTGGTTCTTGGGTTAACTCTTTCCACCTGAGCAAGAACAAGACATTCTTGATTGTCCTCATTTAATTTTGTTGGTTCCAACTGTGGTTGTCGTAGGTCTGTTAGCAATTGTCTTAACCATAGAACTTCTTGACTCGCATGTGCTGCTGCAACATATTCTATTTCTGTTGACGACAGCGTTGCTATTGATTGCTTTTTACTAGTCCAACTAATTGGTCCGCCTGAGAGAAAGAAACGATAGCCACTGGTAGATTTTCTGTCAGTTGGATCTCCAGCCCAATCTGCATCAACGTATCCAGACAAAATGCATTTATCACTTGTAGACAGTTTCAATTTAACATTGCTAGTTCCTTTCAAATAACGTATTAGTCTCTTCACAGCATTCCAGTCTGCTTTATTTGGCTTGGAAATTTTCTACTCAGAATACCTACTGCTGCTGTGATGTCTGGCCTTGTAACAGTCGCTAGATAAAGTAATTTTCCTATTGCCATTCTGTACTCTTCATTATTTGGTAACATGTTTTTCTCACTATTCACCTCTTTAAGATAATTAGTTTCCATTGGAGATTTTGCTGGTTTTGCATCCTTCAATCCAAATGTTTCGGTTATGTCTTGAATCATGTGATTTTGATTAAGTAGGAAATTCCATGTTCTTCTCTTTCTGTCTGTATTCCTAGATACAGTTTCACATTTCCCAAGTCTTTGATCTCGAAATATTGATTCAGGATTTTTAGTATGTCCTCTTTATCCCTTTCTTTTTCAAAACAAACAAAAATATCATCAACATATATGAGTACGTAGATCCATCTGTCCATTAGTCTTTTTGTGTACAGGCAAGGATCCGCTTTGCTTCGTTGAAATTTTTCATTTGTGAGCACTTCCGTCATTTTATCATTCCACGGTTTAGCATCTTGTTTTAAACTGTATATACTTTTCTGTAATTTGCAAACCATGTTTGGGTTATTTTTATCTTTGAATCCTGGAGGTTGTTCGATGTAAATATATTCTGTTGAACTTCCATTCAAAAATGCTGTTTTTACATCCAGGTGTTTCAGTTCCAAATGTTTCATTGCTGCAACTGCAAACAAAGTTCTTATTGTAGTACTGTATGTTTGACAACTGGTGCAAATGTTTCATCATAGTCTTCTCCATATTTTTGAAAATAACCTTTAGCTACGAGTCTTGCTCGGTATCGCTCTTCGGTGCCTGGGCCCATAACCTGTTGCACAGCTTCTGGATACCCACAGTTGCAGTAGAAACTTCACAGAGCAGATTATATGGGATAACAAGCTTTTACTTCTCAGAACATGAGGTAAAGAAAAAAATGCACAGTCATTCAGTTACTGCACCATGAAGAAGTAACAAACTGAGAGTACAAAAGAGACTTTTTCTTTTACAATACAGTAAGCAAGGAAAATTTTACATAACATCACCATCTATTGTCAGATCAGCATAAAGTCCTCCTTCACACAAACAAAGTCCACAACTGTTGCATATACCAACATAATAAACAACTGCACTCTCCAGCTTTCCACCAGCTTTAGGTGATTTTAAATTTACTTTAAGCAGGATCCTCTTGGCTGCTGGGCTCATAAAAAACTGGTCTTTTTATGTGCTAAGTGTCTCAATTTTTCAATGCATGTCTAAATTCCTATATTTAATGTTTGCTTATCTCAGTGTTTCAGAGTGCAGCTGTTTATTTGTTATAATATATTTCATTTTCTGTTTTGCACCTGTTCACACTTGTTAAGAAGTGCCGTCAGTTTTTTCATTTTAGTTTATGGGGTCGTGCCTTCTGTGTACTCCTTTCCAGCTACTTTAGGTGATTTTAAATCTACTTTAACCAGGATCCTACCCTCCCATAATTGTAGTTTTCTTTAATCCAAATAGATACATTAGATAGGGACCCTGCAAATACATGAGCCTTGACATTGTCTGCTGGGCTCATATGAAACTGGTCTTCTTAAAGCGCTATGTATATCAATCTTTCAATGTATTTCATGGCAGTAATTCATGTTTATACTCCTTTATTATAATGAGAAAGGAAGAAAAGACCATACAATAATTATTGTGCACACCATGAAAAATAAGGAATATATATTTTATTATATGAATTATTTCAAGACAGCAATGACAAACAATCTAAAAACAATTAAAACCAGCAAGGGGTAAGTACCGCAATACTGTTTTGTAGGATTTTACAAATAATTCATAGCAGCAATTGAGTACAATATTACAGGGTATATACATCAATATAGACAATCATTGGAGGAACCTAGTGTTTGCCACTTCATAATCCCCAATGTGTAAGAGTACGCTGACCAACCTTCAGTAATCCACCTTAGTGTATAGTATATAATGAACAAGTCCTCTCAGTTGGCTCAACCACGGAACCTACTAGTGAGGTACAATGCTGATTAGTGGAAACCTAGAAGGAAGGAAAGTAATCCTAATGGATTTGCAACACACCACTTCCATCCACAGTCATATCTATCTTTGCTGCAACCTGAGTGTCCGGAGGACCCACGCGTTTCGCTGTCGATGGAAGCTCCCTCACGGGAATGAAAGACTTTGCCCGCGATCTTTTATATCGATATGCATCTTTCTTTCTGTAACGTAAATCTCGCTTCGCTGATTGGTCGCGGCCGGCCGGGCGTGACCAATCAGTGACGCGGGATTTTGATTACAGAGAAACAGACAGGTGCAGTCTGGCCCACCTCCACCCGGTTTCCCACCCACCGCTCCCCCGCTCCATGCTCCCGCTCACCCGCCACTCACCCCGGCATTCTTCTTCTTCTTCTTCTTGCTGCATTGATGTCCGGAAAGACCGCGAGGGGCAGGGTTAACAGTGAGGGCGTCATAATGGACATGACCAAGGACAAGAGGAGGAAGAGGAAGAAGAAGAGGAGCAAGATGAAGAATGCCGGGGTGAGCGGAGCGTGCACCATCCTCCTATTCACCCCCAATTGCCCCTCCTCATCCCTCTCACCCCACACTGCCCCACTGAACCCACACTGCCCCCACTGAACTCACACTGCCTCCACTGAACCCACACTGCCCCCACTGAACCCACACTGCCCTCACTGAACCCATACTGCCCCCACTGAACTCACACTACCTCCACTGAACCCACACTGCCCCCACTGAACCCACACTGCCCACATTGAACCCATACTACCCCCCACTGAACCCACACTGCCCCACTGAACCCACACTGCCCCCACTGAACCCACACTGCCCCTTCTCACCCCACACTGCCCCCTCTCACCCCACACTGCCCCCACTGAACCCACACTGCCTCCACTGAACCCACACTGCCCCTTCTCACCCCACACTGCCCCCACTGAACCCACACTGCCTCCACTGAACCCACACTGCCCCCTCTCACCCCACACTGCCCCCACTGAACCCACACTGCCCCAACTGAACTCACACTGCCTCCACTGAACCCATACTGCCCCCTCTCACCCCACACTGACCCCACTCAACCCACACTGACCCCACTGAACCCACACTGCCCCCCTGAACCCACAATACCCCACTCAACCCCACTCTCCCCCGCTCAGCACCGTCACCCCCACTCAGCACCCACTCATCCCCGCTCAGCACCCAGTCACCCCCGCTCAGCATTCACTCACCCCTTTCAGCACTCACCCTGCTCAACACCCACTCACAACCGCTTAGCACCCACTCACCCCTGCTCAACACCACTGTACACCAACACCATTGTACACCGACACCACTGAACACCAACACTGCTGTACACCGACACCACTGAACACCCACGCCGCTGTACACCAACACTGCTGAACACCAACACTGCTGTACACCGACACCACTGAACACCAACACTGCTGTACACCGACACTGCTGTACAACGACACCACTGAACACCCACACCGCTGTAGACCAACACTGCTGAACACCAACACCACTGAACATCGACATTGCTGTACACCAACACCAATGAATACAGACACTGATGTACACTGACACTACTGTACACCGACACTGCTGTACACCGACACCGCTGCACACCAACACCGCTGCACACCGACACTGCTGCACACCAACACTGCTGCACACTGACACTGCTGTACAACAACACTGCTGTACAACGACACCGCTGCACACCGACACCGCTGCACAACGACACCGCTGCACACCGACACCGCTGCACACTGACACTGCTGTACAACAACACTGCTGTACAACGACACCGCTGTACATCAACACTGCTGTACACCGACACCGCTGTACACAGCCACCACTGTACACCGACACTGCTGCACACCGGCACCGCTGTAAACCGCCACTGCTGAACACTGATACCGCTGAACACCGACACCACTGCGACCGCGACCAATCAGGGATATTGGCTCCGGATTTAACCCCAGCTTCGCATTGCATTATTCTTAAATCTTCATAAATAAACTACAGTACATACAGTACATATTCTAGAATACCCGATGCGTTAGAATCGGGCCACCATCTAGTATATATATATTTATTATTTTGAGTAAAGAGTTTTGAACATAAGGTACCATCGGGAGGAAGATGATGAAAAAACTTAGAAATCAGAAAGTTGTGTGAGGAGAAAAGATATAGAGAGTACATAATTGGTGATGCATCACATTGATAGAAGAACAGTTTTAGACCCCTAAAGTACCTATTCAGACCTGGATAACCCCAAATTAGCATCCAAGATTATGTAAGGTGAACTGTTCTAAGTACTGTTTCTAAAAAAGTTATAAAAATGAGTAAGAGGTAATAATGAAGACAAAGAAATATAATAAAAAATGCAAAAAATCTAATAATTATTGAAAAAGAAAATCTTGTGTTGTATATACATATTTGTAAC
Organism: Allobates femoralis; assembly: GCA_033576535.1. Lineage (NCBI taxonomy): Eukaryota > Metazoa > Chordata > Amphibia > Anura > Aromobatidae > Allobates > Allobates femoralis. The sequence goes on from JARQOC010000005.1 coordinate 506,052,705, forward strand.
AAAAAAAAAACCTGTAATAACAATTTTGTTAATTTTGCATTGATGAAAATTATAACCAATACAATATGTTGCAACACTGACTTTTTGATTTTATTGTTTTTCTTGAAGTGTACAATTACTCATACAGTACAATAATCATTATTCAACAAGGACTAGTCACTGTTGGTAAACTATTTAATAGTTCGGAAACAGCCATATAGAGAGATACATTTATGGTTACTTAGCCAGTGGCGTCAATATGTAAACAGATAATGGCACTGAATACTCATGTATCACAATTAATATATGCCAGATCAGAATATCCCACACACTACACTGATGAGGGGCAGTTACCCCGAAAAGCACAAATCCATAGTCATATTAAAAGGCTTGTCAGAAAGCCGACTATGACTTTGAGGAGCTACCTAAAGGTGGCGCTAGAGTTCATCCACTTCCTTACTGGAGTGACAATTTGTATATGACTTCATAAATTGAATGGACCATATCAAGGGCAAAATACCATTCTGCCCTGACGTGTCATTGTTGAGTAGTTCGATGTCTACCAGACAATTACCTGGTGTAATAATTGGATCACCATCAGGTTGTTGACAACCATACACACATATTCCATGAAATCTATGGGTACTAATTATAGGGAACCAATTGCAGAGAAATAAAGGTGTTATTCAACTCTTGTCAAGAGTGGAACTGAATTTTACCTCCTAAACTGCGCAGGGGGGATCTTGTTGTGGATAGAAGCCAACATTTAATTCAAATCAAAAAGGTCCCTATAGCAAAGATGTTGTCACAGAAGACACTAATCAAAATTTTTCTATAACACAGGTCAACAAAAAAAATTTTTTTTTCTGGTGCCCAAAATATTTTAATGAATTTGGGGTATTTTTGGGGTGCTGATTCTGAATATGCTATCAGTTTTGCCAGATTGGCTCAAGTTTTTGAGATTTTTGGTATCTTATTTATAGCACTTGTTGGTAAATGCGACGCATCATCTCATTAATTTCTTTGGATTAGTACTTGAACTGAGCAGTTCTCAATATAGTTTTGTGTTAATTAGTGTTCTAAAAATTTGTTCATAGCTTGATTTTTTGCACTAACTTTATGTTGTTGTCTGTTGTCCAGTGAAAAGCATGAACTCATCAAGAAGAAGTTGTCTTAACGATCCAGACTCATTCTGTTACATTTGTGGTGAATATACACTGACAAAACATAGAAGAAACATAACAGACTTCGTTAAAAAAGTAGCAAAAAACGTCTTTTTTGTTACACATTTTACGAAAAATCTCAAAAACTTGAGCCAATCTGGCAAAACTGATGACATATTCAGAATCAGCACCCCAAAGTTACCCTAAATTCAATGAAATATCTTTGGCACCAAAAATGCTGTTGACCAGTGTAATATATTCCTATACTCACCGTTTGCATACCTTACCAATTGAGATTGCGGCTGTTTATTTATTATAGTATATTTCATGTTCAGTTTTGCACCTGTTCACACTTGTTAGGAACTCCTGTCAGTTTTTTTAACTTCATATTGTACTAAAGGAGGTTAATCCAGAGGTCTGAGCCAGGAGGTAGATGCAGTTTATAGATACCACAGGTTTTTGCAGAGAGGATAGCCAGCTAGAAGAACTTATGAGGCAACCTCAAAATCAATCAGAAACTGAACTCTAACTTACTCAATACTCAGCCAAGGGGCGCGAGAGTTGGCATTAAAAGACTTTGCGTGATTGCATAACTGGAATTTGTAGGGCAATTGTGTGGACCACAGCAAAGCAAGGCATTGGAGAAGAGACCAGGGAACAGCACCAAAGTGGGGACAGGTACGTAACATATAGCAATAGCCTTTAAATAACATTGATGCAATTTATTCCAATAATCTTTATTTTTAAACTGATGTGCAAAACATACCGTAAGTCTTGGTAAATCTGCTCCAATATGAGTTTTGAGGTGTGAAGAAGCGTTATGCTCTATCTGTGATACGACTAATGCAGTTTGTGATTCATAGTCAAAGTACATAAACAGTCAGGCATAAGTTAACATTTTCTCGCTTAATGGAATTGTCCTGATATAATTACTAACAGTAAGCAAGGTAAAATATATATATATATATATGTTTGTACCATGTTAGCCAGTAGATAGAAATATAATAAAAGTCCTGAATTACACGCTGCCACATTGTGGTCTTTTCAAGGCAACAGGCACCATTGTGTCCAATGCCTGCCTGTTTCTACCTTCCTGTGGCCGCGTGTAAAGGGACCATGAGAGTCGCCAGTGGTTGATATCTTTTAATGGCTAACTGAAAAGATGGTAATAAGTAGCAAGCTTTCAAGACAACTCAGGTCTCTTCTTCAGGCTGGTATAAGACAAAATCTGATGTGGCACGTACATATCCACAATATGTCATGCGGTATTACATGTCATGTTGTGTATATACAGTATAAGTGCCACATCAGATTTTGTCTTATAGCAACCTGAAGAAGAGACCTGAGTTGTCTCGAAGGCTTGCTTTGCTTTTTCTTACCATCTTTTCAGTTAGCCATGAAAAGGTATCAACCCCTGACGACTCTCAGATTTTAATATTTTTCTAACAGTAATCAAGTGTGGGCCTATGTGTGCGCATGTGTGCTGTATGTCTGTGCTTATGAGGGTAAGTCTGTCCATGATTTTTATGAATGTATGCCTGTCCATGTTTGTTTACTGGACAATATCCATGCATTCATCTTCTCTTATTCACTTTTTACATACTTTTTGTAATCTAAACTAATGTTAAAACAAGGGATAGGCAGTGGTGTAACTTGAAGCTCATGGGCCCCAATGTGAAATTTCAACAGGGCCCCCAACTATTGCAAATCTTTAATATCAATAGTCTTTTTCTATAGGCCAAAGGGATTTTTGGGATCCCCTAGGTTCCAGGGCATGGGTGTGATCACAACTCCTGCACCTGTTGTAGTCTCACCCCAGGGAATAGGGTTACAGCAGGGGTCACCATCCTTTTTACCTTGGGAGCTACATGTGGCTCACAGACCTTTGATGTCTGTCTCACAACTGTCTTCCAGCTTGAGGCATAAACACCAGGTCTCGTAAACAGTTATAAAGAGCAGATCTCCAGGTGGTGTCTTTTGTGAGTAAAGCTTTTCCTGTCATTATACCAGTAATGGAGGCTCTGGGTGTCACTACTCTGAAGGGTCAGGAGCTGGATGTGGCTCTCAAACCTCTCAGAGCTGAATGTGTCTCGCCACCATCTTTCAGAGCTGGATGTGGCTCAGAAGATCAGAAAGCTTGGGGATCTCAAGGTTACAGCAAGGATTATGGATAGAGATAGGACTAGAGTTAGCGAAAGTCGTTGGGTCAGGGAAATGTTTAGGTTTAGGTCTAAGTTAATAAAATAAATACAAAAATGTAATAAAAAATTAAAAAGAAAAATATAACATTGGAACACTTATTGCATGTCAAAATGTTATGTCTGATGTTAGCAAAAAAAACAACTGAAAATAACTAGATGGTTAAGGGACAAACTATATTTAGGCTACTTTCGCATCTGCATTGTTTTCAGTTCAGGCATTTCAGTCTTTTTCACCTCAGTTTTTTTTAAAGTACTATCACATCTGATTTTTGCAAATCCGGCAGAATTCCGCCTTTTTGGCAACAAAACGGATCTGGCAACATTGCATTCTGACCAATGCATTTGAAATGGAGTGGATATGTGCAGTGACTTGCGGTTTCATCCGGATCCAGCAAATTCAGCACTTCAGGCTTTGGTCAAAAAAAGCTGCTAATTGCGGTTTTAAAACAAACCTGAAGTGCCAGATTTGCTGAATCTGGATGTAACCACAAGTCACTGCACATATCCGAAACTTCATTTCAAATGCATTGGTCAGAACACAATGTTGCCGGATCCATTTTTTTGCAAGGCGGAATTCTGCCGGATTTGCAAAACACAGATGTGAAAGTACCCCAACATCAGTAATATTTCTTAAAATACAATTTATGTACTATGATGATGAAATGCTCAATACATGATTGGTCGATGAAACTCAGGGAGTGCTCATGTGGACATAAAATACTTGCCTTACCCCAAGTGCTGGCAATAAATGATAATCCACTGCCTGACCATTGCCTTTACATAAAGACCCCCTTAGCTCAAAGAATCAACAATATATGTCACAAAGCAGCACACCACAATTAGAGGCAGGGCTTAAATGATTATTTCTAATATCCATGGTAGTCACCTATCTACAGTATAGTTGATTACTTGAAGATCAATGGAGGGCTGCTAAGATCCCCACTAAACCCAGATATAGGGCTTTGAATACTCAATCAGATTGGAGTGGTGGTCATACTGTACATGCAAGCTGCTGCTCCATTCTTTTTCTATGGGACTGCTGGAGCTAACTGAGTACTGCATGCACATTTTAGAGTCCTCTTCTTCGATAGATGATAACTTTAGTTGTTGGAAGTAACACTTTAAACAACAGCAAGAAACTGCAAGAGATTTATGGTTAAGGGGTCCCCACAGCAACATTGAGAAGGCTGACCTCTAGGAGTAGGGATTCCGATGGGTTCTGCTGCTGCTCCTTTATGTCATCTGAGCCCATGAATCTATAATAATAAAGTGGCTAGTTTGTTAAATAAAAGATGAAATGCTTGTACTAATCTATCTTTATCTGTGTATAGTGTATCAAATAAGCAGCTAAAAAACGCAGAGAATGCCAAAAATGATGGTATGTGTGAACAAGGCCTGACACTGTTGTTACGCTCTTGTTCCTGGTTTGGGCTATACTTCACATCAGGCTTTGCAAGTAGTCTAATGTGTTTCCATTTCTTTCTTTCATTGTTCTTCTTTATTGCAAGGAGTAACATACAATAGACATGCATCAGGAAGGATATACTGTAAGAATTGCATAAACGTTTTAACTTTGTAAACTAAAAGAAAGTGTGGCATAATGAAAAGAAATAGAGGGGGGAGGGTTACTTAAGAAAGAAGAAAGAGAAAGGGGGGGAGGAGGGGGAGCACCTTGGAAGGCATAAAGAAGGTTTAGTTATGAGGATAGAATTAATAAGAAATGCAAGGCTATAATGAGCAACAATACACACCCGCTCTATGAACTGTTTGCGAAGCAAAAGAGCACATTCAGCAAGCGTCTAATCCAACTAATGTGTAAAAAGGAAAGATACAGAAAATCGTTTGTTCCGACAGCTGTGGGGATGTTTAACAAATGTATAAGTGTAAAGCATCCCAAGACTAAGTGAAGTTATAAGTGTATGGAGGGAATAGGTGAGGTACATGTACCAGTCTACCCGCATCTGCTGTCCATATAGACTTATTTTGTAAAGTGTGTAATGTTCTTGATCTTTGTTCTGCTGCTGTAATACTGTAATTTCCTCCGGGATCAATAAAGTTTATCTAATCTAATTTAATCTAATCTAATGAGGCAGCTTGTAGGTAGTAATGTGTGTGGGATCTAAAACGGATCCATGGTAGCCAGAACTCCCTGAACTTGTTCAAGTTATGGGTCACAGCCACGGCTAGTTCTGCAGTGCAGTAAAGCAAATCTATTTTACGGTACAGTTGCGACGCAGTAGGTATGACCGAGGTTCGCCAATGCGTTGGGATCAAGGATTTTGCAGCTGCAATGATGTAACTTGCCAGGTGTGAAGCCTGTTTACTATCTGGCCATACTGGGAAATTCAAAAAAGCTGATTCAGGGGTGAGGAAGCACTTTTACCTAAAACCCGCTCTATAGTTTCTCTGAACATATCCCAATAGGGAACAGGACCACCACAGGTGGAGATAGTCACCACTGGTCACCAGGCATCTCCAGCACTTATCAGAAGAGTGATGGTGCCATCTGCGAGTCTTAACAGGAGTTGTGTACCATGGAGCAATTATCTAAAATGAATTTTCTTGAATTTGAACGCATTGTGAAGGGCCATGCGTGCTACTATATATGCGCTTTACCTGAGCTTCCGTGAATGAGATGCCTAGATTCTTCTCCCACTGTGTTATATAAGCCCATTTGTCTGCAGTGTCAGTGCCGATCAGGATACAATATATTTTGGAGAAAAAAAATTTCGGCGGGGTAGTTGAGGCACATAGGGCTTCAAACAGAGTAAGGGATCTGTCTCCATCTAGGGTTGTGATAAACGGGTGCAGAATCGATGTCAGCATCCCATAATGTAGGAACGAAAGTTTGGACAGGCCCGGGAGTTTTTGTAGGTCTATTAGTGGATAAATATAGCTTTTCAAGTATAATTGGTCAACCACTATGTTCCCCATCTGTGAGAGGACCAATTCAATTAGATCTGATATTTTAGTGAGCTGGGACATCAATGGGGCTAATATCCTAGAGAATTTCTTCCAGATTGTGAGAGTTGAGCGAGTGTTTGTATTATCGCTGAGCGCAGAGATCTGGATAGTGGAAGGTTCGAGAGTGAAAGAGTGTAGAGGGAAAGTAGCCATTTGTTGTTCTATTTTGACCCAAGGCTTTGTGTCCGAGTTTCTAAACCAGTGTACTATTCTAGCAAGCTATGCCGTGTGGTAGTATATGGATATATCTGGGGCACCCATTCCTCCCAACTCCTTAGGGAGTGTTAAGGTTTGAACCTATTTATGGGCTTTGTGACTCACACCTGGGCCCTGTTATTGATGGAGATGTAAAATCCTCATAATGGGAGGATGTCCGTTCACTGCTATCCACGCCCACACAGCGTCCATGATAATGACCATAGACACAGGTCTCAGGGATAACAGTTGCGTTTACTTTCGCAGGAATGCGGAAATATAATGTGGAGTAAATTTTTCACAGTTCACGTGGGTAGGCCCCAGCAAATACAGTTCAGAATTAGATTCTAACATGGACTTGAGGTTTCAGAGCTTTAAGAACCTGATTCTTTAGATGTAGTGCTTATATGTTGTTATAGAGGGGTTCAGAAACCTTTTGTAGCTTTATGCAGAAGATTATATATAGCAAGTGTATTTCAATGACCTGAGAGTCCTGGGGTAATTTCACAGCTTATCATGGCACATGCAGAAATACATCTGATGAAGCACATGTAGGTCCGGACTGCAAGAACCCAGGGTTGAAAGCTTTTAGCAGACCGCCTGTGGAAGCCAGAAAAGAATCACAGACTTTGGGACTTGTCAAGAAATCTTGTGCTCTGCTCCCTGTGGCAGCTTGTCTCTGACTGCGGATCTCCCAGCCCTGCCTTGTGTAGAGAAGGCTGGAGTAGCTCCTCCTATTTAACACTCAATTCCCATGTCAAAGCTGGACAATGCAAAAAGGGATATAAATCATATACTTTACCTGCAGATGGTGCTGCAACACAACAAATGAGAAATACATGGATTTATATGAAAGTACATAACTGACACTGACTAATAATGGTAAAGAGGTAGCTAAGGAGTGAGCTGCAGTGTAAGGGTTACTCATGACCCTGGGGTACTTAAAGAGACTGACATAATCTGGACTGAGTCACTACAGAGACTTACCCTGTTTGAGTGTATTCTGAGGGGCTGAGCTGGAGTTGGTTTGTTGTGCTGCATTGTGGCTTCTGGTGAACTCCAGAGTCCTGTCTGCAACCTGCCCTGGATCCTTGGACCTACTGTCTTGTGTCTACCTGAAGTGTTTGTGCTGCATCTGAGGTTGTCAGACTTCCCTGCTACCCCTGAGATTCATCTGGTCCCCAGTCATCCAGTTACCTGTCTCCACTCATAAGTAAGTTTGTTACCTGTCTGCCTGTGATCTCCAGTAACACAGTTACTTGTCTACAGTAATGAGTAACTCTGCTGCCTGTTTACTTTTGTTGGTATGCTTTATAACTCTGCCCATGTTCATTATTCGTGTCTGCATTACGCATGCTCCACCTGACTGCTACACCGATGCCTGTGTGTCTACCCACCCAGTGGACTTAGAGGATCCACTGCCACCACATGAGCCCGCCACAGTGCACTTCACATTCCCCTGAGGAAGCTGCTGCTTGCAGCGGAACACGTGGGGCCCCCAGACCATCAGGTTGCAGCCAAGGAACTGGTAATATAGTGTGAATGGAATGTGCAGTGTGTTTCCTTTGTACCCTTTTATTCTCCCCTTAGATATTGAGGTGGCCAGGCTTTCATTGATTTACATAAGAAATATAACATTGCATTTAGGATTGGTCCATCTTAGGTTTCATCACTGGGGAAAGCACTTTAATTTGGGTATACACTCTGCCTTAGCTGTTTGCACCTGATTGATTTTGGTAATTCTTATGAATTTGCAACTGAGGTCATGGGACCTACATTGTTTTTATGTGTTTTTAATTGTTTGTGTTGCACCGTTTTGTATAATCATGAATAAAGATTGTTAAAAAATGATTTTTGTTGTGTGCACAAATCATTATGTATGATCTTTTTCTTTTCAAGCCCGCCTCACGTAACAAACGTGAGTGTGACATACAGTATTTGTGTGTAATGTGCAGTGTGTAACATGCACTGTGTGTATGAGTAACATGCACTCTGTGTAACAATAAGTGTATGTGTGTATTATATCATGGTGAGTCATACCATGTATGTGACATACAGCAGCACTGTTTGTGTGGGACAAAATATGCAGAGGGAGTAACATACAAAAGAGAGAAACATCCATCATGTGTGTTATACTGTGTTATGTGTGTAACATTCAGTATGTTTGTAATATACAGTGTGAGTGTGTAATATGCAGTGTAAATAAACATACAATTCAACTAACATTCAGCGTGCAGTATGTTGCAGTGTGTATGTAATACACGAAGTAGGTGTAACATGCAGTGTGTATATAACATGCCGTATCTGTATGTGCTTTGCGTCTGTAGCATTCAGTGTATTGCAATTTGTGTAACATATGTAGCATACAGAGTGTGTGTGTATAAAAACATGAAGTGTGTATACCATGTATTTAAAATGCATTGTTTCTAAAATGCAGTATGTTTATGTAACATGCAATCTGATTGTGCAACATGCAGTTTGTGTATGTGTGTGTCTGTGTGTTCAACATACAGTTTGGTATAAGGCTAGGGTCACACTTAAATATAGAATAGCGTTCACCGCATCCAGATCCGGATGCGGTGAATGCAATTGGCTTCAGACAACCAGCAATCCGGTAACCGGATTGCTCAGGATGTGTAATCCTGAGCAATCTGGTTACTGGATAGTTTGCTCATCCCTGCTGCTGCAGGGATGAGCAAACTGTTCTATGTGTGTTTAAACTGTTAATTTTATTATTAAATGTTTCTATAATGTCTCTGCCCATAGATCTACTGTAAATGGCTTCAGAACCTTGGACAGCACACATACTATAGCTACAATAGATATAGTATGTGCGCTGCTCTCAGATGAGCCTGGCGCCTTCATTGATAATAATGTACAGCAGCTGACAGGAGCCGGCTGCTGTACATAGGTGAATAAAGCATTATATGCCCACCCAAGTGGGTGGAAGGTCTCTAGGGGGAGTGGGCACCCCCTAGAGACATTATAGAAACATTTAATAACAAAATTAAAAGTTTACACACACACAGAACACTTTGCTTATCCCAGCTGCCGCTGGCATAAGTAAAGTATATGCGGTAACCGCATTGCTCAGGATTATAGATTCTGAGCAATCCGGTTCCCGCATTGCGGATGTTACAACCGCTCTGAAAACTGCAGTCTGCATGATTTTTCACGCAGGATGCAGAGCCAGAGGCGGAAACCGGATTGCTTGTGAAGCAATCCGGTTTTTATCATAGGCTCCCATGAGGAGCGTTTCCTGATCCGGGTTTGAGCTCTTTAAAAGCTCAAAACCGGATCAGGTTTTGAAAAAAAAAAAAACAGATGTGTGACCCTAGCCTAAGTCGTGTGTGTAAGTGACATTTGATTTGTGTATATTATAGTAAATATTATTTTTCATATTGTCACATAAAAAACATTGCAAAATGGTTCCTGTGAACCTAGCATATAAGCAACAAGAAGTAAAAAACAATCATCTATAACACATTATTACTATTTTATTCTTTCTAGAAGTATATTACATAAGATAAAGCTGTGCCTCCATTGCTGCCGCCCAGCGTGTTTCGATTTAATATCAAGGCTGCCTTAGTTTTACTGTATATGACCATTCAGGCACATTTCATAAAACTTTTTATTCATTTATTATACATGGTTTAAAAACTGATTACGGGGCATAAAGAATTGATAGTACAGTGGCTTCAGGGTGTATTTTCAATTGCTAACCGAAGTAGGGAAAAAACGTATTCTTCCTCAGACATATTAGATTTGCATGCAAAACATCTTTCTTGCCTTCATGGATCAGGCTGGCATAAATAGGGGGAATCTTGATGAGAAGAGCAAGCTAATTTATTTCATGTAAACGACAACATCTGATTCTGGAGAGGGAAACGTACTGGCGTTAAGCCTTCCAGGGGACATAGCTGGATACATCCGGTGGCTTGATATGTAAATAAGTGGCACACAATAATAGTTCATAAACTCAACCCTCCACCGGGATTGATTTACTGGAGTGCGCTAAATAAACGGCGTAGTAATTTCTGTAATACGAACTGTTCCCATTCCTTGTTTTGTAATAAAGTATTGTGGTTTATCTATTTCATTAAACTAAACCAGTGTCTGGCAAGTATTTCCATCTGCAGCATTTGTCTAGGGGACCTCAGCGTAGATATGTCTCTAGAAATGGTCACACACGGTAATGGGGAAATGGAGAAGAAACAGATAAAGTGAAGAATCTGTTATCGGTTCAGTCTCTAAATTAGTTTTCCTTTTCCGAGTCTTCCATCCTTTACCGGTAGAATAAGACCCTATCAATGTCTCTCAAGATGATGGATACAAAAGTGCTCATTCTAATACAGCAGCTAATTTGTCTGCTCTTTCACACTTGTGGTTTCATTAGGCTAAACATTACGTAAATCAAAATTTCCAAACAAACCATGATATAAGCAAGGAATAAATCACAAGTGAATGAAGAATGTTTTCTTTTTTCCAATTCTGGAACTTTGGACCTTGATGCAATGGAACGACCCAATGTTTCCCTCTATTGGCCCAAGGCCATACAGGCCTCCATGTAAGATCTAATATTAGATTGGCTGCAACCAAGGAGCCATGTTCCCCTTTGACCTCTATTATCAATAGGCTGTTATCTTAGGCCTGTGAGGCACATAGGAACGTGTTATGTGTTAACATTTCTCAAGAGCCCAGCATTCCTGCAATATTTTGTAAAATGTTTATTAAATTATTCTACATGACAACCAGGAACTATCTATGAACAAGTAAGGGAAAATATACCAATGTCGCTGATTTACAAAAATATGCTTTAAGCTAATGATGTATAGGTATAATTATAAATGGCCAGCACCACCACAATGTACCGTATATACTCGTGTATAAGCCGACCCGTGTATAAGCCGACCCCCCTACTTTTGCCCCCAAAACCTGGGAAAATCTATTGACTCGTGTATAAGCCGAGGGTGGACCCCAGCACAGGTATACAGCCCCCAGCAGTGTGGTATACAGCAGCCTCCCCAGTGGTATATACAGGCCCAGCAGTGTTACAGCAGCAGCCCCAGTGGTATATACAGCAGCAGCCCCAGTGGTAGTATACAGCAGCCCCAGAGGTATATACAGCAGCCCCAGTGGTAGTATACAGCAGCAGCCCCAGTGGTAGTATACACGCAGCCCCAGTAGTATATACAGCCCAGTGGTAGTATACACGCAGCCCCAGTAGTATATACAGCCCCAGTGGTATATACAGCCCCAGTGGTAATATACACGCAGCCCCAGAGGTATATACAGCCCCAGTGGTAGTATACATACAGCCCCAGTAGTAGTATACAGCCCCAGTGGTAGTATACAGCCCCAGTGGTAGTATACAGCAGCCCCAGTGGTATATTCAGCCCCAGTGGTAGCATACAGCAGCCCCAGTGGTATATACAGCCCCAGTGGTAGTATACAGCCCCAGTGGAAGTATACAGCAGCCCCAGTGGTATATACAGCCCAGTGGTAGTATACATACAGCCCCAGTAGTAGTATACAGCCCCAGTGGTAGTATACAGCCCCAGTGGTAGTATACAGCCCCAGTGGTAGTATACAGCAGCCCCAGTGATATATTCAGCCCAGTGGTAGTATACAGCCCCAGTGGTAGTATACAGCCCCAGTGGTAGTATACATACAGCCCCAGTAGTAGTATACAGCCCCAGTGGTAGTATACAGCCCCAGTGGTAGTATACAGCCCCAGTGGTAGTATACAGCCCCAGTGGTAGTATACAGCAGCCCCAGTGGTATATACAGCCCCAGTGGTAGTATACATACAGCCCCAGTAGTAGTATACAGCCCCAGTGGTAGTATACAGCCCCAGTGGTAGTATACAGCCCCAGTGGTAGTATACAGCAGCCCCAGTGGTATATTCAGCCCCAGTGGTAGTATACAGCCCCAGTGGTAGTATACAGCCCCAGTGGTAGTATACATACAGCCCCAGTAGTAGTGTACAGCCCCAGTGGTAGTATACAGCCCCAGTGGTAGTATACAGCCCCAGTGGTAGTATACAGCAGCCCCAGTGGTATATACAGCCCCAGTGGTAGTATACATACAGCCCCAGTAGTAGTATACAGCCCCAGTGGTAGTATACAGCCCCAGTGGTAGTATACAGCCCCAGTGGTAGTATACAGCCCCAGTGGTAGTATACAGCAGCCCCAGTGGTATATTCAGCCCCAGTGGTAGTATACAGCCCCAGTGGTAGTATACATACAGCCCCAGTAGTAGTATACAGCCCCAGTGGTAGTATACAGCCCCAGTGGTAGTATACAGCAGCCCCAGTCGTATATTCAGCCCCAGTGGTAGTATACAGCCCCAGTGGTAGTATACAGCCCCAGTGGTAGTATCCAGCAGCCCCAGTGGTATATACAGCCCCAGTGGTAGTATACAGGGCCCCAGCAGGGCCCCCCTCATAATTTGGCGCCCCCACCTCACTTGCTGGGCCCCCCCGCATGCAGCGCTGCGCATATACATTACCTGTCTAGCAGCTGTCACCCTCCGATGGCGGATCGCGGCTCCCGGCTCCGGCTTCCATCTTCCTCTCTGTCTTCCTGCTTTGTGACCGGGGCTCATCGCGATGACGTCATTGCGTCGCCGGCCGGTCACATGACAAGGAAGACACAGAGGAAGATGGAAGCTGGAGCCGGGAGCCGCGATCCGCCATCGGAGGGTGACAGCTGCTAGACAGGTAATGTATATGCGCAGCGCTGCATGCGGGGGGGCCTAGCAAGTGAGGTGGGGGCGCCAAATTATGAGGGGGGCCGTATTGACTCGCGTATAAGCCGAGGGGGGGACTTTTCAGCCCAATTTTTGGGCTGAAAAACTCAGCTTATACGCGAGTATATACGGTACTAACAATTGTAAGACATTGGAAAATGCAATGATGGCAATGACAGTAATATGTTTAGTAATAGGCTCTTCATACTCTAAGCCAGGGGTCACCAACCTGTAGCTCGGGAGTCACATGTGGCTCGCGGACCTGTGATGTGTGGCCTGCGGCTGTCTTTAAGCTTGATGCATTAGCACCAGCTATCAAGAGCAGGTCTCCAGATTGTGACTTTTGTGAGTAGCCCCACATAGAAGAGCAGATCTGGAGAGGGGTGAGATAGGAACCCCTGGATCTTGGTATACTGCCTTCATGTGATTTCAGGTCAAAAGCTTTTGCTGTCATTATACCAGTAATGGGGGTTCTGGATGTCACAACTGTGAGGGAGGTGGGAGCTGGATGTGACTCTCAAGGTCAGAAAGGTTGGAGACCTCTGTTCTAAGGCTGATTTCCCACTACCGTATTTAGTAATCCGGGTGAATCCATCCACCTGCATCTGTTTTCTGCCCCATTGACTTTCACTGGGACGCAGGAACTTGTGGGTGCATCTGGTTCAACCAAGATCCAGGTATCACTGTTTTTTGTCTGATACCAAAAACAAAAAATGTTGCGATTTTGGTGTACGTTTAAAACCCGGAAGCACCCGAATCCATGGCTATACAGCTGGTAATAAAATGGAGCTCTATGGACCCTAGATCCGGAATACATACTTTAGTAGTAAGAAGAGAGGATGTAGTAAGTTATTTAATAGAATGTAGGTGTATTGAACCCATGGAAGTACAAACATAGCATGAAACGGCCATTGTTCATTCTGTCATCCTCCCTCCTGTGTCTGTGTCTATAGCTAAATTGACATCTAAGAGGTGTTGCGTTTGTGTTTCTATGTGTTTTTGCACTGCATTACAAACACGCATAGAAACGCAATGAAACGCATACGTTTACGCACCTATTGAATTGAATGGAAAACGCATTGAAAACGCAAGGCATTTTCTGCAAACGCAGACCAAAAGGTGGCTGGACACGATTTGTGCTGCATTTGCAAAAACGCATGCATTCTGCATTTGCATTTTCAATGCGTTTCCCATTTAAATCAATGAGTGCGTTAACCCATGCGTTTGCAATGAGTTTTTGGCACACATGCTGTCAAAAACAGATTGCAAGCCAAAAGGAACACAAATGCAGATCTGAAAAGGCCCTACATGTTTTTAGTCTTGTGAAATAAAAGAAGTGTTGCCCATCATCTAGTCAGTGCTATTCGTTCTTTAATATGATTGGATCATCCACAGTCTCAGTTTTCAAATCAACGGCTGTGCCCAAAATTCTCCATTTAGTAAGTTAGTAGTCCAAAGGCACACTCCACAGTTCTGGACATTGTGAGTCTGTATTGAATATCCATTGTGTAGCACCCAATCACCGATTGGAGAACGGCTTCAACAGGTTATTACACATTTGGTAAGCTTCTTCATCAACTAAAACAAAAGGCATGGGTGGTCCTTCAGTGTCAGGAAGTGGTGTTGGGGGTGGAAATCCAAAGTCGTTGCCATAAAGCTGATGTCCCATGCCATGTCCACAGCTACAAAACATTATTCTGCATCTGCAATAGCCAACAAACCAATGGAGAAATAATTTTTATTATTGTAATATTCGAATCCAGTTACCTTCAGGTTTCAGAATCCGAACGTGTTTCCCATCCACTGCACCAAGACAGTTAGGAAAGTGACAGACTTCCTGAAATTTAGCTGTGATGCCCATCCAGTCTAGTGCTGTGTAATGTGGAATGAATTCTTCTTGTAAAACGTCCCACAAAGCCTGGCTGATGTCCGTTACAATTCCACAAATGGTCGAAATTCCTAGGTGGAACTGGAAGTGTAATGATGACAGCGTTTCTCCAGTAGCAAGAAATCTGCACAAAAGAAAAACAAAATGTTAGTAGACATTTGCAATGGTGGGAACATTAAATACAAAAAAAGTGTAGTACAACCATTGATGTACGTAAGTGTCACTATCAAACGTTGTTCTGGAGAAACCGCTCTGCGTAAATCCGTGTCCTGTCTGCTGATATATCCTCGGACACGTTCCACCAACTCATCCATGCTTGCAACACTCATTCACACATAGTCATGAAACTTCTCATGGTCTCTGCAAAAGCTCCAGGTACAAGGTTGAAAAAACTCCAAGTGTATCTCTTCAAGACGTTAGAGGGTGTAACCAATATGGACGATGCTGACATCTTCTTCTCCGTTTCTTATCCTTATCATAGGTAACTGTGGAGCCCACTGGGACAAGGTACTCTGTGTCGGACCGGGGTACTGCTGGGAATATCACGGCGGTCTTGGTCCGGACCGTGTCCCAGGTTCTCACAAGTAACGTTGTGACGCCACCCATGGGTTGTGGTCAGTAATGGGACCACCGCTGCAGCGTGGCTCTGCCAGGAGGATGGAGGGATGGATGGGCTGCAGCTGGATGGATGGGCCCGCCGCAGGTCGGTCTTCTCCTGGCAGGATAAAATGGTGTAATGCACAGTTCAGTATACCTGGAATCAGACACGGGAAACTGGAGCAGGGTTCTCCGGGTTTACTCTCAAGTTCTTCAGTGCAAGCAGTTTACAACACAGTTCACAGTACAGTTCAATTCACAACTTTATTAACTCCGGACACTTGAACCCTCTGCAGCCAGGCTGTCGCTCTGAGACCCCTCACTCTTTCTATATGTCCTTTCAGGCTTGTTATTTCTCTCCCTGTTCTTCCTGCGGATTGTATGGTGGCAGCTCAGCACCTTGTATGTAGCTTCCCCCTATGTGTGTGGGCAGTAATCCGTGTCCTCTTGGATGCTGCTGAGCCTCCAACCCTGTAGTGGGAACATGGATCTTGAATCTGTGTTCCCCGCCGGTTTGTCTGGGGAGCCGGTTTGTAATTTCAGTCCCCCTCAGAGCCGACACTCTGGTGTTAGCCTAGCCTGCAGTAACCCTGTCTTTCAAAGTGTTACCAGGCTTCTTCTATCCCGTGTGACTTCCAGGTGCAATCAGGGAATCTATCCCGCCTGTAGTTGGTCGGTTGTACCGTGTTCCTCGGACCTGGTAATACTGGTCCGGTATCTGTCCTCACACTCCCTTGGGATGCCGGCTATGGACGAGCTTTCTCTCCATGGAATGGTGTCTCTGTGGATTCTGCGTCTCCAGGGAACCCAATCCCACCGGGATGTGTCACTGTCTGTCTGGTCTTGGCTGCTCGGCTCACTCTGCCTGCTTGGTCTTTTCCTCTCAGCCTACTCCGGGCTACTAACTCCTTCCTCCTTTTTTCCTCTTTTTGTACTATCTGTCATCTGACCTTCCTTCCTTCCCACCCTTTAAACCCTCTAAACCCAACCTCCCCTTGCCTGCCTAGAGTCCCAGGCTCCAGGTTGGGTGCTGTGCTCCTGTGGGTGTGTGTGCTGTGAGAGTGTTTGTTGCACAAACTGCCTACCTTCCTGCCTGGCTGCAGTTCCCTATGTGGCCACCCTGGTCACAAGGGCGCCACATTTCCCCCGAGTTAAACCGGTGTGTCCCCACGCCGTCCAGCATGGATCCCCCTGAAAAAGGCTTTTTTTTTTTTTTATTTTAACATTAACATTAAGTATACTTTTCTTCCTTTTACGGAGGCACAGGTTCTTTAAACGTTGCATAAATTAACTATATACACATTTAGGACACAGTTCGCAGCCCGTCTTTTGCTGTAAATGCGGAAGCTTCCAGGCCCTCGGGTCACCAACTTATGGCCAAGTTATTTCTCTCCGTGCCGGTACTTTACATCACGTTGCTGTTAACCCTTCAGGGACACGGGTTACACAGTCACTGCTTAAAAGTTCAAGAGTCCTATGGCATAAATACCGGCTCTCTATATGCACACCAGATTAAGTGCTACAATTCTAAAATATACACATATAAGGCCACGTGCACACGTTCAGTATTTGATGAGTTTTTTACCTCAGGATTTGTAGACAAAACCAGGAGTGGAGCAGTCAGAGGAAAAGTCTAATAGAAACACCTGCACCTTGTCAGTATTTAATTATCCACTCCTGGTTTTGGCTACAAATCCTGAGGTGAAAAACTCATCAAATACTCAGTGTGTGCACGTGGCCTTAAAGATATAAAAGGCATTACTTTCTAGCAAAAGTATAAAAGTCTTCAAAAATGCAAAAAACTTTCCAAAAAGGCACAAGTGCCTCAAAAAGCAAACTGTTCAACAGCACTCTGCAGACTCAAGTTCTGTGCACAGTCTCAATGTGCAATCTGGTCTCAAAACCAATGGGGAGCACACTGGGTGCTCAACTATATACAATGAGAGTTCTTATCACTTTTTTGTCCATGACATTGATTGTCTATTACACATAAAAGACAAACAGGGGAAAAAGCTATTCATTCATTCATTCAGGTATGGGATGAGGTCAATAAGGATCACATCACATTCACACTTACAGTTTCTTGCTTGTAGGATCCGTGTGTTCATTCCTTCTTCTTCCAAGGATGGTCTTGCGGAGCTCTCCGGGTCGGGAACAGTACTAAGCATTCCAACGCGCTGCTTAGCAAGTGGCTGTAGGATGTCTAGGTTGCCACATCTACCATAGTCTTTGTAGCGATCTCCTCAGAGGTAGCTGAATCCGGGTTAACAACTGGATCCGGGTGGAATATCTCAGGATCCTCCATGTCTGAGGACTTATTCTCTTCCGATGACCTTAGAGACAGTCTCCTCACTTTAACACCATATGGGCCTCTATCTCCGGGCACAACATTATAAGAATCCCACTCTCCAATCTGTATTTTCCTGTCCGGGTGCTTTGCAGGCAAGTATTCCTCCACGTCCCTTCTATTAATGAACATGTCTCTTGCTGCACCGGGCTCTCAGGCAAATGAAAACCCCTTATCTGATATTATTTTTACGATCTGTCCTTTGTGCCGCGGGGATCTCTGAACATTTTTATCTCGCCAGGCTACTTCTTTGGCCGCTATGGTACGGGCAATCATAACCTTTTTTTGCATTTGTCTCTATTTCCTCCTTTTCCCACTTACGGATGCACTGTCTTAAATATTCGTCCCGTGTTATAACTTCTGCGGGCCTATTGCACCGCCAGGGTCCCCAGGAAAGCCCATGAAATCATCCTCAATTACAATTCTCTCCCACCAGCAGCGGAGCTGCTCCCCTCTCACCTCGGTTGATACAGGTGCTGGTATCAAGGGCTCCGGTAACTGCAAATCCTTCTCGACTAGGGCTCCTAGTGGGTCGGCCACTCCGATGGTATGTTGTGGTACGGCTCTGGCAAACAACACATCTACGAGGACTTCCGTGCTGTGATCTTCCTCGCTCCGGGGAGCTGTCCTGCCCAGACCCGGGGTGACTCGGACTCCCAGGCGCAGTCTGGGGAAGTCACCGGTAGCGGTGCTTGAGGACGTGGGCCTGGGGGAGCAGTGAAAAATGGGGAAAAAGAAAATTATAAAAATGTCAAGTCGTGACACTACCTGTGGGTTCCGGTGATGGCACCGGTGCTGCTTGGGCCTCCCTCCGGGGTGATGGGCGGCAGCAAGATGGAGTGGCTCCCTACAAGAGATGCGGGGTTCCCGGGGCTGTGAGTTATAATGGTGTAATAGGGTAGCACAGTCGTTTCTGTGCGAGGTTGGAGTAGGGGAGCGCAGTCGGTGTGGTGCAGGTGGAAGGAGGGACACGCACACATAAAAGTCTTTTGGTACCTTTACTGTTGTTCGGTTGCAGGTACACTCGTCCGGAATGAGGGAAACACTTTAGAATTTCCACAGCGAGTAGGGTTGTAGGCCTCCTTATGCAACTTTCCTATTTGGAGTCTGGCAGGCATGGAACCTGACCGGACCGTTACTTCTCTCTCTTTCTCTCTCCACACCCGGTTTGCTGCACTGAGGGCTCTCCCTTGGGATCCCGCTTACGTACTCACGGTCCCTGGCTCTCAATTGTTGGTGCTGCGGGTGTCCGGGAAGCTAAGCCTCCTCGTGGTGCTGGATTCTCTGTGGGGTCTATACTTTCTGTCCCTGCAGACTCGGACCCAGTGACCGGAACTCTGGTGGGTATGTCGGTATGACCCCTCTGGCCCCTTTGTAACACGTTTCTCTCCTCTTGCCTTCGACCTCTACTCTGCGGGTCTACCACTGTCTCTGGTGTGTGCTGGTCTGGGCCAAGCACGGCTCCAGTACCAGCTCAGCTCAGTAGACTCTGAGCTCTTCACAGTTCTGTAGTGACTGCACATTCTGCTGATTTCCCTCCAGAACCTGTATTTATAGGGGATCTGGCTTAAGGGCAGCCAGTTGAGCTCCCCCTACAGGCCTGGAGTGGAAGGTGTTGTGTGTAAGTGGTTTACTCGCTGTGGGAAATCCTTCAGTGTCCTAGGGAAGTCTATGGTTGTGTAAGAGAGTAAACTAATAAGCTGCTAAAACCAAGCAGACTGCCATTTTGTAGTGGCCCAGGAAAGTGAAAAAGTCTCTGGTTGCCATGGTGACTGCTCTGTGTCTAGGAAAGTGAAAGCACAATCTCTGGTTGCCTTGGTGACGGCTCTGTCAGTTGCTCCTGTTGTTGTTGATCGCTCACTGCGGTGGCCATTACTAGTGTAAGGATTACAGCAGAGCCAGTGCAAGCTATATGGGCCTTTAAAGTTGTTTGCAAGCCCTGTTATGTGGACTAAACACTTTATCTTGAACTGAGAAAGTGTCCAGCATCCGAGGAGGCTGAGGAGATGTTCCCCCTGATGGAGCGAGTGATTGGCGTCCAAGAAGGCCGTGAGTGACTGCGAAAGGAGAGCCGGCGTCCGGTGCCACCCACATTGGGAGGATCCTGACAAGGTCCTGACAAGCCCTGGAAAAGAGTGCTCCACAGATTGCACCCCAAGCTAACAGAACTAAAGTGCTGGACATGTGAATCTGGCATTGGCTGGTAAGCTGCCAAATTTTGCTGTTTTTTTTACAATACGTTTTTTTGGCGCCAAAGGTTTTTCTTTTCTTTTTCTTTTTCTGGACTTGCTGCAGCCCACGTGGAATATACACCGGTGTAAAGCTACATTTGAGGTTGATGGTACCATAGTTTTGAGATACCCGGGTATCCCTGTGCTAAGTGTATAGCCAGCATTGATATAGTGTATTGTATTGTTATTACCTGTGATAAGTTATACTCAGTGTGCCATCTCAGAGGTCCCATCAGACCGCCCACAGTTGATGTACATAGCCTTTAGTTAAGTTAAATCCTTGATAAGTCTAACGTGTAGGTAAATTTGTTCCTGGTTCTGAGTGTGATTTACATACCCTGGGAACTCTGAGATCGGTGCACTGATGTCGGCTAACGCTGAGGGTGTTAAACTGTTATTGGTAATATTTTAAGGGGATTTTGAGACTTTTACATTCCTTACTGAACCATACCTTGATCCCCATATCAGTAAAAATACTGTTGTTTATTTCTGCCTCTGTCTCAGTCTGTGACTCACTGGATCTTAATAGGACCTCCGGTCATTACAGTTGCCTGGTACAGGGTGCCACATATCATTAGAGGCACCAGCCCAGCCGGGCTGCACGGACAGGAATTGTTGACTTTGCTGAACATCAATCCGAATCCGGGTTTTCTGCTCAGCCTGAACCCAGGTCCTCTGCTGGGGTAGCAGTCACAGCACAACCCACCGGGTGTCTCGGACCTCCGGACCTCTCTGATAACCTTCCGCCATGCTGCCTCGATCACTGAGGATCTTTCCCTGGCCGGATTCCTCCATGTACTCTTTCTGTGGGCCCTCCGGGATCACTCCAGGTCTTTCTACAGCAGCACTCTCCTCAGCGTCCTCGTCTTCCGTCCGTATGTCCTGTAATGGCAACTCTTCTCCATCCGGTTTCCTGTCCCTCCTTTCATGGGTGTCTTCTTCCTCAGCTTCTGTCTCATTAGTAGGTGCACTTGGGGTCTGAGGCTCTTCTTTGGGATTGATGGCTGGCTCCCCCAGAGTTGAGGGGAGCCAGGGCAGGCCTTTCTTTTCCCGCTCTGGACTGGGCTGGCCCACAATGGGGGGGGTCTGGGCACGCCTCCCCTGCACATGGCCTCAGGCTCCAATGGCCGCCATTATGCATAGATTCGGCAGAAAAAGTCCAAAACACAAATCTTAGGTACACGGGGTCCGGTTCTTTTGGACCGGGTCCATCCTGTTCATGACACCAAGTTGTGGAGTCCACTGGGACGGGGTACTCAGTGTCGGACCGAGGGTACTGCTGGGGATATCACGGCGGTCTTGGTCCGGACCGTGTCCCAGGTTCTCACAAGTAAAAGGGGTATTTACAGGGATAGTTTGTCGTGACGCTTGTGGTCAGTAATGGGACCACCGCTGCGGCGCAGCTCTGCCAGGAGGATGGAGGGATGGATGGGCTGCAGCTGGATGGATGAGCCCGCCGCGGGTCGGGCTGCTCCTGGTTGGATAAAAAGGTGTAATGCACAGTTAAATATACCTGGAATCAGACACTGGAAACTGGAGCAGGGTTCACCAGGTTAATCTCAAGTTCTTCAGTGCAAGCAGTTTACAACACAGTTCACAGTACAGTTCAATTCACAACTTTATTAACTCCGGACACTTGAACCCTCTGCAGCCAGGCTGTCGCTCTGAGACCCCTCACTCTTTCTATATGTCCTTTCAGGCTTGTTCTTTCTCTCTCTGTTCTTCCTGCGGATTGTATGGTGGCAGCTCGGCCCCTTGTATGTAGCTTTCCCCTATGTGTGTGGGCGGTAAGCCATGTCCTCTTGGATGCTGCTGAGCCTCCAACACTGTAGTGGGAACATGGATCTTGAATCTGTGTTCCAAGCCGGTTTGTCTGGGGAGACGGTTTGTAACTTCAGTCCCTCTCAGAGCCGACACTCTGGTGTTAGCCTAGCCTGCAGTAACCCTGTCTTTCAAAGTGTTACCAGGCTCCTTCTATCCCGTGTGACTTCCAGATGCAATCAGGGAATCTATCCCGCCTGTAGTTGGTCAGTTCTACCGTGTTCCTCGGACCCGGTAATACTGGTCTGGTCTATGTCCTCCCACTCCCTTGGGATGCCGGCTATGGACGAGCTTTCTCTCCATGGAACGGTATCTCTGTGGATTCTGCGTCGCCAGGGAGCCCAATCCCATCAGTGTGTGTCACTGTCTGTCTGGTCTTGGCTGCTCGGCTCACTCTGCCTGATTGGTCTTTTCCTCTCAGCCTACTCTGGCCTACTAACTCCTTTCTCCTCTTTTTGTACTATCTGTCACCTGACCTTCCTTCCTTCCCACCCACTTTCCTCTAAACCCCACTTCCCATTGCCCGCTTACAGTACCGGGCTCCGGGTTGGGTGCTGTGCTCCTGTGGGTGTGTGTGCTGTGAGGGTGTTTGTTGCACAAACTGCCTACCTTCCAGCCTGGCTGCAGTTCCTTATGTGGCCACCCTGGTTGCAGGGGCGCCACATAACTGCTACCAATTGGCAGACAAAAATGTCCACTTTTCATGCAGAAGATACTTCAGGAATTGTGGAATTATTCCTTTTCTTTGGAGTTTTGTAAACCTGAAGACTTTTTTTTAGAATTTTTTATCTTTTCTTTAACATTTTTTTACTTTTTTTCCACATTTTCTTTAGCAGTTTTTTTTTCAGCGTATGTTGTGCATCTTTTTACTGACATTTTCTGGATTTTTTAACTACATTAAACAAAGAAAAAAACATATTTCTTAAAGCAAAAATGTATAAACTGCTCTAAAAACAACTGGGCTTCTTTTTTAATCTTCCCATTGAGTGTAATTTTAAGCATTGCAGGTCTTCCTTGCGGGAAATGCCGGAAGAACGAATGTTACTTATTCTAAATGTTTGTCGTCCATGAAATGCCCAGTGGTTAAAAAATGCTTCATAACTTAGAACTACAGTCAATAGAAAAGCTCAAAAGACAGCCGGACATTTTTTCAGCATTTTGACACTTCTTTTGCTTGCAAAATTGCTAGCAGTTTCATTGTTGAATGGAATTAAAAACATCTACAAAATGTCAGTAAAAATGCCCCAAAAACATTGGAAAAAAAAGCTCAAAAAGTATCAATAAAAAATGTTAAAAAAGTGCTTAGAAAACAACAAAAAGAGCTAAAAACGACAATTTTATTTATTATTTATCGGCCTTCAGCTTGATCTCAAGCCATGGTGACTTGACAGATGACTGCTCTGTAAGAAGATCAATCTTGTGCCTAGACAGGTTCACTCGGCATTTTCTAGACAGTATCAGGCCATAGGGTTGCTGGTCTTCCACTTCACTTGTTTCTTCTATCCTTCCTACCATAGTGTCCTTCTCCAATTATTTTTATCTTCATATGATGTGTCCAAAGTAGGCAAGTCGAAAAAAAGACAACATAGGAAAAAATTCCAGCATGCTCTGGATCATTTCTTTCTTGAAAAACTCATGAGGTTACCTGCCTGAAAAAGACATTATGTGCACATACCCATAAGATGTTCAAATGCCTAAACATAGCAGCAGTTCATTTTCCCATATAATTAAATAACTTCATTCATATGATTGTATTTTTTATCTGCCTGAAAATTACTGTACATTGTGAATGTGAGGGAGAGAGGCAGCAGAAGACGCACTTAGCTAACGTCTTGCAGTGTTTGTTGAAGAACATCACCATCTGTTGGTAAATAAAAACAACCAGGAACCAAGTAGCAAAATAGGTGTTTCAGGTGACATCTGTGGCACAGTTACTTAATGTAAAAACTGAGACCGAGGCAGAGGGGAGGAGTTGGTGCCAAGACTTAGAAGGAAGCTGATTTGTAACAGTAAAGCAAACCTATAGCAGTGGAAAATTGGAGTTGCAACTTAGTGGGTTGAATCATAATTATAGTTCCATAAAAGTACCTTTACACGCCGCAACTGTGGTGTAGCAACTGAGAGGCAATCGGGATTTCCGTCACCGTTGCCTTGAAATTGCTACGAAGTTGCGGCGTGTAATTGGGGAACTCGGTGGTGATTTTCGAAGTTGCTCCCGGTTGCGGTTTCAGAGCATTGTTCTAAAATCAGAGTCAACCCAGAAGGTGAATTGCTCTGGTTATGGCGTGTGAACGGGGGATAGGGATGGAATCAGCGCTGCCTAGTGATTTCCCAGAGGCGTGCCACAGCGTGATGGATACCGCGCCCCATCAGCGATAATTGGTGGGGGCTACTGTGCAGCCATTCGCTGTCCCTTCACTGGGCGCCATATTTAAAGAGCTGTCCATTCACACTACACAATTGCAATGGCGTCATGTATTAGCCAGCCCTCCTGCGCAGGCTGGCCAATCATGATGCTATTGCGTTGTCTAATCAGCGTGTTTGGGGAGCAGAATACACAACTCTGTCACGCCTATGTTCTTGCGGCGCTGAAGATGTACGTCCACATTCCCTTAGTGGTTGCGGCGTGTAAAGCGGCGACGGGATTCAACCGTATGTTTCCCGCAGGATCAGTTTCAACTTCCAGGGAACCACGTTCCCTTTGGTTGACGACGCAATTGTGGCGTGTACATGCGGCATCGGCGATCGGCATCAACTGTCAAAAACGTGCACGCGCACTTTCGGTTGCCTCTGATCGGCGGTGATAGTTGCGGCGTGTAAAGGTACCTTTAGAGCTTATGTATTAATAGATTAAATTAATTAGACCAGCAGGATTGTGACTAAAGTTGGGGGCGACACTGACACTTCCCTGACAGAAAGTCTGGCACTAAGTTATCCTTAGTAATATCCATTAAACCAAGTGTAAAAATATTACATTTACAACTTGTATATCTCTTGCTGTGTATTAACATGTACTTTTGTAATCAATTTTGCTGTTCTCTAATCATAAATGACCACCACTACTCCTTTCTTTGTGTAAAAATAAATTTCTTTTGTGAGTCACCCCTGAGTCTCCTTTACTCCATTTTTGCATCATTGTAACCTGTTCACATATGCACATACCCTTAGAGGAGGGTTTGCAACTTCTTGAAAAACCCTGTGCATGCATAGCTTAGAGTATGTGCGCACAACATGTTATTAGGCGGGTACACTCCATAACTCACCTGAAGAAGTGCTAAATAAATACTAAAAAGAAAAAACATATGCATTTATGTTTAACCCCTTCACCCCCGGGCCTATTTTGACCTTAATGACCAGGCCAT
Organism: Allobates femoralis; assembly: GCA_033576535.1. Lineage (NCBI taxonomy): Eukaryota > Metazoa > Chordata > Amphibia > Anura > Aromobatidae > Allobates > Allobates femoralis. The sequence goes on from JARQOC010000005.1 coordinate 506,078,203, forward strand.
TTTTGTCAATTCTGACCAGTGTCCCTTTATGAGGTAATATCTCTGGAACGCTTAAACGGATCCTAGCGATTCTGAGATTGTTTTTTCGTGACATATTGGGCTTCATGTTAGTATTAAATTTAGGTTGATCATTTTTGCGATTATTTGTGAAAAAATTAAAAATTTGGCAACATTTTTGAAAATTTTGCAATTTTCAAATTATGAATTTTTATTCTGCTAAACCAGAGATTTATGTGACACAAAATAGTTAATAAATAACATTTCCCACATGTCTACTTTACATCAGCACAATTTTGGGAAAAAAGAAATTTTTTGTTCGGACGTTATAAGGGTTCAAAGTTCATCAGCAGTTTTTCATTTTTCCAGCAAAATTTACAAAACCATTTTTTTTGTGACCACATCACATTTGAAGTCCCTTTGAGGGGTTTACATGACAGAAAACACCCAAACGTGACACCATTCCAAAAACTGCACCCCTCAAGCTACTCAAAACTACATTCAATAAGATTATTAACCCTTCAGGTGCTTCACGGGAACTAAAGCAAAGTGGAAGGAAAAAATGGTCATTTTAATTTTTCCAACAAAAATGTTCTTTTAGCCTCAATTCTTTCATTTTCACATGGGCAACAGGATAAAATGGATCCTAAAAATTGTTGGGCAATTTCTCCTGAGTACATCGATATCTCATATGTGGTCATAAACCACTGTTTGGGCACACGGCAGGGCTCAGAAGGGAGGGAGCGCAATTTGACTTTTGGAGCTAATTTTCCATTCAAAAAGTCAAATGGCGCTCCTTCCCTTCTGAGCCCTGCTGTGTGCCCAAACAGTGGTTTATAACCACATATGAGGTATCGGTGTACTCAGGAGAAATTGCCCAACAATTTTTAGGATCCATTTTATCCTGTTGCCCAAGTGAAAATGAAAGAATTGAGGCTAAAAGAAAATTTTTGTAGAAAAAAAAGTACTTTTTAATTTTTACGGATGAATTTGTGAAGCACCTGGGGGTTCAAAATGCTCACCACCCATCTAGATAAATTCCCTGGGGGGTCTAGTTTCCAAAATTGGGTCACTTATGGGGGAACTCCAATGTGTAGGCACACAGGGGCTCTCCAAACGTGACATGGTGTCCGCTAACAATTTGAGCTGATTTTTCAAATTGTTAGCGGACACCATGTTGCGTTTGGAGAGCCCCTGTGTGCCTAAACATTGGAGCTCCCCCACAAGTGACCCCATTTTGGAAACTAGACCCCCCAGGGAACTTATCTAGATGGGTGGTGAGCATTTTGAACCCCCAGGTGCTTCACAAATTCATCCGTAAAAATGAAAAAAACACTTTTTTTTTCATAAAAATTTTCTTTTTTAATTTTTGCAGATTAATTTGTGAAGCACTAGGGCGTTCTAAATGCTCACCACCCATCTAGATAAGTTCCCTGGGGGCTCTAGTTTCCAAAATGGGGTCACTTGTGAGGGAGCTCCAATGTTTAGGCACACAGGGGCTCTCCAAACGCGACATGGTGTCCGCTAACAATTTGACTGAAAAATTAGCTCCAATTGTTAGCGGACACCATGTTGCGTATGGAGGAGCCCCTGTATGCCTAAACATTGAAGCTCCCCCACAAGTGACCCCATTTTGGAAACTAGACCTCCCAGGGAACGTATCTAGATGGGATGTGAACATTTTGAACCCCCAGGTGCTTCACAAATTCATCTGTAAAATTGAATAAATACTTTTTTTTCCACAAAAAATTTCTGTTTTCATTTTTACAGATTATTTTGTGAAGCACCGGGGTGTTCAAAATGCTCACCACCCATATATCTAAGTTCCCTGGGGGGTCTAGTTTCCAAAATGGGGTCACTTGTGGGGGAGCTCCATTGTTTAGGCACACAGGGGCTCTCCAAACGCGACATGGTGTCCGCTAACAATTTGACTGAAAAATTAGCTCCAATTGTTAGCGGACACCATGTCGCGTTTGGAGAGCCCCTGTGTGCCTAAACATTGGAGCTCCCCCACAAGTGACCCCATATTGGAAACTAGACCCCCCAAGGAACTTATCTAGATGGGTGGTGAGCATTTTGAATGCCCCAGTGCTTCACAAATTAGTCAGTAAAAATGAAAAAAGAACATTTTTATGGAAAAAAAAGTACTTTTTCATTTTTACGGATGAATTTGTGAAGCACCTGGGGGTTCAAAATGCTCACCACCCATCTAAATAAGTTCCCTGGGGGCTCTAGTTTCCAAAATGGGGTCACTTGTGAGGGAGCTCCAATGTTTAGGCACACAGGGGCTCTCCAAACGCGACATGGTGTCTGCTAACAATTTGACTGAAAAATTAGCTCCAATTGTTAGCGGACACCATGTCGCGTTTGGAGAGCCCCTGTGTGCCTAAACAATGGAGCTCCCCCACAAGTGACCCCATTTTGGAAACTAGACCCCCAGGGAACTTAGATAGATGGGTGGTGAGCATTTTGAACACCCAGTGCTTCACAAAATAATCTGTAAAAATGAAAAAAGAAAATTTTTATGGAAAAAAAAGTACTTTTTCATTTTTACAGATGAATTTGTGAAGCACCTGGGGGTTCAAAATGCTCACCACCCATCTAGATAAGATCCCTGGGGGGTCTAGTTTCCAAAATGGGGTCACTTGTGGGGGAGCTCCAATGTGTAAGCACACAGGGGCTCTCCAAACACGACATGGTGTCCGCTAACAATTTGAGCTGATTTTTCAAATTGTTAGCGGACACCATGTTGCGTTTGGAGAGCCCCTGTGTGCCTAAACATTGGAGCTGCCCCACAAGTGACCCCATTTTGGAAACTAGACCCCCCAGGAAACTTATCTAGATGGGTGGTGAGCATTTTGAACCCCCAGGTGCTTCACAAATTCATCCGTAAAAATGAAAAAAACACTTTTTTTTTTCATAAAAATTTTCTTTTTTAATTTTTGCAGATTAATTTGTGAAGCACTGGGGCATTCAAAATGCTCACCACCCATCTAGATAAGTTCCCTGGGGCTCTAGTTTCCAAAATGGGGTCACTTGTGAGGGAGCTCCAATGTTTAGGCACACAGGGGCTCTCCAAACGCGACATGGTGTCCGCTAACAATTTGACTGAAAAATTATCTCCAATTGTTAGCGGACACCATGTCGTGTTTGGAGAGCCCTGTGTGCCTAAACAATGGAGCTCCCTCACAAGTGACCCCATTTTGGAAACTAGAGCCCCCAGGGAACTTATCTAGATGTGTTTCTTCATTTTTACGGATGAATTTGTGAAGCACCTGGGGGTTCAAAATGTTCACAACCCATCTAGATACGTTCCCTGGGAGGTCTAGTTTCCAAAATGGGGTCACTTGTGGGGGAGCTCCAATGTTTAGGCACACAGGGCTCTCCATACGCGACATGGTGTCCGCTAACTATTGGAATCATTAGCGGACACCATGTCGTGTATGGAGAGCCCCTGTGTGCCCAATCATTGGAGCTCACCCACAAGTGACCCCATTTTGGAAACTAGACCCCCCAAGGAATGCATCTAGATGCATAGTGAGCACTTTGAACCCCAGGTGCTTCACAAATTGATCCGTAATAAGGAAAAAGTACATTTGTTTTCACACAAATTTTCTTTTTTAATTTTTACGGATCAATTTGTGAAGCACCTGGGGGTTCAAAGTGCTCACTATGCATCTAGATATGTTCCTTGGGGGTCTAGTTTTCCAAAATGGGGTCACTTGTGGGGGAGCTCCAATGTTTAGGCACACAGGGGCTCTCCATATGCGACATGGTGTCCGCTAACTATTGGAATCATTAGCGGACACCATGTCGTGTATGGAGAGCCCCTGTGTGCCCAAACATTGGAGCTCACCCACAAGTGACCCCATTTTGGAAACTAGACCCCCCAAGGAATGCATCTAGATGCATAGTGAGCACTTTGAACCCCCAGGTGCTTCACAAATTGATCCGTAATAAGGAAAAAGTACATTTGTTTTTCATACAAATTTTCTTTTTTCATTTTTTACGGATCAATTTGTGAAGCACCTGGGGGTTCAAAGTGTTCACTATGCATCTAAATACAGTGAAGCCCATTTTTATTTTTTTCTAGGATTAATTCTAGAAAAAAAAAATTCCGTAGGGCTCCGCCATATTTTTGGTCCAGCCAGGTACAACCTGGCAGCTACGGACTGCCAGCAACCCTCAGCTACCTCATTGTACCTGGCTGGCAACCAAAATACAACAAAGCCCATTTTTATTTTTTTTCTAGGACTAATTCTAGAAAAAAAATGGCGTGGGGCTCCGCCATATTTTTGGTCCAGCCAGGTACAACTTGGCAGCTACGGATTGCCACCAGCCTCCAGCTGCCTCGTTGTACCTGGCTGGCCACCAAAAATACAGCAAAGCCCTTTTTTTTTCTTCTAGAACTAATTCTAGAAAAAAAAATGACATGGGGCTCCGCCATATTTTTGGTCCAGCCAGGTACAACTAGGCAGCTGGGGCTGGAATCCACAGCATGGAGAGGCCCAAGCGTTCTGGGCCCCCCATGCTGCAAATTGCAGCCCACAGCCGCCCCAGAAAATGGCGCATTCATTGAAGCGCCATTTTCTGGTGCTGTACCCAGACTCTTCCAGTTGCCCTGGTGCCGGTGGCAAACTGGGTAATAAAGGGGTTAATGCCAGATTTTTATTGGCAGCTGGCACTAAGCCCGAGATTCATGATATAGGGCCAATGTTAGACCCGCCATTAGGAATCTCTGGTAAATAGAATATACACACAGAGAAAAATCTTTTTATTTGAAAAAAAAACAAACAAAATTCGGACTCCATCTTTATTATAAAGATCCGACATAGTCCCACAACGAAGGTCCCACGACGCATGATCGCCTCCGACGTAGTCCACAACGAAGGTCCCACGACGTTCGATCGCCTCTGGTCAATCCAGAGACTGCAGCAAGGGATGAAGTGTCCTCTTCCTACAGTCTCTGGGTCAGAGTTATGGTGCACTGTATGACAATGACTTGTCATACAGTGCAGCATGACTATGATCCCAGAGACTACAACAAGAGGACACTTGATCCCTTGTTGCACCCATCCATCCACCTATGCACCCATCATCCACGCACGCACACAACCACGCACCCACATCCACGCACGCACATCCACGCACACATCCACGCACGCACGCACATCCACGCACGCACATCCACGCACGCACATCCACATCAACGCACATCCACGCACACATCCACGCACGCTGACATCCACGCACGCACATCCACATCCACGCACGCACATCCACACACACATCCATGCATGCACACATCCACGCACGCACGCTGACATTCAAGCGTGCTGGCATCCACGCACGCTGACATGCAAGCACGCTGACATTCCGCGCACGCACACTGACATCCACACATGCACACATCCACGCACGCTGACATCCATGCACGCATGCTGACATCCACGCACGCACGCTGACATCCACGCATGCACACATCCACGCACGCTGACATCCACGCACATCCACGCACGCACACGTCTATGCACACACACATCTATGCATGCACACGTCCACACACGTGTCCGCACACGTCTACGCACGCACACGTCCACGCACGCTCATGTACGCTCACGTCCACGCACGCACACGTCCACGCATGCACCCCCCATCCATCCATCCATTCACCCATCCATCAATTCATTCATTCATACATACATACATACATACATACATAGATACATACATACATACATTCATACTTACCTCCCTCGTTCCACCGATGAGCAGGAGGAGGCCGGGAGAGGAGGCGGGGCCACAGACCGGCGGGCCAGGCAGAGGAGGCGCAGCGGCGGCGGCGGGTGCACGAAGTGTGCAGCCCACCGCAGGAGGTGAGGGGGAACCAGGCACAGGGCCCGGAGGTGGGGGCAGCCTGGGGGGGAGCACTGGAGCAGGGGACCAGGCAGTGTTGCCGGCGGGCGCACGCGGGTGCAGCCCGCCGGCAGATACATTATAATAGAGGGGGCGGGCGGGCTGGGGGGAACGGGGGGGGGCCCCCCTGGACAGTCCTGGAGCTGGAGGGGGCTGAGGAGGGGTGGGCACTTGCCGATCCGCCTCTCCAGATCTGATTGGAGAGCTCCAATCAGATCTGGAGGGGTGAATCCCTATGATTCCCTCCGATCGGCAGTTTCACTTTTAAACTGCCGATCGGAGGGGTCCTGGGCATGGGGGGTTAATCCACCCCCTGTGGGTCATCTACAGGTTGTCACAGAGCAGCAGCATCTGTGACACCTGAGTGACCCCACTCACAGGAGCTGCAGCAGCTCAAATCTGCCAGGACGTTGTGCAAAGTCCTGTGTCGGGAACGGGCAGAAACACAGGACGTTGCACAACGTCCTATGTCGGGAAGGGGTTTAAAAACAATTTTCAGTGTATACGATGAGTTCCTTTAAACCACTTAAGGTTTCCAGAATGCTGTTAAAAAAAGTGACCAGACCATTCTTCCAGGGCTTACAGAACAAAATGAAAGACATCGCAAAAAACACTCAGAAAACTACAGAAAAAGCAAGAAAAAGGCTAGGGTCACAATTGCGGCAGAATTTTTAAAACCTGATCCGGTTTTGAGCTGTAAAAGAGCTCAAAACCGGATCAGAAACTGCAGCCCATAGGAGCCCATTATAGTAACCGGATTGCACTACATGCAATCCGGTTACCAGCTCCGGTTTCATTGCCTGCGGTAAAAATCATGCAGGCAACGGTTTTCGCTCAGTTTTCTCAGCCGTATTCCGGTTTTGAAATGTCAACCGTAAATGTCAGTGGAACCGGGTTGCGGCACCAGGATCGTAAACCACAGCACAAAACATGGACAAAATCGGATTGTCCCGGATTCACCCGGATCTGGCGCAATCCGGCAAACAATAACATAAGAGTCAATGAGCGCTGGATTGAGCCGTACCCGGGTGAATCCGGGACAATCCAGGACAATCCGATTTTAGCCGAATTCATTCCCCGCCTCAAAACCCATGCAGGAAAGCCGGGGAAGATCCGCATGCGGCCACGAGATTCAACATTAAGGTGCAATCCGGATACCGCATGCGGATTTAGGAACACATTTTGAAGGCAAAATGTGTCTGAAGGCAGTTGCAATTACTGTATCCGGATCTGGATGCGGTAGACGTTATTGCACTTCCAAATGTGACCCTAGCCAAAGACACTTCCAGCTGTATCCTGAAGCATCTTAAACTTGATAAAATTGGCGAGTTGCTACACGTCTGAAAAAAGTCATGTGCACATACTCTGAACCTTCTTGAGAAAGTATGGAAAAATTGTTAAATGACCTTTACAATTCTTTGACACTGTCATTGCTGATTTGACAGTTAACATCACATTGACATGAAAAATCATAACACCCATTTGTTCACTTATTTGTACATTTATGTCAGGGATATCAGTGGAGGGGCATACTGAAGGTTTTTTATTTATTGGAGATGCAATTGAATACAATTGACAGGTCCACCTCCTGGCCTCTGTGTTGGTATTTGAAAAACTATTCCACAACTTTAAAGAGCCACATTTACAATATAATTACTGCAGTATGGAAAGTTTGTATCTCTATTTAACTGCTACTATCTCTGTAGCACCACTGAAAACTTCTCGGAAATATTTCCCCTAACTGCCCATTCTACACATAGAGGGCAGGTAAAGAGTGACAGACCCTGCACTACATAAGGAAAGCAGATAGCCAATGACAGGCCCAGCACTATATATGTGGAGCCCACTGGGACCGGGTACTTGGTACCGGACTGGGGTACTGCTGGGAATATCACTGTGGTCTTGGTCCGGACCGTGTCCCAGGTTCCGCAAGTAATGGGGGGATATTTACAGGGGAGTTTCTCATGACGCCACCCAGCTGGAGTAGAGCTTGGTTCCCCGGGGCAGGGATAGTAATAGTCTATGATTGGTGCAGAGTATGGGTAGTAGTGGAGGTGATGGCTGCTTGTGAGGGAACGTGGGGTTGGAGCACAAGGATCACACACACTCACGGTTTTGAAGTTTTCCAACGCTTTTCTGCAGATTTTGGTAGCAGAGTCCTATCCACAGAGTCTGTACCGGGACCGGGTTGCTCCCACCCTGTCCGGGTCCTCAGCTTTCCACTGCTGCGCTGTGTGTGTGGCCCTGATGCTGCTTTAGCTGAGCTGCTGGCCCTGTCTCTCCTCACAGGTACCCCCTTTGCTAGGCAACTTGAGTCTTTCAGTGTGCTTCTGAACACGCCGTGTTGCTTCACTGAGGTACAGTGAAGATCTACAACCTCCACTATCCCGGTGTTTTCTGTGCTGCGTGTTTCAGTCACAGATTCAGATCTGGTATCCGGCTTCTGCGCTCCTCTGGGGCGAGTTATGAGGTAACTCAATCTCCCAGATGTGTCCCTCTGCTTCTTGTACTCCTCTCTTCAGACCCTGACTAGGCCTGGGAACAGGTAGCAGACTGTGGAGGAGCCTAAGGTAGCCCCTTTACACCAACAGTCTTTTCTTCCTCAGTTCTGCCTCGCACTGAACTAACTACTTCCTCTTGACATCAGAATATATAAGGGAGCTGCTTTAGCTCCCCATTCTGGCCTTGAGGTGCTAGTGCAGTGTCAGGTGTTGTGTGGGGGATTAACCTAGGTGATGTTACTGTGGCACATTAACCCCTGGGGTGCCACATACCCCCTTAGTGAAAGACAGTACTCCGGTACTGTAGAAAAAACAAACGAACAGTTAATAATAAAATTAATATTTACAGAGTCTTAAAAAAAAATAAAAGTACAAAAATCACTAAAATTCAAAAGAGTGCAAAAGTTCTAAATAAATCAGTCATTCCGGGGGTTTTAGTCTATTGCCTCCGGGCTGATAGATATTTACAAAAGAGTTTTTACCACAACCAGTCCGTGGTAGTATGGTCCATAAATAAATAAAAGGAAAAGTTCAAGAATATGCAAGAAGTTTGTACAGGACAGTCTCTGTAGGCACTGGGCTTTTTTAACGTTGCAAACAATATTAACACGTACGGGTGTCTCTAGTTACAAGTGCAGTAGGCCTCTAGGCCCTCGGGTCACCGCATAAGAGGCTAAGTCCTTACTCTCCGTGGCTGCCACCTAACACCAAGCTATTCTCACCCTTTCTATACACTTTACACAGTAACGGGTTCAATTTACTTTTACAACAACATATTTACATTTCACATTTAATTTTACATTGCAATCTTTGTACCTTGCCGGTAACTGACCTTTGGTACTACGCTCTGATCTGCGTAATGCTGGTGTACTGGGTGTACTTAGCCTGATGGTGTGGGTGGACATGTACCTGTTTGGAGTGTCTGCTACTACTGAAGATGGAGATCTGACAGTAGGACTGGCAAGCCCACTGGGACCAGGAGTGGGTTCTTCCTCTTCAGGCTCATCTTCCAGTTCTTCATGTCTTGAGACTTCTGGTTGCACAGGTTCTGGTGTTGCTTCAACCATTGGAAGGAAAGCAATCATTGGGACTACAACAGCTCCATAGTAATTTGGCCATGTTTTGGAGAAATCTCCTAAGAAGATATGGAATACTTCATCTTCTTTCTTGACAGTTTGGACCTGTGCGGGTACAGTTTCTTCTGGTGTCTTCAGAGTTTCAAGACACCATTTGAGATGGTCTCTTGACACAACTGCTGCCATTCTTCCTTCATCTTTACTTATTAGACACATTTTAGCATTGTCTAAATTGGATGGTAAGACTGTATATGGGGTGGTTTCCCACTGATTATCCAATTTGTTGGTGCGTCTCTTTCTCTTGAGAACTTGCTCACCGAGTTTTAATAGAGTTGCTTGAGCATGTTGGTTAAAGGTTCTCTCTTGTCTTGCTCTAACTTGCTGAAGATTTTTCTCTACGCACTCTTGTACTTGGCGATACTGCTATTGACGTAGGGTATCCTAATTGGATTCTTCAACTTCTGTGTCTGGTTTTAGAATTCCCATATCTAAATCAATTGGCAGCTTACCGGGTCTTGCACACATAAGGTAGGCTGGGGTGCAGTTTGTAGAACTAACCGGGACATGGTTGTACAAGTCTACCAAATCGGGTAATTTCTCTGGCCATTGATTTCTTTCTGACTCTGGTAATGTTTTTAACAGGTTGATCACAATATGGTTCATCTTTTTGCATAAGCCATTGGTTTGGGGATAATAGGCTGTCGTGCAGATCTTCTTACAGCCGTACATACTGCAGAACTCCTGGAAAATCTCTGACTCAAAGGCTGAACCTTGGCCTGCAAGGACTTGTTCGGGTAGCCATGAGGTTTACAGAAATGTGTCTGAAATGCTCTTGCAGCCGTCTTCACTGTCAGGTGAAGGGTACCACCACTAAGAAGCATGAGTAATGGTCCACGATGGTTAAGGCATAGACATAGCCTGACTGGCTTGGTGACAACATGACGTGGTCTAATGCAACTAAATCGAGTGGTTGCTTGGTTACTATGGACTGGAGTGGGGCTCTCTGTTGATCTTTTCTTCTGAGGTTGCACAAGCCACATTTTCTACACCAATCTTCAATTGATTTTCTCATGCCAACCCAGTAGAATCTCTCTCTCAAGAGCACTTCCAACTTCTTCCATCCAAAATGACCTGCACCGTCGTGGTAGGCTTCTAAGACCATTTTGACGTCTCGCTTGGGTACGATAATCTGCCAGACCAACTCGTGTGTTTTAGGGTTGGTGAACCGTCTGCAGAGCTTCCCTTGATACAGGAACAACTTGCTTCTCTCTTTCCAGAGGTATTGGGTCTCATCTGGGGCGTTCGGGTTAGGGTACGCACCTTGTTGTGTAAGCAGTTATTTCACTAGCTTAACAGCTAGATCACTATCTTGAGTGTCAGCCCATCCATGGTGTGCTAACGGGTTGAGATTCGCCTCCTGTTGTCTTTGGTAGATGTTGGGTTGATACTTTTCGACCTTAGAACGATGAAAGGCCGGTAGTTCAATTTCTTCCAACTCCTCCGGTTCCTCTTCCACGTCTTTCAGGTGTGGCATCCGGGATAAGGCATCTGCATTCCCGTTCTTGCGGCCTGCCCTATATTTGATGACAAAATTGTAGTTAGACAGCCAGGCTATCCATCGCTGCTCCAACGCACCTAATTTTGCTGAGTCCAGGTGGGTCAATGGGTTGTTATCTGTATAGATGGTAAATTCTGCAGCTGCCAGGTAATGCTTGAAACGTTCAGTTACAGCCCAAACTACTGCCAGTAGTTCTAACTTGAAGGAACTGTAATTCTCAGGGTTTCTTTCCGTAGGCCGGAGTTTCATGCTTGCAAAGGCAATAACTCTCTCTTTGCCTCCTTTCTTCTGTGACAGTACTGCTCCCAGTCCCACATTGCTGGCATCCATGTACAGAATGAATGGTTGATGGTAATCCGGGTATGCCAGGATCTCTTCTCCAGTCAGCGCACACTTCAGCTTGTTAAAGGAGTCTTCCCTCTCTTCACTCCACTGGAAAGGAGGATTATGGGTTGAAGACTTTTTTGACTGTCCTACCAGGATGTCTCGCAGGGAACCTGCTAACTTCGTCAACCCTCTGATAAATCTTCTGTAATAGCCTACCAGGCCCAGGAATTGACTCACTTCTTTCACACTAGTAGGTCTTGGCCAATCCCTTATCATGGTGACTTTATCAAGATTCGGTGCTACTCCCTCTGAACTCACGACGTGTCCCAGGTACTGTACCTTTGGCTTGAGAAGGTGGCATTTGGATGGCTTGATTTTCATGCCGTATCCGAATAAGGCCTCAAATACTTCTGCCAGGTCTTGTAGATGTTGCTCATACGTCTTGGAATAGACTATGACATCATCTAGGTACAGGAGGACAGTTTCAAAGTTCTTATGTCCTAGGCAGCTCTCCATCAGGCGTTGGAAGGTACTCGGTGCGTTGCAGAGTCCAAACGGCATACAATCGAACTCACTTAGGCCCATCGGCGTAGTAAACGCTGTCTTCTCCTTGTCGACCTCGGCCACAGAAACTTCCTAGTACCCACTAGTCAGATCAAGGGTAGAAAAGTAGTTAGCAGATTTTAATGCAGCTAATGACTCCTCAATCCTAGGTAACGGGTATGCGTCCTTATGTGTGAAACGGTTGATCTGCTGGTAATCTACGCACATTCTCATGGTCCTGTCCTTCTTTCTAACCAACACTAAAGGTGCTGCCCAGGGGCTACAACAGTCTCTTATTACCCCTGCAGTTTTCATTTCTTTGAGCATGTCTTTTGTGGTTTGATAGTGAGCGGGTGGTAATGGTCTATACCTCTCTTTTATAGGCTGATGGTTACCTGTGGGAATAGTGTGCTCTACCCTTTAATTTGCCCAAAGTCTAACAGGTGTTTGCTGAATATTTGCTCATATTCTTTCACTACTCGGTATACTCCATGCTTTTGATGGGGAGGTGTAGAACTGGTACCTACATGTAGCATTTGGCACCAATCCTCCAGCTTTTCCCTTGAGCCATTTTCATTCGCCTGACTTGACGGGTTCAAGGGTTCGACGGCTGTGATGGCATTGTTATCAACCGTGAACAATTTAGCCATGGTAGCATACTTTGGTAATGTGACCTCATCTTCCCCGCAATTTATAAGGCGTAATGGCACTCTTCCCGGTGTACCTCAATAAGTCCTCTAGCTGTGAGTATAGTGGGTCTACTGTCTGAGTACACGGGTTCTACCAGGGCTTGATAGTCTTGCCCTTTAATGCCTATTGCGGCTCTACACCAGACCAACATTTCAGTTTTGGGAGGTATCACAATGGGTATCGGATCACTTAGTCGTACTCTGCCGATTTCACCTCCGGATATGTCTACCTGATGTTTCAACATCAGGGCTTTTATTTCTTTGTGAAGAAGCCTCTGCTGTCTGGTTCTGGCAGTCTCGGCAATCTGCTGTAAGACAGTAATTATCTCGGAAAAAACACTTTTCAATTACATTCATTCCTAGTAACATTACTGGTTCACGATCTCGCCGGTCAACATCTACAATTATAATACCCTGGTTCTGCAATTCTACCTTCCCAATCTGAATGGTCATCTCTCTGAACCCAACTTGCAGTATTATTTTACCATTACTAGCCCATAAGTTCACTACAAGTTGGACCACTATTAATGTCTGAATCAGCCCAGTACCTTTTGTATAGAACATGTGGAATTGATGTTATCTGGGACCCGGTATCCAACAAGGCATTAAAGGGAATGCCATCCAACACAATAGGGATCACCGGATGTCCTCACACGAATCTGTCGTACCAGGCTGAAGGACCTTGAGATTTTACACCTGAGAAGAGGCCTGCCTGCCCAGGGAACCCTCGTTTAAAGCACATTCCCAGGCAAAGTAACCTGGTTTCTGACAACGGCGGCAAATGGGCTGTCCATTCGGTTGATAGCAGTCACTGGGTCATTCTCTCGTCGCTTGGTACCTTCTGGGCCTCATCCACGGGACATCCTCCTTGCTGGTCGCCAACTCAATCTTGGGTGCAGGCTTGGATCCTCGCAGCTCCTTGATGACTTTGGCCATGGAAATAACAGTGTCCATCAGGGCATCTAGCTTTTGGTTGAGGGCCTCATTAGAGATAGGCTATCTGTGTTCAGTAGCAGTCTCTGACATGACCGATGTCGCTGATACTCCTGGCTGCTGGGGTGCTGCTGTGGGGCCTTGGGTGAAGTTCAGATCCCGGGATGCCTCTACCTGCTGGAGACGGATGGCTCTGTCTTTTAACTCAGCTAAAGTCATTCCGGGATTCTGGATCATACTCAACTGTCCTCTGTGAAAAGGGGATAAGAGGCCCTCTATAAACTGGTCAATTAGCATTTTGTCAGCTCCCGGGGCTAAGGCACAGTTCTGCTAATTTAAGTGCTTTGAGCGCTTCCTGCAAGTTTAAGGCATAGTCTCTTGCGCTCTCCTTAGGCTTTTGTTGACATCCAAAAAACCTCATTTTAGCCCAGGTGTCAGCACTGGATTCAAATGCTGCTTTTAGTCCAGCTACAAGATGCTGTACGGTGTCCTTGTCTGTGTCCAGCCAGGACGCTACTTCCCGCCGTGCATTGACAGTTAATTGTCCAATAATCATGCCGACATGCTGGACTTCCATTAGGGAGTACATCACATAGTATGCTTATATTTTAGTAATAAAGTCATTAAGAATGTTAGGTTCACCGGAGTATTGGGGCAGCCACATTGCCCCTGGAATATACGGCATCAGGAGTGGCATGATGGGTGCTGCTCCTTGCGGCGCGGCACCACCAGGTACTCCGCCGGATGCTTCTCTATTATCAGGTGCTGGATTTTCGCCGGCTGCTCCGCCGCTGCCCGGCACCGCTTTTTCTTCCAATTGTGACATCCTGTGCCCCCTTAGTTAAGGTCGACCCTCCTGTCATCCGCTTCCGTCCGGATGTCTAACAAAGGTTCCGTAGTGCACCAGGGATTCTCTTCACTTCCTGATGACGTCAGAGCGCTTTTCAGAGTGCCGCCCACAATAACATGCCCCCTTTTCTTCCCGCGCGTCGTGCGCTCTGTAATGGCGGAATTTCAAAATTACAGTCCTTGCGGCGCAGTTCAAATTCAGTTTGCGACGCGCTCTGCAATAGCGGCAGGTTCAAAACAGTCACAAATCATGGCAGACACTGCCTGGTTTACCGGGCATGGTAGATCCTGTTCGTAAATGCCAAGTTGTGGAGCCCACTGGGACGGGGTACTCGGTACCAGACCGGGGTACTGCTGGGGATATCACAGCGGTCTTGGTCCGGACCGTGTCCCGGGTTCCGCAAGTAATGGGGGGATATTTACAGGGGAGTTTGTCGTGACGCCACCCACGGGTTGTGGTCAGGGTTACCACCGCTGCTGCAGAACCTCTGGGGATGATGTTTGGCACCTGGAGATGTAACGGCTCTCCGCGGGTAGAGCTTGGTTCCCCGGGGCAGTGATAGTAATAGTCTATAATTGGTGCAGAGTAGGGGTAGTAGTGGAGGTGATGGCTGCTTGTGAGGGAACGTGGGGCTGGAGCATAAGGATTACATACACTCACGGTTTTGAAGTTTTCCAATGCTTTACTGCAGATTTTGGTAGCAGAGTACTGTCCACGGAGTCTGTACCGGGGCCGGGTTTCTCCCACCCTGTCTGGGTCCTCAGCTTCCCACTGCTGCACTGTGTGTGCGGCCCTGCTGCTGCTTTAGCTGAATTGCTGGCCCTGTCTTTCCTCACAGGTACCCCCTTTGCTAGGCAACTTGAGTCTTTCAGTGTGCTTCTGACCCCGCCGTATTGCTTCGCTGAGGTACAGTGAAGATCTACAACCTCCACTATCCCGGTGTTTTCTGTGCTGCGTGTTTCAGTCACAGATTCGGATCTGGAATCTGGCTTCTGCGCTCCTCTGGGGCGAGTTATGAGGTAACTCAATCTATCAGATGTGTTGCTCTGCTTTTTGTACTCCTCTCTTCAGACCCTGACTAGGCCTGGGACCAGTTAGCAGACTGTGGAGGAGCCAAGGCAGCTCCTTTACACCAACAGTCTTTTCTTCCTCAGTGCTGCCTTGCACTGAACTAACTACTTCCTCTTGACACCAGAATATATACAGGAGCTGCTTTAGCTCCCCCTTCTGGCCTAGAGGTACTGTTACTGTGGCACATTAACCCCTGGGGTACCACATATATGTAGGGCAGGTAGAGAGTGACAAACAGTGGATAAGAAAGCAAAGACAGTTAGCTATACAGGACACCAAGGACATTTAAAAAAATATATATCTACAATAAGTCTCCTCCCCAAGAGTACCATCTCAGCCACCACAAATGTGGAATCCCTATATTCTAACACGAAAATGGACTAAATGCCTGCTGAATGTTCCTTGAAGCTAATGGGACCCGCTCTGCATCTGTACTAAGACTCATCAGTTCTACCCTCACACACAACTTTTTCTCTTTCGGTGAGGATCTATATTTACAACGCACTTGGAACTGCTATGGGAAACGAAATAGCACCCTAGTACGCCAACCTTTTAATGGCTAAACTGGAAAATTACTTTTTTAGCATCCTGCTCCATCAAACTCTTGGTCTATTTACGTTACGTAGATGATATTTAAATAATCTGGACTGAGTTTTAATTATTGGTTTATAATTTTCTATTTTCCTATGGGCAAATAAAAATACATCTAGGAAAACCTGTTAATCTGGGTTATCCCTAGTTTGGAAGTTTCCCCTTATCTTGTTTGTCATCTTTATCAATGAGTTAGATGTAGGAATTGAGGCTAAACTGATAATATTTGCTGTCGACATAAAGTTAGGAACTAACAATAAAAAAGAGAGAAAGAGAATTTAAAATATCTAAACAAACTTGAACAGTGGGCAGCAACTAACAGAATGATTTATAATAGGAAGTAAGTTGAGAGAAGAGCGACAAGAATGGTGACTGGTCAGCAACCATGTCCTTTGAGAAATGGTTACAGGATTTGGGAATGTTTAGCTTGCAAAAGAGAAAAATGAGAGGAGACTTAATTGCTGTCTACAAGTATCTCAAGGGCTGTCACACTGTAGAGGGATCAGCTTTATTCTAATTTTCATAAGTAAAGATTAGAAGCAATGGGATGAAACTGAATGGGGGAGGTAGATTAGATATTAAAATAAACTTTTTGACAGTGACGACGATCAACAAGTGGAGCAGGCGACCAAGAGAGGTGATGGGTTTCCCTTCAATGGAGGCTAGACAGACATCTGTCTGGGATGATGTAGTAGGGGGTTGAACCAGATGACCCAGGAGGTCCCTTCCAACGCCACAATTCTATATTTCTGTGTTATAACCTTCCATTCGCTGCTGATCTGACCACTGAGACCCCCACAATCCCAAGAAAGGTAACTTTGAAGAGTGTTATGTAAATTAATATGGGTAAGGGATGAGATATAACTTTACAATTGCTGGGGATCTAACCATTGGGACCACCACAATCCTGAGAACCAGAGCTCTGAAGAACATCATGTAAATATAGCTGTGGTTACTCATGCACACTGCCACACTATTTACATGTGGCTCTTCAAAGAACTCCTTTAGGAAAGTGATGAGCGGCTTGACCAAGTAAAGCAAAATTCACTGATCGTGGGATGGGGGTGTTTTAGTGTGTGGGCTGGTGGGGTTGGTGTGCCAAGGCAGCTTTTTTTTCACTGTCTAGCCCTGGGGACCAACATGGGATAGAGACAGTCCTCAGATCTAAGTAGCAGTAGAGCTGCTTCACCTGGGAGGCCTGAAGAAAGGAGACCGTTACAGAGAATAGCGAGACTGAAAAAGAGAAGGAGGTGACCGTGACACAGAGTGATCTAGTGCAGTTGGGTCAGTGCACTGACCGAAGGGAGGAGGGACCAGTAGTGACAGGTTAGTTGTAGAACAGAGCAGGGCAAGGGACAAAGAAAGTGTCTTAAGCAGGTGTTCCCTAACCATCTACAGTAACTTATGGCTCAGTCCAGCCATATTGGCAACACCACTCTAAAAAGGAAAAGATCAGGAACCTCTTGAGGAGGAAAATAACTTCCAAGGACTGAGATGTGGTGCTAGGCTGGATAGTATTGGGCAAAATGGACTCATGGAGTTTTGAACAACTGAAGTGAAGTTCTCTGACAATCAAACGTACAAGATTTGTGTCCACTCTCCAATATACATAGTTGTATTCAAGTTAATGTTCAGTAAAATTACATTTTGAAGGAACCCAAGGTCTCGCCCAATGAACTATGTACCAAGTGGTCCTGGCCATAGGCAACATTCGGCCTTAAAAGACGTATTGCCTTCATAGTGCAACACCACACACCCAGCCAGGACCTTCATCTTCATGTAGCATGCCGACATGCGGCGGGTGACTATCTCACCCACAATTATCACTTTGTGCCACGTTACAAGGACAGTCTACTCTGATCTCGTTGCAGAGTCAATACAAGTTGCCTGAGCATGGCAGATATTAGTGTTATTGCTGAGGGATGTATGGACTAGCAGTGTGAAAGAGGAGTAGTACATTAGATGTGATGCTATGAAAGAAGCAGAGTTGCTAGAAGGTTAGGTAATGTGACAGCTAAACTCAGCTCAGCTGCCTCTCGACTAAAAGGGACCTTATCTGAATAGTGTTAATGGTCTATTCACAATATTTTCTAATCATGCAAGAGGTTAGACCAGGTGATCAGGAATGAGAAACCAGTTCCAAGCTATAGTGGTGGTGATGACTTCTTTCTCCTGAGTGTTGCTGCCTGCTAATAAGTGGTCAACATCATTTAGGGGGAGAATTATTATTATTATCATAGAATTATTAGGCTACAGTATTCATTATCATATAAATAGATATCCTGACATTAAACTTGTCGGAAATATGCACCACACCTCTGATACACATATATGTAGATTTCAACATGACATTTGACATATGCAGTATTTTTAAAAAAATATTGTTAAATTGTGGTTATTATAAATTAAAAAAAAAATAATTAGATAGAGATTAGTGCCAAGTAAGCTGTAAATGTTTCATCAAAGGGCACAAGAACTAAAAAGTGTGCAGATGAAAAATATTTTACATTCTGCATTCCCCTTCTTGTTCCATTTCGATCCCTGTATGTTCAGCTAAAGGGTTCATGTGGATATAGCCTAAAGGATAAGGGAATATATTGGAACTAAAGTGTGCAGGAGGAAGAGATTCTCTGGAACTGAGGTGACCAGGCATAAAATTAGATGTGTGAAGGATATATATCTCCGAAAAAGAGCAGAGAAAATAAGATGTTAAATCTGTGCTAAAGATCAGAGCATATGATAAGGATGGTGAAAATGGAAAGAATACGAAGAGCCATAATATAAAATGTGAAAATACCAATATTATAGAAAAACCACAGAAGATGAGGCAAAGGTCAGAAAATAGGGCATTTCCACCTATAGACTGGATCATTTAATTTAAAAAATTAAAAAATGTCTTACATAATTCAATAAAAAATGGTTAGAGAAATGTAATGCAACAACCTAATATGTAGAGATGAGCAGAATGATCCGCGGAGGATCAAGTTTGTGAGAATGTCCTGAAATTCATGGTGTCATGCAAATTTGAACAATTTGAGATTCATTTGCAGTTTGTAATCAAAGTTCTAAAAATGTAAGAAAGACGGCACTCACCAGGTCAGCAGGTAACGGGATCTTTATTTCGGGAGCATACAAAGTGCAGACGGGTCCGTTTCGGGCAAAGGCCCTTCTACCGGCCCGAAACGGACCAGTCGTCACCTCGGTGCCCCCTCCCTGCACTTTGTATGCTCCCGAAATAAAGATCCCGTTACCTGCTGACCTGGTGAGTGCCGTCTTTCTTACATTTTTATGACGTTTTGTTCCACTATACTGGCACCACCAGTTGCACTATTGCTTCCCGCCTCACATGCTTATTCCACTGCCTGAGAAGGATTGCTGGTCGTAGTGGTGCCCCTTTTTCGTTTCTGTTGGATTTTTTTTTTGTAAACAAAGTTCCCCCGCGCCATATCTCAAACTGCTGAAGCATCAGAAAGCAGGTAAACGTAATTTTGCGTTGCCGTTCAGGCTTCCCCATAATGCCCTGCAGCTTTGACATCTTACATTGTACCATGGTGATCAAGATTTGGGTCATCACAGATCAGTAGTTAAGGCTGCCTTCACACTTGCAGATGCATCTGCAGCGTTTTGCAGATGCATCTGCAAGTATCAGCGTGGAATGCGAGATGTCGCGTCCATGGTGCGGGCGGGAGTGTGTGATCTGTAAGCAGGCATCCGCCTGCGGACGGTTCACATATAGGAATGAATGAGTGCTTTCAGACCGCGGTGCGCCCCATTATAAACATAGGGGCCGCGGTCTGCACGCTGATACTTGCAGATGCATCTGCAAAACGCTGCAGATGCATCTGCAAGTGTGAAGCCAGCCTAAGACTGGAAATTATCCATCTCCAGATCACTGAGTAAGGCCAGGGTCACACATGGCAATCCGCTTTTTTTAGGCTTTAGAAAACCGGATCCGTTAAATTTAGGATGCCAATAGTGTCCCCTGAGGTCCTGGCCGTTTTTTGGACTTAGTGATTTTTTTCACCAAAAACGCATATGCGTTAACGCAGGTGCCTATATGTGCCATGCGTTAACGCATGCCTTCCCCTTAGGGCCCCATGTTAAAAAAAGCTTGCGTTTTTTTCCTGCACCCAAAAATGCTGCATGCAGTGTTTTTTTGAGCCTAGGAAAACCGGATTACCATTTTTGAAAAACGCAACCACATTTAAGTGCACCATAATGCATATGCGTTTTTGGACTTAGAAAAAAAATTACAAAAATGATCCCAAAAACAGATTTAAGACAAAAACTGATGGTATGTGTGACCCTGGCCTAAGTTCCTCTCTTCTGTAGAATGTAAGATCTTACCGTCAGCGGGGTCCTCCCTCTTTTGGTCTTATGATTAGCACGGTTCTCTCTCTCTCTCTCTCTTCTGTAAAGTTTAAGCTCTTATGGAGAGTGAAGTCCTCTTAATCATCCCTGTAGAGTTTAAGCTCTTATAGTCAGTGGGGTCCTCTCTCTCTTCTGTAAAGTGCAAGCTCTTATGGTCAGCTGGATTCTCTCTCTCTTGTAGAGTATAAGCTCTTATAGTCAATAGGGTCCTCTATTGTCCTCCAGTAGAGTGTAAATTGATATGGCAAGTGGGATCCTCTCTCTCTCTTTTGTAAAGCGTAAGCTCTTATGGTCAGTAGGGTCCTCTCCCTCGCTCTTGTAGATTGTAAATTGTTACTGTCAGTGGGCTCCTCTCTTTCTCTCTCCTGTAGAGTGCAAGCTCTTATGATCAGCGGGGTCCTCACTCTATCCTGTAGAGTCCAATACATCAACTAAGGTTCTCCATTTTTTAAATATTCCTAAGCAGTTTTGCTATGTCTCATTTGATCTGTTACATTTTACATTAGCTTCATGTATTTGCCCTATAATTCCATAGCAGTTTTGCTGGACCAAGTTTCTCTTTTTCTGGTGTCCCAGAGTGCAGCTGTATGCTTTCCTATAGGTATGTTTTTTCAGCTAGCACCTGTTCACACTGGTATCGCCAGCCAGTCTTTTAATATATTGTTACTACATTTTGTTCTGACTTAGCACCCTTGCCTCACCCTACCCCATAGCCATGATATGTCCATCATCTTATTTCAGCCAGGTTTCTAACTGGCCACACATGCAGATTTTAATAACACATAAATGCATTTTAGGTTAGGTACCCGATACAGGAGAACACCTTGTCGTTGGTTATCGGGCTTCCATGGATTGGCCAATACATCAGCTAAGTTTCTCCATTTTTCATATATTCCTAAGTAGTTTTGCTGTGTCTTTTTTCGTCTGTTACATTTTAAATTAGTTTCATGTATTTGCCCCGTCTAGTGTTTTCATAGCAATTTAGCTGGAACATGTTTCCCTTTTTCTTGTGTCCCAGAGTGCAGCTGTATGCTTTCTTATGAATGTATTTTTTCAGCTAGCACCTGTTCACACTGGTGTCGCAAGTCAGTTTTTTCATATATCGTTAGTATGTCTACTTTGAAGGGCATAGTTATATTTACAAATAGCACATTTGACACCACTGTTTTGCAACTGAACTATACTTATTTCAACGTTTGCATTGTTTGAAATTTTGCAGCATTTTAGCAGAGAATCCTTCCTGACCTTTGACGTTATAGAGATATCATGAAAGTCGGTGCGACCTATGATGTCTCTATAACGTCATGGGTTGTTTGCGCTCCTGCAGCTCCGGTGACAGGGTCAGTGACAAGTAACTGGAGCTGCAGGATCGCAAGGACCCATACTTTAGCCAAGGAAGAGTGACTTAGCCCCCCCCATGGCTAAAGTCGATCTGACTGGCAGTTAAAAGTGAAACTGTCGCTCAGAGCGAATCAATGTGATTCACCCCTCCAGATATGAAGGGAGCTCTCAAATCAGATCTGGAGGGGCGGATCGGCGCGTGCCCTTCCACTCCTCAGCTCCCTCTTGCTACAGAGCTGATCAGGGCCCCCCTTCTCTCCCATCTGCCCCTCCCCCCCCCCTCCGATCATAATCTATCCGCCGTCGGGCTGCATCCCCTGGTGCACCCACTGGTCATCATTTTCTGCACCCCCTCCTCCAGTCACCCCTGTGTTCAGTCCCCCCTCCCTCCAGCCCCCCCTGTTTCCTGCTTGCCCCTCTCACCTCTCCTGGCGGGCTGTACCTGCCGGTGCACCCACCGGTCATCCTTCTCTGCTGTGTGTGGCCCCTCCTCCTCCTCTCCCAGCTCCTCCTCCTCACTGGTGGATGAGGTAAGTATGAATGAATGAATGAATGAATGAATGGATAGATGGATGGATGGATGCGTGCGTGCATGGATGTGTGTGTGCGTGCATGTGTGTGTGCGTCTTGGGACCTTCATTGTGGACTACGTCGGATCTTTATAGTAAAAATGGAGTCCGAATTTTGTTTGTGTTTTTTTTTTCCAAATAAAAAGATTTTTCTCTGTGTGGTGTATTTTTGACTATTTACTAGAGATTCCTAGTGGCCGGGTCTAACATTGGCCTGACATTATGAATCTCGGGCTTAGTGCCAGCTGCTAATAAAAAAGCTGGCATTAACCCCTTTATTACCCAGTTTTCCATCAGGGCAACTGGAAGAGCCTGGGTACAGCACCAGAAAATGGGGCTTCAATGAATGTGCCATTTTCTGGGGCGGCTGCAGCCTGCAGTTCGCAGCATGGGGGGCCCAGAACGCTTGGGCCACTCCATGCTGAGGATCCAGTTACCAGCTGCCAAGTTGTACCTGGCTGGGCCAAAAATATGGCGGCGCCCCACGTCTTTTTTTTTCTAGAATTAGTTCTAGAAATAAAAAAAAATGGTCTTCGCTGTATTTTTGGTTGTCAGCCAGGTACAACGTGGCAGCTGGGGGTGGTGGCAGTCCGTAGCGGCCAAGTTGTACCTGGCTGGACCAAAAATATGTCGGAGCACCACGTCATTTTTTTTGTAGAATTAGTTCTAGAAATAAAAAAAAATGGGCTTTGCTATATTTTTGGTAGCCAGCCAGGTACAACTTGGCAGCTGGGGGCATGGAATCCTCAGCGTGGAGAGACCCAAATTGCAACCTACAGCCACCCAAGAAAATAGCGCATTCATTAGAGGCGCCATTTTCTGGTGCTGTACCCCAACTCTTCCAGTTGCCCTTGTGCTGTTGGCACACTATTCTCCATATGCGACATGGTGTCCGCTAACAATTTCAATGGAAAATTAGCTCCAATTGTAAGCGGACACCATGTTGCGTATGGAGAGCCCCTCCCTGTGTGCCTGAACATTGGAGCTCCCCCACAAGTTACCCTATTTTGGAAACTAGATCCCTAAAAAAAAAACTTATCTAGATGTGTAGTGAGCACTTTGAATCCTCAGGTGTTTCATAAATTAATCCGTAATGAAAAAAGAAAAAATTTGTGGAAAAAAAGTACTTTTTCATAATTACGGATCAATTTGTTAAGCACCCATGGGCTCAAAGTGCTCACTATGCATCTAGATACATTCCCTGGGGGGCCTGATTTCCAAAATGGGGTCACTTATGGGGGAGCTCCAATGTTTAGGCACACAGGGACTCTCCAAATACGACATGGTGTCCCCTAACAATTGGAATGGAAAATTAGCTCAAATTGTTAGCAGACACCATGTTTGGAGAGTCCCTGTATGCCTAAACATTGGATCTCCCCCTCAAGTGACCCCATTTTGGAAACTAGACCCCCAGGGAACCTATCTAGATGGGTGGTGAGCATTTTGAACCCCCAGGTGCTTCACAAATTAATACGTAAAAATGAAAAAAGAAAATATTTGTGGAAATAAAGTACTTTTCATACTTACGGATGAATTTGTGAAGCACCTGGGGGCTCAAAGTGCTCACTATACATCTAGATAAGTTCCTTGGGGGGTCTAGTTTCCAAAATGGGGTCACTTGTGGGGGAGCTCCAATCTTTAGGCACACAGGGATTCTCCAAATGCAACATGGTATCCGCTAACAATTTGAATGGAAAATCAGCTCAAATTGTTAGCAGACACCATGTCACATTTGGAGAGCCCCTGTGTGCCTAAACATTGGAGCTCCCCCACAAGTGACCCCATTTTGGAAACTAGACCCCCAGGGAACCTATCTAGATGAGGTAAGCATTTTGAACCCCGAGGTACTTCACAAATTGATCCGTAAAAATGAAAAAGTACCTTTTTTTCCCACAAATTTTCTTTTAGCCTAATTTTTTTCATTTTCACATAGGCAACAGAATAAAATGCATCCTAAAATTTGTTGGGCAATTTCTCCTGAGTATACCGATACCTCATATGTGGTCATAAACCACTGTTTATGTGGCGCCCCTCTGGCTAGGCGCCACAGAGAGGTATTGCAAGCTGACAATAAATGTGATATCTCTGTAAGTTGTCAGTTCAGGGTTTAACCTATGGAGTCTGTTCTTACACACACTTAGGACTAGGCCACTTAGAATAGGGTGGATCTGTAATTAAGTAGGTCCCAAAAAGGGGTGGAGCCTAGGGTAGAGTAGTGGGAGAGAGTGACAGTTTAGAGACAGTGCTGGGAAGGCAGTCAGGAAGGACAGGCCTGACAGTACGGCTGACAGGAGGGATCCCCATCTTTAAGTCAGGGCCCAGGACAGGAGGCAATGGACCAGGACTGGTTGGTGCCGGCTGGTCACGTTGGGGGAAACACCGGCAGTGCGGGTAGCCGAGCCGGTCAGAGGTTCACCTCTGACCGCAGACCAACCAGCTGCGGGCCCATAGTAACCGGGTTGCCGACAGCACCACAAGGACATCTCACCCCTCAGGACAGAAACTGGTTGAGGACACTAGTGGTTGCGGACTGAATTCCGGTGGCGGGAGAAATTGTGCGCTCTTGCTGCTCCCATCCGTACCAGTAAGGGATCAACCTGAGCGGCTAGTGACAAACCGTAGGACTGGCAGGAGAGCACTGTGAGGGTGGTTGAGACTGGGAAGAATAGAGTTGACCCCGAAAGACAAAGAGAGAAAATATCTAGAGACTCCATAAGGGGGACCCTGAACGGCAACATCCACACGGTAAACTAAACTTTTCCGTTTTACCATCTGCTGGTACCCAGTAAAGTGGAGTCAAACTTGAACTGGTCTCTGTTGTTCTTCCTGCCGGTGCCCAGAGGCCTCCAACATCATCAGCAGCATCTCACCGAAAGGGTAAGGACTATCACTACAACTCCCCTCATCCTCATCCATTCCTGCTACCCTGAGGTAAAGCTCCTCCTGTGGGGAGCTGTTCCACTCTCTGCTGCACCCACCATCACCTCAGCAGCCAGATTGCAGTGCCGGTACCCATATTACTGGGATCCACAGGTGGCGTCACGTTCCCCTTGTAAATACTCCCTTCTTCCCCATCAACTAACAAATGATAACCAGGGCACGGAACCGGGTTCCCGACCACAATTTACTGGCAATTTGCTGGTTGCAGTGAAATCATGGACACATTGTTCTATTTTGTGGCCGTGTACAAATAGAACAATGTGTCCATGATTTCACTGCAACCAGCAAATTGCCAGTGAAATTGCTAGCAAAATTGCCGCGTGTGACGGTACCTTTACAGAGACACCAGAGATAAAGGGAATCTGTCAGCTACTTTATGCCCCCCCAAGCTACAACTATCTGTCCCTGCAGCTTCCTAATACATTCTTCAACATCCCTGTCTAACCTCATACCATCATGTTGAAATTGATAAAAATAATTTTATAACATATAATTTCCAATGTTAATGAGGCACTGTCTAGACACTCTGGGTGTTCGTATGGAAGGTATCCTTCTGTGGTTATCATGCCCCTGTGGTCATGATAATCCAATATACAAGTGCGGTCCCCTTCATTGTACATTCTAAAGTCTATGGCTGCTTCCAGGTATGCAGCGCCTATTTCTGGTCCTGTGCATTGTGAGTTAGTAATTGTGTGTACTTGCCGGCTTCAGAATGCGCACTGCACATGCTCTGGAGCCGGAAGTACACCCAATACTCCCCCACAGGACCAGAAATGGATGCGGCATGTGCATCTTACCTCAAAGCAGCCCATACATTTTAGGATGTAGAAAGAAGGGCACCGCGCTTGTAAATTAGGTTATCAAAACCACAGGGGCATGATAACCACAGAAGGAAGGCAGGGATGGCGTCCATACGAACACCCAGAGTGTCTAGACAGTGCCTCATTAACATCAGAAATTGTATGTTATAAAATGATTTTTATCGATTTTAACATGATGGTATTAGCTTAGACAAAGATGTTTAGGAATTTACTAGGAAGCTGCAGGGACAGATAGTGATAGCTTGGGGGGCATAAAGAAGCTGACAGGTTCCCTTATAGTTAAACATTAAGTAACATCTGTTATCCCATGTCTTAAGTTATTGAATGTAAATATATTGCATTTACCGTATGTTTTGTGTTTTACAGATTGTGCATTGAGAATAAACAAATCCGTAATTGATATGAGGTGAAGAAACCTCATCTGTGGTGTCAAACCTCACAAGCAACTCCAACGAAAACTTAAAAATAGGAGGAAAAAGGAATATAGAGCTCAAAATACATGAAATAATTATCTTTTTATTAAGTAACAATTAGGGGGGGATGAAATGATCTACTTCCCATGATAGTGAAATGTGTCATGGGGTCCAGGTATCTGGGGAACCTCTTTCCCTGCTGTGAGTACTGGGGAATCAGCATTTTTGCAAACAACATGGGTATGGGCTATTTGCTAATAAGACCACTGTGATTAAAAGTATTGGGTACTTCCATGTTTACATGCACTTGTCACTTTTTACCCTTGATTCATACCAAAAACACTTTATGAAAAATTATGAGGTATGTTCTTATTAAGTAATATACTAATCAGGTATATGAACAGGATTTATAAAATGTATGTGCTATATTGCTATCTCTATATGTGCCTAATAATTATCTAAAGAGCCATGGTCTGGCTGCTGTAATGGGACAAAATGCCGAATTGCCCGCGCTGCCACCAGGAATCACCAGGAAACAAAGAGTTAACTGGGCAGATGTTTCTTTATTCTATCCTACGCGTTTCAGAGCCTCTATCCGAGCTCCTTCCTCAGGGAAGTTCGGCATTTTGTCCCATTACAGCATTCCTGTTTCCACGGTTATCGTGAAGGTGCGGCCCTGCAGCAGCCATTCTCTACAAGCCATCTTACAGGCGATTATACCGGTTGTGGGTGACACAACCGAACAAGGTGAGCAGTTCCTAATATACACCGCTACAACCTTTGTTAAAAGGATAAGACCCTATGCGCATTTATCTCACGTTTACAGATGGTCTGGCTGTTATGACTTGATGTCCATTTGAAACTTGAATGTTATACATATGATGGAAAAAAAATTGTAATGTGCAGATCTTTGTTTTCACGTAACGCTGTTCTTCCTTTTCTATGTTGTGCCAAAAGAAACTTTCTTACTTAATATAATGATCATTTTTTTTATGTATTTTGAGCTCTATACTTTTTTCTCTTTTTTTTCAGATTCTGCATTGATCTGCTTTCTGATAGCGTTCTGTACTGTTTGCTGATTGTAATTTTTTACTGCTAATCCTTTGTTTCTGTAAAATAAGTATCTGTTGTGAGTCATCACGGATTGGCCTTTACTACGCCGTTGCATTTTGTGATCCTATTTGCACTTGGCATAGTTGGCAGGATACTACATTCCAGTACAGAAATGGCAAACCAGTCAGTGGCCGAGTCCACCTGGGGCAGCATTCCCCTACGTGCGTGCTATACTTAGCAATCTCCCAAAAGATGCAGGGACCAATTTGTTGCTGTGGACTGCTTATTCCATCAGGTTCAGAGGGGAATGGAAACAGTGATTCAGTGCGTAAATGCTCTGCAGGAGGTAACAGCCCACAACACTAAAAAGACAGATGAAAAATATCAGGGTCTGGACCTCTGTACAAGGTGCTAAGTGATCAGCTAGTTGTGGTTTTAAGAGATTCCTACCTGAGACAGGTTCTACGCTTACTTTATAACCCCAAAAGGAGATTCCCGAGTTTGGAGGAGAAGCTAGAGTTCAAGAGCGAGAGATGCCAGCTATGACAGGTGTGGTCCTGAGTCATGAAGTGAATGCTTACGAGTTGCCTAATACTGAGCCAGACTTGGTCCCAGAATTTCAGCAAGAGATATGAAAAATCAGGGGGGAATTACATACTATTAGAAGAACCATTGAAAAAGCCACAGAACAAAATGTCATGCTCCGGTATGAAGAACCAGAATGAGGTAATCTTCCACCTTGAGACCAATAGTGCCGATCGCATTGTACACCCAAAGTATGTAGGGTTGAATGTAGGACCTGTGGAGGTAGAGTACACATCTCATCAATGTCCAATGGGAAAACCAATAGCATGGATAGCCATCAAACTAACATGTCCAATGTTTGAGGAGCACACCATGTGGCAGGGTACCCCAAGAGTAGAGGATGAAGACGTGGGCCGATCTCAATGGACAAAGAATTCACTGTTTGATGGACACAGGATCTTAGTTGACCACCATGCCCAAAGAATATTTCTAATGACATTTCCTATACATTGTTTGCCTCAGAGAGGCACTGACCATATGTCTGATGGCAACCAACAACTTGCCTATTCCCATTGTAGGAGTGGTGTGGATGAAGAAAATAAGTTTATGGGAAGAATCTTGATAAGAAAGGGATCGTGCTAGTAAGAGGCCTTGTTGGGGGTGGACCCATCGTGACTCTAGGATTCAAAGTTCAAAGGGAAATGGGACAGTTTGATGTCTGGATTCACATGACTCAACATCATCCGAGTAAAAGGATATTTCAACAGCTCATCCGGTTTAGTCAGATCCAGAAGCTGCTTGCTGCATCCCAATCTCTAAAAAAAAATATTGATGCCCCCAACACTGCCTTAAAACTGCCACTCGGACAGAGTGGACTCACTATTCTGTTCCAAGTAGGAGTGGGAGTGCAGGTTGAACTGCCAGAGGAAGGAGAAGTGATGCCAGGACCATGTGTCAGGAGCAGGTGCTGGTGAGGTGCTTTAACCTGGGTCTACAGCAAATTTCCCCAAGAATCAAGTAAAACAAGAGTTTACCTGATGCCAGAAAATCTCACATGTTCTGACCCTGTAAAAATGACTGCTGTAAGAGGTGGCCCATGAATATTGTCGGTGTCTCTCAATCCATAGAAAAAGAGGAGTGAAGAAAGAGATGGTTGTGACATCTTAGAACACATGGAAGTGAATCTGAAAGAGTTCTCTTCCAGACAAGTGGACTGGTAGAAGAACTGTTGAAACAATTGTAGCGACCGGTGGTAAGGCCGCGGGTGTGTGTGTATGATCTTTCTCAACAGAATCCCCATACTCAGATTTAACCGGTAATAACATTTCTTTACTGTAAAACATGTCTATAACACAGTCAACTGATCTAGCTGCACACATGTATATATTAGAGTCTCTGGATCTTCACTTCTTCCGGGTACGCAGCAAGCAAAGAAAAAAACACAACAATGGAGATATCTTTCCCTAACTTTCCCTAAAATCACGTACCAGTCTATCACAGAAGAAGGTGTCGCTCCCACGTAGCAGGCCTGGGGTCTCACGATGACGGGTCCCGGTGCAGCGCTGAAGGGGAAACTCCTCAGTCTTCTTCTGTGGTCTCCTTCCGCAGGTAACAGAATCTTTCTTTGTTAGTCTCTCCCAGTCTCAGGGCACACAGAGGAGCAGAAGGGAGCCCACAGCAGCACAGAAGTCTCTCTCAGTCTCGGGGCAAACCGATGAGCAGAAGGGAGATCACAGTAGCACAGATGGCTCCCTTATGTCAGTCACAGCCCCTGCACATGTAATCCAGTGGCAATGTCCTGAATTCCGGAGGCAATGTCCTGAATTTGAGTGGGACCCTCGGTAAGACAAGGTCCTGCAGACCGGGGGTTGCAACAGCGATCCTCACGGGGTATTTCTTCCCAAGAATCCGGCTGCAAAAGAGCCCTATGTCGGGAGACACCACACAGTCTGTCCTGACAGAGCTCTGGATCTCTAATCATCATCTCCCGCCCTTTTTCTTCCTCAGCACAAGGCTGTTGGGGGAGGGGATCAGACTGTGTAATGTTCACTGCAGTGTCCATTTGAATAACAACACAGTCAGGGCTACCCACTTCATTACATACCCCCCCACTTAAAGGTTGGCAGTCCCTGTCAACAACCGCCGGCTCCAAGGCAGTGATGACTGTAGTTGTCACAGGGGTCGGTTGAGAAGTGGGCCATACATACTGGTCCCTGTAGAACCGTCCGGGCGGGATCCCAGCAGTGGTGCGGTCAGTGCGTCGCAAGGGTCGGTTGTTCCCCTCCTCGTCACTGTCTTTACGCCCCACTCCAGTCAGTACTCCGGGAGAGGGACTGGTCTGTGTAGGTGGGTCACCGGTCTCAGAGTCGACGTGATCTCTATGTTGAGAAATGTCCGTGACGTCAGTCATGTCAGCAGCGTCACCCCCTCCGGTTACTGTGGGAGGGGAGTCAGGCCGGGAGCGGCAGGGGCGCAACATATTTCGGTGCACAGTGCGGGTGCTGTGGCTGTCTTCACCCCGCACTCGGTATACATGTCCATTGGGGTAAGGGCGTTCGATTACCCGGTAGACTTCAGTCTCCCACTTGGCTCGAAGTTTCCCTTGAGGCTTCTTAATACAGAGCAAGACTAGCTGTCCCAACTTTAAGGGTTTCTCTTGCACGGGGAGTGGGTCAGCATGTATCTGGCCCGGATTTGTTGACTCACCAGCCGGTGTACAGTCTCCATCTTCTGGCGGTGAGCATTTAGCCAGGAGGGGTAGTTATGGCAGACATCTTCTTCTGGGCGGAATAGGTTCAGGTCATGGACCCCTTTTCCGGGGCGGCCAAAGAGAAGAGTGTGAGGGGTGTAGCCAGTCACGGAGTGGACCTGGTTGTTGTAGGCCCATACTAGATCTGGAAGGAATTGGGGCCATCGATCTTTCTTATCTTCGGCCAAGGTGCGGATCAGCTGAAGTAGGGTCCGGTTAAAGCGTTCACATGCACCGTTCCCTTGTGGATGGTAAGGAGTGGTCCTCGACTTCTGGATCCCATACATCCGATGCAGCTCCTCGATGACTCTGCCTTCGAAACAAGCCCCCTGGTCGGAGTGTAACCTCTCCGGACACCCATAGACGTGGATGAACTGTCGACAGATGGCCTGTGCAGCCGACTCGGCCGTCTGGTCCTTGGTAGCAACAACGACGGCGAATTTTGTGAAGTGGTCCACCATGACTAGGCAGTATTGATAGCCACTGCTCGCCGTCCCGATCAGCAGATAGTCCACCATCAACAGCTCAAGAGGCCTGGAGGTTTTAATCGTCTGGACAGGTGCACGCTGTTCGGTGGACTTGTGCAGTTCACAGGTGCGACAGGTTCTGCAGACGTCTTCGACCAGCTTGCGGAGCCCTGGACAGTAGATGGACTGTTGAATCCACCGAAAGGTCTTGTCTATTCCAAAGTGACCGTTCCTTTTGTGTGCTTCGTCCACCATCTTACGAGCCAATTGGGCAGGCACCACGACTTGTGTACATTCCTCCAACATGTGGGACAGGAGAACCTTCCGATATAGTACCTCTTCTCTCAGAATTAGCCGATCCCACTGGCTGAGCAAGGTCAAGGTCCCGGTAGACAGTCGTGCCCGCGTGTCAGGGGGGGGCTTCTGCCTTTGCTTCACCCATTGTTTGAGTAGAGCCCATTCAGGGTTCTGGTCCTGGAGCCTGCACAACTCTTGGGGACACAGTGTAACCCCCACTGGAGTTCCAACTTCACCCACAACGAACTGGCAGTAATCCATCATCTGTTGGGCAAGCCTTGCAAAGTCGGGCGTCTCGTCTCCTTCTAGTTCTTCATCCCGGTCTCTGGTAAGTAAGGGGTATGACACTCTAGACAGGCTGTCCGCATTTTGATTCTCAGCCCCAGCCCTGTATTTGATCTTGTAGTTGAACTTCGAGAGTCGAGCCATCCAACGCTGTTCCATGACTCCGAGCTTCGCATTTTGTAAGTGGGCCAACGGGTTGTTATCGGTCAGGACCAGTACTTCCGCCCCTGTGAGGTATCCTGCAAATTTCTCCGCCATAGCCCACGTTAGGGCCAACAGCTCCAGCCGGAACGAGCTATAATTGGTGGGGTTCTTCTCGCCCTCATGTAGGGATCGACTGGCATAGGCTATGACACGTTCCTTGCCTTCTTGTACTTGTGAAAGTACTGCCCCTAGACTGTGTAGGCTGGCATCGGTATGTAGTTGGAAAGGGAGATTGTAGTCTGCATATGCCAGGACGGGGGGTGAAGTCAAGGCACCCTTTAGGGCTTGGAAGGATTCTTCCTGGCTGGGTCCCCAGCTGATGGGTCGTCCTCTGGGGCCGTTGGTGGTCCCTCGAAGCAATTCGTGCAAGGGTGCAGCAAGCCGGGCGAAGTTTCTCACGAACCGGCGGTAGTAACCGGCCAACCCCAGGAAGGCCCGGACCTCTCTGACGTTCGTAGGCTGTGGCCAGTCCCGCACGGCGGCTATTTTCTCCGAAGACGGCTGTACACCTTCGGCCGAGATCCGGTGACCCAGGTAATTGATCTCGGGCTGCAGAAGACGGCACTTGCTGGGTTTCAACTTCAGGCCATGTTCTCTCAACCTACGAAACACACGGCCCAGCTGTTGCAGGTGTTCTTCAAATGTGGCCGAATAGACTACGATGTCGTCCAGGTAAATGAGGGTGAAGTCGAAGTTGAAGTCCCCCAGGCAGCGCTCCATCAGTCGCTGGAAGGTCCCCGGCGCGTTGTTCAGGCCAAAGGGCATCCGGTCGAACTCGTACAGGCCCATGGGTAGGATGAAAGCAGTCTTTTCTCTATCTTTCTCGTGCATAGGTACCTGCCAATAGCCGCTGGCCAGGTCCAATGACGAAAAATATTTAGCTTTCTTCAGGGCTGTCAGGGATTCTTCGATCCTTGGTAAAGGGTATGAGTCCCGGATGGTGCAAGCATTCAAACGGCGGTAGTCCACGCAGAACCTCAGGGACCCGTCTTTCTTCTTGACTATCACCACTGGTGCAGCCCAGGGGCTCTGGCTTTCTCGTACCACTCCAGCGTGTAACATGGAATTCAGGAGATTTTTCACTTCTTGGTATTGTTGGGGAGGTATTTGGCGGTACCTTTCACGGATAGGAGCGGTATCACCTGTGGGGATTTCGTGCTTGATACTGGGGGTGCATCCAAAGTCGGTGTCATGCCGGGCAAAGGACGCCTGGTGCTCTTGAAGTAACTCTTCCACCTGGGACACTTCTTGGTTGGAGTATTGGGATATGTCCAACTGGCACTTTTCTCGTAGTTCTCGCCCCGCGTTGACGTCACCCGCGACAGCGGCCATGGCAGAGACCGTCACTGTCCAATCTCCCTCTGTAGACGGTGCAAACTGGAGGGGGTTCATAGGGTTCACCTCTTCGGTTAGGGCGTAAACTCGGGCGAGTTGTGTCCCAGCCTCTAGGTCGACGCTCACGTTAGCCGTGTTACCCAGCCTGACAGGAATCCTCCCCTTTCTCACAACGGCTAGCGTTCGAGCAACTAGGGGGTTCAGCTTCCCTTCCTTCGGGGTGCGCGGCTCAATCAGCACCTCCACGCCTTCGAGCTGTCTTGTGGTGCTAAGGGGTAGCGAGATAACGGTCTCCTTCTCAGCAGGTAAAGTTATCCTAGTATGGCGGGGTACGGTGATCGTGGCTAGCGGCAGTTGTTTTTCTGTCATTCGCTGGAGATTGCAGGTCCGGACCACTTGTTGGAAGGCTCGGCGGGTGGCCCTATGTGTGGTCACTTCTTGCCAGTACTTGGGCCCCCTCTTGGTAACCAACACAAGATTCAGGTCTTTCAAGATGTTCATCCCAATAATCATGGGCGTTTCTGATCCACAGCCTTCCCTGACCACGATTATCCCTCTCTTCCCGAGATCTTGCCCACACACTTCGGTGTTCATCCAGGCAACTCCCGTCACCGGAATGGGTAGATTATTGGCTGCTTTGATCTTGATAGTAGTATCAGGGTCACAGGCAACCCGCGGCTTCAGATACTCTTCGTAAAACTGCTCGGAGATGGTGGATACCTGAGACCCAGTATCCATTAATCCTTGCACGGCGGTCCCTTCCAATAATACTTCCAGGGTAGGGCTGTTTGATGCAAGTTTGTTCCGTGGCTGGCTCTGTTTTCCTACACCCCTCTCTTTGGCCTCCCCTGCCGAGTGAGCCTCTTTGGCAGGGGCGTCTAGTTTAAAGGTGGCCGCTGTTGTGGGGCATGACTTGCTGGTTCCGGTATATCGGCCCGTGGATGAACTTGAACGTTCTGGGGGCAACGGTTTGCTCTATGGCGGGGATCACCGCATGTCCAGCATCTTCCCATCGGCCGGCTGGGTTGTTGTCTTGCTTGCCTGTCCGCCTGTTGGTCCAGGGTGAGCTGCAACACCTGTTTCTGCAACTCTGCCACCATCTGCTTCAGTTCTTCCGTGTCACTGTTCGGGGTTCTGATACCAGTTATGGACCTGCAAGCCGCGGTATAAGTCTGGGCCTCCATGACAGGTCCCCTCGAACGCTCTATCGCTTCTTGCTTAACCTCAGCGAACGTAAGGGCCGGATTTATCCGGAGTAGATTTTGCAGTGAGCGGTTAAGGTACGGGTCTCTTAATCCAGTCACGAATTGATCTCTCAACACCAGGTCACGGGCGCCCGTACTAGCTATCTGTTCTTCTTTCCTGCAGGCTTGTTCAAGCAGTACTTGGAGGGCGTTGGCATATTGAGGGATGTCCTCCGACTCGAGTTGCGTACGCCGGAAGAACATATACCGTAATGTTCCCGCATATGTGGTCGGCCCATAGGTGTTCTCCAGCACCCGCACCAAGTCATCCAACGTACGCTGGCCCCTAACCGACTCCAGCCTGACTGTCGTCCACGCTTCCCCCTCTAATGTTAGCATGGCCATTTCTGCTAAGGTCTTAGGATCAATGTTATACATCTCCCCCACTATCTTAAGTTGTTCGGTCCATTCAGTTACAGGATAGTTCCGTCCGTTAAACTTCCTCACCTGATTGACAATAGATGCCGGGGGAGCTGTCCGGTTATAAGTTACTACCAGGAGGAGATTCTGTTGATCACACATCCTGCCGACTACGCCAGATGTAGCGACCGGTGGTAAGGCCGCGGGTGTGTGTGTATGATCTTTCTCAACAGAATCCCCATACTCAGATTTAACCGGTAATAACATTTCTTTACTGTAAAACATGTCTATAACACAGTCAACTGATCTAGCTGCACACATGTATATATTAGAGTCTCTGGATCTTCACTTCTTCCGGGTACGCAGCAAGCAAAGAAAAAAACACAACAATGGAGATATCTTTCCCTAACTTTCCCTAAAATCACGTACCAGTCTATCACAGAAGAAGGTGTCGCTCCCACGTAGCAGGCCTGGGGTCTCACGATGACGGGTCCCGGTGCAGCGCTGAAGGGGGAAACTCCTCAGTCTTCTTCTGTGGTCTCCTTCCGCAGGTAACAGAATCTTTCTTTGTTAGTCTCTCCCAGTCTCAGGGCACACAGAGGAGCAGAAGGGAGCCCACAGCAGCACAGAAGTCTCTCTCAGTCTCGGAGCAAACCGATGAGCAGAAGGGAGATCACAGTAGCACAGATGGCTCCCTTATGTCAGTCACAGCCCCTGCACATGTAATACAGTGGCAATGTCCTGAATTCCGGAGGCAATGTCCTGAATTTGAGTGGGACCCTCGGTAAGACAAGGTCCTGCAGACCGGGGGTTGCAACAGCGATCCTCACGGGGTATTTCTTCCCAAGAATCCGGCTGCAAAAGAGCCCTATGTCGGGAGACACCACACAGTCTGTCCTGACAGAGCTCTGGATCTCTAATCATCATCTCCCGCCCTTTTTCTTCCTCAGCACAAGGCTGTTGGGGGAGGGGATCAGACTGTGTAATGTTCACTGCAGTGTCCATTTGAATAACAACACAGTCAGGGCTACCCACTTCATTACACAATATCAGGAGGTGTTTGTGCAATATGATGATGACTTCGGGTGCACTACAACCATTTATAATGAGGTCCTTGCAGGATATATAGCTCCCACCCAGGAAACATACTGCTAGATCCTACCTCAAATGTATCAGGAAGTGATACACATGCTACAAAATGGGATGATACAGGTTAGTTAGAGATGATAGGCTGCACCCATTATGCTGGTGTGGAATGGTGTGGATGGAACGCTGAGATTCTGCATGAACAACTGGCAGTAAAGTGCAGTTTTACAGTTTGATGCTCAAAACCCTTGATGAGGATAGAAAAGTCCTTCTCCACCTTAGGAAAAGCTAAATACCTTTGCTCCCTTGATCTGGCCAACAGTACTGGTAGGTTCCCAAGGATGAGCAGGATCAGCAGAAGATGGCTTTTATTCTTCCCATGGGGCTATTCAAGTTCAACAGGTTGTCATTCGGGCTAACCAATGCTCCAAGGACATTCCAGGGTCTTATGGAAAGATGTCTTGAGGACTTGATCATCTATTCCACCAAGTTCAAGGGACACCTCAGCAGACTTGACAAGGTGCTGGAGCATCTTCTAAAGCATGGACTGAAGATATAACCACAGAAGTGTCATGTGTTCTAAACAGATATTAAGTATCTAGGACATATTGTCTCCAGTGAAGGAGCATACCTGACAAAGGAAAAGGTGTCTGCTATGCAAAACAGGCCAAGTCCACAACCTTGACAGAACTGAGGGCATTCTCAGGTCTGGCCGGATGCTACCAATGGTTCATTAAGGACCAAAACTGTAGCACCATTGTATGAACTATTGAGGGGGACAGCAGGAAGCGTTGCCAAGCGTAGGTTGATCCAGTGGGATTAAAGACAGTAAGAGGCCTTCCAAGCTGTGAAACTCGCACTAGCCATTGCCGCAATCTTGGTGTACAAACACGTTTCTCAACCATTTGTGCTACACACGGATGGGAGCTTATATTGTCTGAGGCCGGTATTGGCCCAAGTCCAGGAAAAACATGAACTCGTGATCACCTATGTCATCCAGTCCTTAGGGGACTCAGAGGAGAACCCTCAATAACTACAGCTCATTCAAACTGGAGCTGCTAGCCCTGGTGTGGGTTATGATTGAGAAGTTCGCAGAGTAGCTGCCGGGGGGTCAGAAGTTTGTGTGCAGACATATAAGAGTCCACTCACAGCCCGCCTGGAGAATACGTAGCTGGGGGTGTTGCAACAGCAATGGGTTGCTAGAATGTGAAATAATCAATAGATATCCTACAGATGGAATGGCAGCAATACACATAGGGATGCATTGTCTAGGGTGACCCAAGAGCAACCATTTGGATGAAGAGTTGAAGGGCGATGAGATCCCAGTCTTTAGTCACTTCACCGTCACTTTAGTTGAGACTTTAGTCACTTCACCATGACACTGGTGGGCACTCAAAAAGTGGTAAAAGAACCCCAGTCAACACAAAAACTGGGACTCCCAAGAGATGAATGGATACAATTGCAGTAGTCTGATCCTGAACTAGCGTAGTTGAGAAAGTGGGTGATCCTAGGTCAGCAGTCCAGCAAGGAAGAGAGGGGAACCTTATCTGTCAAATGCCTTGCAAATACTAGATCAATTAGAGTGGCTCTGCATGTAGAATGTCCTGCTATACAGGTGGATCCAGTTGCCTAGAGAATTTGGCACCACGTAGAACTTGGTAATCCCAGAAGGGATGGTGTCAAGCTTGGCAAAAGTGGCCTATGAAAGAGGCACATACTTTAGGGCGACTCATGTATTATGCCCCAACTATGTCAAGTGGTAGAAGAAGTCTGTCCAAAGTGCTAAAAGAGTTAGTGTGGCTTCACACCATGGCAGAGTCCGGTCCAGGGCTGTCCGGTGTAAACCAGACAGCCCCCTATGGGCTATCCTATGGGGCCGGACAGGGCCGGATGGCAGTTCTCTGCCATCCGGTTTCCATCTCTCCGTCAGAATCCGGGAGAAATCTGATTTTTCTCACCGTACACAAAAATGTTACTTGCAACGTTTTTGTGTCCGGGGAGAAAAATCTCCCCAAATTGCCTTATCTCGAATTCTCACGGATTCCTCCGGATCCTCCCAGATCCGCTGTAATCTGGCACTCCCTAACATGGGAGCCTATGGGGACAGATTGCACCTGTCCGGGAGGATCTGGGAACCGGACACCTGCGGCTGCACACCGCTGTTGTTTCAGAACAGCGGCTAGCTCTCTGCGAGCCGCGGTCCTGATTAATCAGCGGCGGCAGATGCGTCCGGCAGCACACCGGACCAGAGGGCACATTAGCCCTCTGGTTCTGTGTGCTCATCCGGATGACCTTGACAGCCTCGGATCAGATCTTGCCACAGTATGAAGCCACCCTTAGTTGACCAAACCTCCAGATCAAAGGGTCCTCACTCAAGTGATTAGGAGACACTGAAATAACTAATGGTCAACTACCTTGTGATTGGTTCATCTCATAATGGGTACAAATACTGCTTGATAATAACTGACCACTTTACCAAATTGCAGTTGTGACCCAGCCAGGGACCTGCTGGCCAAGTCAACATTCAGAGTGATTTCCTGAGACTTTCTGAGATGCATATATGGGTGCCCAGGGCCGTATTTGGAGTTCCTGCTGCCCTAGGCACTGTCAGCAGTCGTGCCACCCCTGTTACGGTCCCCCCCCCCCCCCCGTCACACACACCCATTGCGGACAATTTCAACCCCTCCCCCCATCGCGGCCGTCCTCCCAAGTTTCATGTAGCTTCTCCTCCCATCCTTGCAGCTTCTCCCCCCACATTCTATGTAGCATATATAAAAGGTTTGTAGGTTTGTCCAACCACACTACGGAGACATACTGATAGGATGTTTACATTGTGAGCCCTATGGGGACAGTGTTGATGGTGTATGTAAAGTGCTGTGGAGTTCATAGTGTAATATAAGTGCAAAAAATATTATTACTAATATTATGTCACAATACCTGGATCTGAGGATCATCTATTTCGAGGTCAAGAGCTTTCTGATGCCATGTTGCTGCCTGCCTCGCTGTCTTCCTCTTTCGACAGTGCAGTACGGTGGACAAGAAAGCATTAACTGGTTAATAACAAGAAGTATGGTGTGTGTACTAACGGAGCCATAAGCCCTCCCCATACCATGTCCAGAAGACATTGTAGGATTACCATATGGATTTTATTATTAGGATACGGACACTTGAAACTCAGACGAATGCAATGGGTCATTTTATATTTCACTCGGACAATGTTAATCAATGCCTGAGAGCAGATTGGCGAGTGTTGGACGCTTTTTTCTCATCCAGATTCTGGATGAGAAAAAAGTCACAACACGCTGTGACAGTATGCGATTCACATGCAAAACTCGCCAATGCAAGTCTATGGGTCCGACAATATCATGGACCACACTCGGACTATCCGAGAGGCATTCGTTTTTTAACTGATACATTATTGTGGCGCCCCTATGGCAAGGTGCCACAGGGAGGTACTGCACCCCAAACAGAAGGTGTAGTGCCTCCGTAGCCGTGGAAATGGAGGACCCTACAGAGTCTGCACTCTGCATCCATACAGTAGGCCACTTTAACTCAGGGGACTGGTATTCAGTAGGTCCCAGGGGGTGGAGCCTAGAGAGCGGGAGACAGGGAGTGACAATAGTGTCAGGCAGACGGTGTGAGGAGAGCAGCAAAGGCAGACGCAGGGGACCCTGCGGCTGCAACTGTAGGGCGCCTCTTAAGAGAGGGGTGTCCCAGACTCTGAAGGGGGTTACTCCACGACTAGTTGGAGCCAGCTGGAGGCCCAGGTCACCACCGGCATACCGGAGCCGAGGCAGCTAGTAAAACGTCCAACCCTAACTGCAGACGGCAAGCTGAGGGCCCGACGCAAGGGAGCCGCAGCACCCCTAAAGAAGCCCAACATCAGTCCCACAGCTGGTTCCACGACACTGACAAATAAGAGACTTTAGATAACCGACCCTGAGGACTAGAGACTTGGCTCAAGAGGAGCAAATACAGACAGAGACAGAGGGACAGGACCAGGAACCCCATACTAAACGCACCACTGCCAGACTCTGGAAAGTCCTCCAAGATCTGTGGCTACCAACCCTGTTCAACCAGACTGTACTTTGAGCAATGTGCCACAAATTGACAGCTCCCTTCAGTACACAGAAGGAGTTTGCACCCCAGTAAGAGAAGATTGAATGTAAGGGCCACGTCACACGCATTAATTTGCAGATCACATGCACGCGCAATCGCTAACAATATTGTTCACATCGCTGGTGAGCTGTCACACAGGCAGACTCACCAGCGATGTGGACCAACGAGAACGCTGGTAACCATGGTAAGCATCGGGTTACTAGGCGCCGCGCGGCGCTTAGTAACCCAATGTTTACCATGAATATGAGCTCCCAGCATAGGCTGCGAGGCGCTGGGAGCTCGTTCATCGTTGGTCTGCCGGTGTCACACGCAGCGATGCTGCGTGTCCACCGACCTGACTACAATAGATTTGTGAACATGCTCACAAATCTGCGATCAAACAATCAAGCGATTTTTCAAAGAAATATCGCTTGATTACACGCAGCGACGTACAAACGATATCGCTTAAGCGATCAAAAAAGCAGGTCGCTTAAACAATATCGTTCAGTAAATTGATGCATGTGACGTGGCCCTTAGGGTCTCCCTGGGGTGCACATCAAGGTGTTTTATGCATTGAAAATGTAAAAAAGCCCACTCTCCCGCCCTGTCCCGGAAATGCTTGTTTTATGGCTGGATGTGTGTGGGCAGAGCCTATCACTAATTGACCAACATTGAACTCGCTATTCAGACGAGTACGCAAGTATTACAAAGTACTCGTTATGAGTATAGCGATGATGAATATTTCGCTACTCGCTCATCCCTATTTGTCACTTGTTAGGGCATACGATATCCCCGTTAGGCCTTATGGTACCTTTACACGCCGCTATAGAAGGTTAGAAACAACGGGGTGTCTCACGTGCACGAGCACGTTCCAACGGTTGCAAACGGTACCCGATACCACCTTTACACGCTGCAACAAAGTGCTCTACAGAAGGTTTTCTCTATCCCTGGATGCACCGACTGGTGCCGCAGGTTACCTTCTGTAGAGCACCTTCCCTCATTTACACGCCGCTACAGAAGGTAATATGGGAGGACCTGGGGCAGCAGGGATAACACATAGGCGTGCCAGAGTTGTGGATTACGAGACGCTCGTACGGTGATTGGACAAAGCAATAGCATCATGATTGGCCAGCCAGCGCAGGAAGGCTGGCTAATACATGACGCTATTGCAATTGTGTAGTGTGACTGGTCAGCTCCTTAAATATGCCGCCCTATGCAGAGACGACCAATCGTAACGCAGGAGCTTCCACCAAGGATCGCTGAAGGGGGGCGGTATCCCGGAGGCTGTGTCATGCCCCAGGGAGTTAACTAGGTGTCGGAAAAACCTTCCTGTACCTCATTTACACGCCGCTACCATTGGGTTGAAACCAAACTGTTTTTGGCAGTGCTCAAAAACAGGTGTCGACAGTGACGGGTGGCAACAACCTGATTTACACGCCGCTACCTCGGGTTGTTTTGACGGTGCAACATACATTTGTCTCCGACACCCGGTTGTTTCTAACCTTCTGTAGCGGCGTGTAAAGGTACCATTATGTGTTGACCTGTTAAGTTATTTATTGCTATATTGAATTAGCTACATAAGGGAAAGTGGTGATGATATTCTTTGTTAATCACTAGTCATTTCTTTCATTCCATTGAATAATGAAGAAACCGTTAACAGTTTTTAAGCAAAAACAATGGCACAATGCACCAAAACAAGTTTTATTGCATTTCTTATTGACTTGTATTGTAAAGTACAGATATGCATATTTAGATGATAAAATGCCAGAAGAATGAACACGTCACTTCTTTAACCAGAAGTGGTTAAAATACATTCAAAAGCATGAACATACACATTGTAAGTAATTTTTACAATAAAATGTATATGTTCATTCTTTTGAACATTTTTTTTTTGTTTTTTTTAGGTGTTTCCATGACCACCTGAAAAAGACATCATGTGCACATAACCATTCAAATCACCATTTAAGGCCCCTTTCACATCAGCGGTAACCGCTGATCGCGGCATACCGCGTTTTTTTCGTGGCCACATCTGCTCCAGGTGCCGAAACAGCATTTGCCGCACCTGCCGCACACTTACCACAAGCCCCATAGACATTGCATGGGGCTTGCCGCAAGTAAACCGCAAGTGCGGCCTTTATGCGGTAACCGCGGCAGTTGCGTTTTTTTCACCGCAACTGCCGCGATCAGCGTTTACCGCTGATGTGAAAGACATGCATATATTGTAGTAGATTTGTTCAGGGCATTATAACCAATGACAGAGTAGGAAAAGAAAAGTAACGAGCCCGGCCAGCTTGTATCCCGAAGAGAAGACTGAAACTGACAGTCGCATGATGAGCGTCAGTGCACCAGAATATTGACAGTAAGCATTGTACTTACTATAAGCATTTCACAGTATGAAGCAGTTGGATTAATTTCATTTTTTGACCACATTATCCCTTGAACAATGATTTTTTTGTCATTGACCACCATGTAAGATATATCACCGACAAACACTTCTAGACTTCTGACAACACGACATAAATCTGCATATAACGAGTCTGTTAGGAAGATCAAAAGAATATTGATTTAATGTATTTCTGAGATGACTTCAGGAGCGAAGGGTTAAACAAATAAGGATATCATTCCATAATGCGCACTTAGGGTATGGTATGAGCCTCAGGCGATTGCTGCAGGGCTGTAAGAGCCTCCAGGTCAACACAGAATGAGAAAAAATCTTACAAGGATTGGGTTATTATTAGCTGATTTTTAATATATATATAACATTTTCTACAGTTTAATTCTTAATGATATTTTCAATTTAAATGTAAAAAAGGCTATCTACATATTATTAAAATTGAACACCCAGAGATTTTATGATACAGATATTCATTTCATATTCTACATTAATATTGCTGCCTGTATCAGTTCCCCTTCCTACATGGTTTACCATTGTAACAGGCCGTGATGATTAGTGATTTCAGATGACCTCTTGTGCTTTCCTCTAGTTCCCATCTTGTAGTACAATCTACATTTTTCTGTATAGTTCCATAGAAATGCCATAGAAATAGTAATTTAATGCAGAGATTTAACACTAAGCTAATGGGCGCCAGGGTTGCCAACCTTAAAAAATTAATGAACAGTCTGTAAAAGTAGGATATTTGTTTCTCCATCAGTAAAATTGATTGTGTCCATGATTTTTTTTAAAGCTGGAGATATACCGTACTTATTATTATGACTGCAATAATTATCCTTTTACAGTTCACAGTGAATGTGCAGATAATATTTTCATATCAGAATTATGGACTATAGTCATGTCTCACTTATAATAATGAATTATTATGGTTTTCCAATGTATGCGTAGAAAACATTTTTGTGCCAGTGATTTTTTGAGAACTAAAATTAAAAATAAAGTTGGCAACCCTGCTGGGTACCAGTACAAAATTATTAATAGCCCCAATTATTCACATGTGACATTTATAATACTAGGATAATCTTATGGGACAACGGGAGGTTTGGCTCAAGGCCCAGATACAATTGTAATTTTTTGCACCAAAGTAAAAAGAATAGCAGCCCGCTGCTGCCCCTGAAAATGGTGCATTTATAATAAACACCATTTCCAGGCGCTTCACCAGGCTCTTCCAGCAGCCCTGGAGGCGGGTGGCACGCTGGGTAATAAGGGGTTAATACCAGCTTTTTTTTACCAGCTGGTATTAAGCCCTGAGATTCTTAATGTCAGGCCACGTTAGACCCAGCCATTAAGAATCTCAAATAGAGGGTTAAAAAAGACAGTACACAGAGAAAAAAAAAATATTAGAAATAAATACACAAACACACTTAAAGATGCCATCTTTGTTACTCCCCTGCCCCCACCCACGCACCCCCTCCATGATCCTGGTCTTCTGTCTTCTTCAACTGATGCAGCTCTCCTATATCAGTGAGCACGGGGAGGAAGAACGCTTTGCTCCCCATGCTCGCTGATCACTCAATGAGTGAGCAGAGACTGCAGAGTGGTAAGCAGTGAAGTCACCGCTGCCAGCGTTACCATACTAACCAAAATAGCGGCTACTAT
Source organism: Allobates femoralis (assembly GCA_033576535.1). Lineage (NCBI taxonomy): Eukaryota > Metazoa > Chordata > Amphibia > Anura > Aromobatidae > Allobates > Allobates femoralis. The sequence continues at coordinate 506,122,461 of JARQOC010000005.1, forward strand.
AGCAATGGTAATCTTCGATCACCGCGTGAATAGGAATCGCGGTGACAGCGGCGCTGATAAGCAGGGTGTTAACTCTTGCAGCTCCTGCATGAGCTGGCTCATTCAGGAGCAGCGTGAATAGCGGCACCGGTAGTCAGGTAGCTAACAGTTGGACTACAACAGCCAATCACAGGGCCCAATCTAGCTGTTCTATCTATCTACTCTTTTCTCACTTTATACAGCATGGAAAAGACCATGTTAAAAAAGCATTGCACATGGACCACACTCGCACCACACTTATCGCACTCGCACCACATTCACAGGACCATACAGAAAGCACTCACATGACTGTCATGCATCAAAAATGCTTCGATTTACATGGATGCTAGTGTGCCTCCACCCTTTTTCCAAGACTATTAGCTGTTTAATTTTTCCATCAGAGTAGCCACATGAAGGTTTGCTTTTATCCAGTATGAGTTGCCGTTTTTAATGATACTATTCATTTTACCAAATATTGTGCTGAAAAATGGGAAAAAAGTGCAAGTGGGCTGATATAGTGAAAAAACAGTAGTAATTTCACCATTGTTTTTAATGTTTCCTTTTTTAAACCTTTGACGGTGCGATAAAAATGACCCGGTAACATGATTCTCCAGGTCAGTACAATTTCAGTGATATCAAACTTATAAAGTTTCTATAATATTGTTGGTATAAAGAATTCTGAACTTTGTAAAAAAAAGGTTTATACCTCAATTTTACAGGCCGAGAACTATTTTTATGGTGTAAAAGAGGCAAAACATAAAAAAAGTATAAATGTAGTATTGATGTAATTGTATTGAACCAAAGAATAAAGCTATCTTATCACTTTTATGACATGGTGAATGGCGTAAAAATAAGCAATTGCTGTTTATTCTTTATTATGCCTCACAAAAAGCGGAATAGAAAGCAATTAAAAGGCATTATGTGGCCCACAATGGTAGCAATAAAAACTCTAACTTATCCTGCAAAAAACAAGCCCTCACATGACTCTGTCAGCAAAAAAATCAAAAATGATCGCCTTAAAAGTTTGTTGATGGAAAAAAATGTTTATTTTGTAATAATGCATTTTCAGTGTGATAGTAGCAAAACCTAAAAAAACTATATAAGGCTAGGGTCACACATAAGCCCTTGGTCCGTTTTTGGCTTCATTTTTGGCATTTTTTTTTTCTAAGTCCAAAAACTGATGCAAAAACGGATTAGATGTAATAAACACCCTGTCCGTTTTTTTTCTGCACCCAAAAACATTGCTAGGAACGTTTTTTACCCAAAAATGTTGCTAGCAACGTTTTTGGCATCAGTTAAAAAACGCATGCGTTTTTTTAACATGGGGCCCAATGGGAAACGCATGCGTTAACGCATGGCACATATAGGCACCTGCGTTAACGCATGCGTTAACGCATATCTGTTTTTAATGAAAAAAAAAGAAAAAATGACTAAGTCTAAAAAACATCCAGGGGTGTAGGAGGCTCAAAAAGCACTAAAAAAAAAACGGATTGGTCATGGAAATCACTTCCAAAAACGGATTTCTATGTGTGACCCCAGCCTAACTCTAGTATCGCTGTAATCTTACTGACTAGAGAAATAAAGCCGGTCAATTACTTATACCATGAGGTAAATGGTGCAAAAATAGTAATAATGGCAATTCTTAAACTGCTGTTGATTTATTCATTCTGCCTCCCAAGGATGGCAACAAGGCTCTGTTCACAATTATTATAACACTCTAAAATGAGCAATTACACCGGGGATTACGTGCAAATCTCTGAAAAATGTAAATCAGACAAAATTCCCAATGGAAAATTCACTGAAATGAGGCAGATGGAGTCATTTTCAACTCTCCTCTGGCCTGAGGTCTGGCAGTGACCATCTTTTGCGATTATTTTCAGACGTGCACAAAAGTGTGGTCAACAACAGTTTTCTGCACCTTTGAAAAGAAGGACATTGCTAAACTGAGTCAAGAGTAACTCTCCTGCCTCATTAGTGAATGGATCCATCAGGGTTTTTACCTGAATAATGTATTTTGGAGATGTAGATGGAAACCTGAATGTAAGTGCTCTGCATAGAGCACAGGATAAATGAGAACTGATCCAAAATATTCTGTACCCCAAACTGCCACCAATACCATTCAACTCATAAAATAACAACCCATACTCGGGTTCATTATCTGTTAACAGAAATATATGAGCTTCCAAGTTACTGCTAGCACAAAGGCACTGGAAAACCACTATAGCTCTCTCAAAAAAAGAAATCCAGAAAAATCTGCCCTCCCATATCCAAATGCACGTCTCTTCTGAGCATTAGAATAGGTGTAAACCACATCCACTTGTTTAGCATTGTAGTAGTGAGGAGCGCCTGCTAAATGTACAGGATATGTGTTTCTTGAAGCACAAGCTGGCACAATGCATGAGCACTACAATGTACTGGACAATAAAAGGGTTAATTTATAATTCTGCAACATTCACTGCATTTGACTCCATTGGTATTTTCCAAAAACAAAATCATCTTTACACCCATAGATGAATTGCCAGAGGGGTGTAACTTCCATGAGGGGTTTTCTGCTATTCTGACAGTTTGGGGTTCTGCAAATGGAGTCCACAAACTATTCTAAAAAATCTGTGCTTCAAAAATGAAATGGTGCTCCTTCGCTGTTCTGGCACCTCAAGGGCTTTGCTCATGTAACATGGCACCCACAAACCATTGCAGCAAATTCTGAAGTCCATTCTCAGCTTAGCAATGTACTTCAAAAGTAGCTCCTGATTACATGGAGACTATTGTGCACTCTGGAAAAATTACACAATAAACTGTGTGGTCCATTTTTTCCTTATTATCCCATAATATAAATTAAATCATTTGAGCTAAAATAACATTTTAGTGAAAAAATGTAGTTATTCTTTCTTCACTTCCCACTGGTATAAAATTGAGTGACACACCTGTGGTGTCAATATGCTCACTGCACCCCTAGATTAAATCATCGAGGGCTGTAGTCTGTAAAATGGGGTCCCTAGTGGGGTCCTGTTTTTCTGGGATGTAAGGGATTTTGCCAATGGAATATGGCAGTCCCAAGCCATTCCCACCAAATCTGAACTCCAATTTGGAGCTCCTTCCCATCTGAGCTTTGCATTGTGCCTCAAAGGTAGTTTTCGACCACATTTAAAGTATTGGCGAACTCAGGACATATTATGTAACAAATAATAAATATTTTAACAACCCAATTTTATACAATTCCTGAATCACCTGAGGGTTAAATTTGCCCACTACACACTGATATGAATTTCTTGAGAGGTGAAGATTCCAGAATGGGGTCACTTGTGGGGGGTTTCTGCTGTTTTGGCATGTCAGGGGCTCTTCAAAAGTGACATGGCATCCAGAATCTATTCCAGCCAAAATAGCACTCCAAAATTCAAATAGCGCTCCTTCCCCTTTAAGCCCAGCCGTGCACCCAAACAGTAGTTTTCCGCACATATGGGGTTTTGGAGGATTTAGGAAAAATTGTATGCTGCATTTTCTACTGTTCCCCTTGTAAAAATGTAAAATTTGGCGCTAAAGTCATTTTTCTTTTTTTTCCCACATTGCTTTAGTGAAGGGTTAATAAACTTCTTTATTGTAGTTTTGAGCACTTTCAGGGGTACAGTTTTTATAATGGTGTTACTTTGGGGTATTTTCTGTCATATAGGTCATTCAAAGTCACTTCAAATGTGATGTGGTCCCTAAAAAATGTTTTTGAAAATTTTGTTGAAAAAATGAGAAATTACTAATAAACTTTTAATTCTTCTAACTTCCTAACAAAATAAAATAATATTCAAAAATTGTTCTGATGTAAAGTAAAATGTGGGAAATAGTGATGAGCGAGTGTAATCATTACTATTTGCTACTCGCACAGATAGTACAGTATTTGCGATACTTGGCGAGTATCACTGGTGCTCATGAGTGAGGTGTCGATCGTGAATGATCTGACACATATTGCTGCCTCCATTCAGTACACAAAGGGAGTAGGAACCCCAAGGAGAACAGATTGAATGGTAGGCTCTCTCTGGGGGCACAGCAAGGTGTTTTATGCAGTGAAAATGCTAAAAACCCACCCTTCTGCCCTGCCCCGAAAAGACTTGTATTATAGCCGGGTGTGTGGGCAGAGCTTATCAGTAACTGACTAACATTAGACTCACTATTCGGACGAGTATGCAAGTATTGAACACTACTCATTATGAGAATAGCGATTATGAATATTTTGATACTCGCTCATCTCTAGTGGGAAATGTTATTAACTATTTTGTGTTTCATAACTTTATCTTTTAAGGGTATGAAAATTAAACATTTGAAAATTGTGAAATTTTCGCCAAATTTCCGATATTTTCAGAAATAAATGCAAAATATATCATCCTAAATTTACTACTAATAAGAAGTACAGTATGTCACAAAATAAACATTCTCAGAATTACTTGGGATCAGATGAAATATTCCAGAGTTAATACAGTGACACTGGTCAGAAGTGGAAAAGTTGGCCGAGTCAGGAAGGTGGGTGCTGAAGGGGTTAATATTTGGTTGCACACCATTTGGATTAAACACCTGCAATCAATCAAACAAGCTTCTTACACCTCTCACCTGGATCTTTGGACCACTTTTCTCCACAGGTGTTCAAAAGGATTTAGATCCGGACTCATTGCTGGCAACTTCAGAACTCTCAAGAGCTTTGTTTACACCCATTTCTGGGGTCTTTTTGAAATATGTTTGGGGTCATTATCTGGCTGGAAAACCCATGACCTAGGCACAAATCCAGTTTTCTGACACAGGCCACTACATTGTGACCCAAAATCCGTTTGGTAATCTTGAGATTTCATGATGCCTTGCACACAATTAAGGCACCCAGGGCCTAAAGCAGCAGAGCAACCTAAAACCTCTTTGAACCTCCATCAACTTTGACTGTAGGTACTGTGTTTTTTTCTTTGTAGGCATCATTCCATTTTTGGTAAACATTAGATGATGTGCTTTACCAAAAAATAGTGGGGTCCTCTTGGGTCTCTTGCCATAGCATTTCATTTGATCCAAATGTCAACATAGTTCGTGCTTACAGTGATGCATCCTGAGCCTGCAGGACAGCTTGAATTTATTTGGAACTTGATTGGGGCTGCTTATCCACCATTCCATTTGGACTATCCTACATTGCTACCTTTCCTCAATTTTTCTCTGCCATCTACATCCAGAGATATTAGCTACAGTGGCATTGATTATAAAGTTTCTGATTATGTTGCATACTGACGACAAAGGAACGTCCAGAACTCTAGAGTTGGACATGTAACCTTGAGATTGTTGATATTTTTTAACAATTTTGGTTCTCAAGTCCTAAGACAGTTCTCTTCTCTTTCTGTTCTGGCAAAAAACAGACAGACAATGCAAAGGTTGAGTCAATGTCTCCCATTTTTATCTGGTTTCAGGTGTGATTTTCTTTGCCATCGGCAGGTTTAAACAAGCATCACATGCATTACATACTTGAAACAAAGTTGTTTACCCACAATTTGGAAAGGTGCCAAAAATTTTGTCCGGGCCATTTTTGGAGTTTTGTGTGAAATTAACAAATTTGCCTTTTTTTTCTCTTTTTTTGTTGTTCTAAAAAACACAAAAGAAATAAACATATGTATAACAAAACTTGTTTTCAATAATTTCTGGGAATAATACTTCACTTTTTGGAACAATTTCAAGGATGCCAACACTTTTCGCTATGACTTTGCAATCATGTTTTATTGGTCCGATAGTTTACAGTGGTTGATTATGTGCACTGCCGGTCCATTCATCATTTATGCGATTACCGGAGATAGCAGATGTTGGTCTTTGTCACTCTCATAAGAATGAAGGGAACAGATGTGCACATGATTAACTACCGCCCATTCACATAGGGCTTCTAAGAACTCTAGTTCCGCGGATCAATGGGGACCCCCAGAAATATCTAATTCTACAATGGATATGGAATAACTTTCAAACTTGAAAATTACAAAAGACAATATTGAGTCCTTCTCCAAGACTCATGCATTAGATCCTACTCCGCAGTCTCTTAAGTGGGAAGCACTGAAGTGCATTTTGAGGGGAACTTTAATAAAACAAGGGGCTCGACTCAAAAAAGTCAGGATGGAAAAGATTTCCGACCTACATGCACAAATTCATGTACTGGAGATTAGTCACAAACAGACGTTAGCATGTACAACACTAGCAGAACTTACTTTAAAACGGCAAAAACTCATAGAGTTGCTTGACCAGAAATATAAGAGAAAAATGGAGAGTACTAAGAGTTATTTTTATAGGACCTCGGGCAAGTGTGGACACCCCCTGGCACGCCTGCTCCCCCCTCAGAAAAACCATACTTATGCTCCAAAGATTAAATCCCTGGGAGGGACAAAGACTTATAACCCTAAGGAAATCCTAGAGGTTTTCCGGACTTATTATAGCAGGTTGTATAATATTAAGGGGGCATACTATGGCTTAGCCTCAGAGCAGTTGAACAAGAAAATTCAGGACTACATTAATTCTACTACAATACCCTCATTGAGCAATTCAGAGGTGGAGGCCTTGGAAGCTGCAACTTCAGATACAGAGATATTAGAAGCTATTAAAACTACTCCAACTTCAAAATGCCCGGGACCTGACGGTTTTACCTTAATCTAATATATAAAAGCCTAAGGCCACTTCCGTCACTTTCGGCACGACTTCCATAACTGTGTCCTGGCCAAAGTGACGTCACCACAAAGCTACACCCGTCCAGGGTGGACCAACATGGTGGCCGTAAGCGGAGCGGGACTCAGCCAGCCCCGCCACGCTTACGGCCGCCCCTACACTGCCCAACACACACACACATCACGGGAGGGAGACCACCGGCCTTTGCTGGTCGTCTCCCGCCCGCAACACATGCGGCCCCCCCCCCCCCGCGGCTTTTCCTGCCCCCCCCCGCGGCCTTTCCGGCCCCCCGTGGCTTTTCCAGCCCCCCCCCGCGGCTGTACTGCTCCCCCACTCCTGCGGCCCCCCCGTGGCTGTACTGCCCCCCCGTGGCTCCCCCGCTCCTGCGGCCCCCCCGTGGCTGTACTGCCCCCCCCCCCGCGGCTCCCCCGCTTCTGCGGCCAAACCGCGGCTGTACGGCTCCCCCGCCGCTTTTCCAGCCCCCCCCCCCCGCGGCTTTTCCGGCCCCCCCGACGTTTTTCCTGCCCCTATGCGGCTTTTCCGGCTCCCCCGCTCCTGCGGCCCCCTCGCAGCTGTACTATTCCCCCGCGGCTACCCCGCCGCTTTTCCGCCCCCCCCCCCCCCCCGCCGCTTGGTGCTACTAAAAAAAAAAAACCTCATAGAGGATACTCACCCGTCCGCCGGCGTGCTCCATCAACGTCTTCTAGCTCCATGGCTTGAGGACCTGTGGTTGCCTGGGAAACCGATCAGCTGATCGGTTTCCCAGGCAACGACAGGTCCTTTAAGCCGGCAGACGGGTGAGTATTCCTGCCCCTCCCCCTGCCACCACCATCCTACCCCCCCTCGGCTCCATCTTGCCCCCCAGCTCCATCCTGCCCCCCGCCAGCTCCATCCTGCCCCCCCACCGGCTCCATCCTACCCCCCACACACCAGCTCCATCCTGCCACCCCCCGCCACCTCCATCCTGCCCCCCCCGCCGCCTCCATCCGGTTTCCCCCCCCACCGGCTCCATCCTGCCTCCCCCCTCGCCGCCTCCATCCTGCCCTCCAACACCAGTCCCTTCCTGCCCCCCCCCGCCGACTCCATCCTGCCCCCCCGCCGGCTCCATCCTGCCCCCACATCTCCATCCTGCACCGCTCGCTCCATCCCCCCCGGCTCCATCCTGCCCCACTCCCTCCATCCCGCCCCTCCACCACCATCCTGCCCCGCTCGCTCCATCCTGCCCCCCCCGCTGTCTCCATCCTGCCCCTCGCCGGCTCCATCCTGCCCCCCCCACACCAGTTCCATCCTGCCCCCCCCCCGACTCCATCCTGCCACCCGCCGGCTCCATTCTGCTTCCCCCTCGCCGGCTCCATTCTGTCCCCCCCCGCCGGCTCCATCCTGCCCCCCCTGCCGGCTCCATCCTGCCCCGCCATCTCCATCCTGCCCCGCTCGCTCCATTCTGCCCCTCCGTCTCCATCCTGCCCCTCCTCCCTCGGCTCCATCCTGCCCCCCCCCCACACCAGCTCTATCCTGCCCCCCCCACCGCCTCCATCCTGCCCCCCCCGCCGGCTCCATCCTGCCCCCCCACACCAGCTCCATCCTGCCCCCTGCCAACTCCATCCTGCCCCCCGCTGACTCCATCCTGCCCCCCGCCGACTCCATCCTGCCCCCCCCGCCGACTCCATCCTGCCCCCCGCCGACTCCATCCTACCCCCTCCCCCCGCCAGCTCTATTCTGCCCCCCCCGCCGCCTACATCCTGCCCCGCCATCTCCATCCTGCCCCGCTCGCTCCATCCTGCCCCCCGCCACCATCCTGCACCGCTCGCTCCATCCTGCCCCCCCGCCACCATCCTGCCCCGCTCGCTCTATCCTGCCCCGCTCGCTCCATCCTGTCCCGCTCGCTCCATCCTGTCCCACTTGCTCCATCCTGCCCCGCTCGCTCCATCCTGCCCCGACCACTCCATTCTGCCCTGCTGGCTCCATCCTGCTCCATCCTGCCCCCCCTGCTCCATCCTGCCCCGCTCGCTCCATCCTGCCACCCCTACACCCCCCTCACCATCCTGCCCCCCCTCACCATCCTGCCCCCCTGGCAGTTAGCGGTCATGTGACCGATCAGCTGATCCGTTTCCCAGGCAACTACGGCTCATAAAGGCCTATAGGACCTAGAACACGGAGGTGGAGCGAGCCAGCGGACAGGTGAGTATCCTCACTGAGGATTTTTAAATTTTTTTTGTGGAGGAGCGGGGGGGAGCTAAGTATTGCCATATACCATAGTACTGCTATACTTGTACTCTAATTTACCGCCATATACCATAGTGCTGCTATACATGTGCTGTAATGTATCGCCATATACTATAGCACTGCTATACATGTAATGTAATGTGCCACCATATACCATAGCGCTGCTATACATGTACTGTAATGTACCGCCATCTACTATACCGCTGCTATACATGTACTGCGGACCACTCCTCACCCCTCCAGCACCACCTCTCCTCACCCCTCCAGCGCCACCTCTCCTCACCCCTCCAGTGCCACCTCTCCTCACCCCTCCAGCCGGACCTCTCCTCACCCCTCCAGCCGAACCTCTCCTCACCCCTCCAGCACCACCTCTCCTCACCCCTCCAGCGCCACCTCTCCTCACACCTCCAGCGCCACCTCTCCTCACCCCTCCAGCCGGACCTCTCCTCACCCCTCCAGCCGGACCTCTCCTCACCCCTCCAGCCGGACCTCTCCTCACCCCTCCAGCAAAACCTCTCCTCACCCCTCCAGCGCCACCTCTCCTCACCCCTCCAGCCTCCCACCACATCATTCTTTGCTATCCACAGAGCCGCCCCTATACTCTGCTACCCACAGAGCCGCCTGTATACTCTGTTACCCACAGAGCCGCCTGTATACTCTACTACCCACAGAGCCGCCTGTATACTCTGCTACCCACAAACCCGCCTCTATACTCTGCTACCCACAGAGCCGCCTCTATACTCTGCTACCCACAGAGCTGCCTCTATACTCTGCTTCCCACAGAGCCGCCTGCATACTCTGCTACCCACAGAGCCGCTTGCATAATCTGCTACCCACAGACCCGCCTGCATAATCTGCTACCCACAGACCCGCCTGCATAATCTGCTACCCACAGAGCCGCCTGTATACTCTGCTACCCACAGAGCCGCCTGTATACTCTGCTACCCACAGAGCCGCCTGTATACTCTGCTACCCACAGAGCCGCCTGTATACTCTGCTACCCACAGAGCCGCCTGTATACTCTGCTACCCACAGAGACGCTTGCATACTCTGCTACCCACAGAGCCGCCTGCATACTCTGCTACCCACAGAGCCGCCTGCATACTCTGCAACCCACAGAGCCGCCTGCATACTCTGCTACCCACAGAGCTGCCTGCATACTCTGCTACCCACAGAGCTGCCTCTATACTCTGCTACCCACAGAGCCGCCTCTATACTCTGCTACCCACAGAGCCGCCTGTATACTCTGCTACCCACAGAGCCGCCTGTATACTCTGATACCCACAGAGCCGCCTGTATACTCTGCTACCCACAGAGACGCTTGCATACTCTGCTACCCACAGAGCCGCCTGCATACTCTGCTACCCACAGAGCCGCCTGCATACTCTGCAACCCACAGAGCCGCCTGCATACTCTGCTACCCACAGAGCTGCCAGCATACTCTGCTACCCACAGAGCTGCCTCTATACTCTGCTACCCACAGAGCCGCCTCTATACTCTGCTACCCACAGAGCCGCCTGTATACTCTGCTACCCACAGAGCCGCCTGTATACTCTGCTACCCACAGAGCCGCCTGTATACTTTGCTACCCACAGAGCTGCCTGTATACTATGCTACCCACAGATCTGCCTGTATACTCTGCTACCTACAGACCCGCCTGTATACTCTGCTACCCACAGAGCCGCCTGTATACTCTGCTACCCACAGAGCCGCCTGTATAATCTGCTACCCACAGAGCTGCCTCTACCCACAGAGCCGCCTCTATACTCTGCTACCCACAGAGCCACCTGTATACTCTGCTACCCACAGAGACGCCTCTATACTCTGCTACCCACAGAGCCGCCTGTATACTCTGCTTCCCACAGAGCCGCCTGTATACTCTGCTACCCACAGAACCGCCTGTATACTCTGCTACCCACAGACCCGCCTGTATACTCTGCTACCCACAAACCCGCCTCTATACTCTGCTACCCACAGAGCCGCCTCTATACTCTGCTACCCACAGCCCCGCCTCTATACTCTGCTACCCACAGAGCTGCCTGTATACTCTGCTACCCACAGAGCCGCCTGCATACTCTGCTACCCACAGAGCTGCCTGCATAATCTGCTACCCACAGAGCCGCCTGTATACTCTGCTACCCACAGAGCCGCCTGTATACTCTGCTACCCACAGACCCGCCTGTATACTCTGCTACCCACAGAGCCACCTGTATAATCTGCTACCCACAGAGCCGCCTGTATACTCTGCTACCCACAGAGCCGCCTGTATACTCTGCTACCCACAGAGCCGCCTGTATACTCTGCTACCCACAGAGCCGCCTGTATACTCTGCTACCCACAGAGCCGCCTGTATACTATGCTACCCACAGATCTGCCTGTATACTCTGCTACCCACAGAGCCGCCTGTATAATCTGCTACCCACAGAGCCGCCTGCATACTCTGCTACCCACAGACCCGCCTGTATACTCTGCTACCCACAGAGCCGCCTGTATAATCTGCTACCCACAGAGCCGCCTGTATTCTCTGCTACCCACAGAGCCGCCTGTATACTCTGCTACCCACAGAGCCGCCTGTATACTCTGCTACCCACAGAGCCGCCTGTATACTATGCTACCCACAGATCTGCCTGTATACTCTGCTACCCACAGAGCCGCCTGTATAATCTGCTACCCACAGAGCCGCCTGCATACTCTGCTACCCACAGACCCGCCTGTATACTCTGCTACCCACAGAGCCGCCTGTATAATCTGCTACCCACAGAGCCGCCTGTATTCTCTGCTACCCACAGAGCCGCCTGTATACTCTGCTACCCACAGAGCCGCCTGTATACTCTGCTACCCACAGAGCCGCCTGTATACTATGCTACCCACAGATCTGCCTGTATACTCTGCTACCCACAGACCCGCCTGTATACTCTGCTACCCACAGAGCCGCCTGTATAATATGCTACCCACAGAGCCGCCTGCATACTCTGCTACCCACAGACCCGCCTGTATACTCTGCTACCCACAGAGCCGCCTCTATACTCTGCTACCCACAGAGCCGCCTGTATACTCAGCTACCCACAGAGCCGCCTGTATAATCGGCTACCCACAGAGCCGCCTGTATACTCTGCTACCCACAGAGCCGCCTCTACCCACAGAGCCGCCTCTATACTCTGCTACCCACAGAGCCGCCTGTATACTCTGCTACCCACAGAGCCGCCTGTATACTCTGCTACCCACAACCCGCCTGTATACTCTGCTACCCACAGAGCCCCCTGTATACTCTGCTACCCACTGACCCGCCTGTATACACACAATTGATTTCTCCCCGCTCCCGATGCTATTGCATCGGGCCCCTGACCACTGCACTCTGCCCCTGACCACTGCACTCTGCCCCTGACCACTCCACTCTGCCCCTGACCACTCCACTCTGCCCCTGACCACTCCACTCTGCCCCTGACCACTCCACTCTGCCCCTGACCACTGCACTCTGCCCTGAGGCAGACTACGAGCCACTGAGCCTCCGTATACTCTGCTAACCACTGAGCCGCTGTATAGTCTGCTAACCACTGAGCCCCCGTATACCCTGCTAAACATAGGCTAGAATACCCGATTCTTTAGAATCGGGCCGCCATATAGTCTATCATAAAACCCTCCAAATGCATTTACTGCCTCAGATGTTGGCCACGTTTAATTCTATCTATGATGGTGTAGATTTTGCCCTGCAGACTCTAGAGGCACAAATCAGTATCATCCCCAAACCTGGGAAAGACCCAGCCTTAACTTATAACTATAGACCAATTTCTTTATTGAATATTGACGTCAAGCTTTATTCATAAATCCTGGCTGAACGTCTAGCGCCGCTACTCCCTCAATTAACAACATAGACCAGGTGGGCTTTGTCAGGACTATACTTCTGATCAATAAATCAAGAGCTAATAATATCCCTGTTGGCATATTGCTCATAGATGCTGAAAAGGCCTTTGACAGAGTCCACTGGGTTTTATGAGGAAAGTGCTTGTTCAGATTGGCTTGGGTCCTAGATTCTTGGATAGGATTTTTTCCTTATATTCCAAGCCCTCCGCCAGGGTTTGAGCCAATGGCATCCTGTCAGCCCCCTTTGATATTAGTAACGGGAACAGGGAGGGTTGTCCATTGTCTCCTGGAGCATCTTGCCAATGCCATTCGACAAAATGACAACATTCACTGCCTACAAATAGGATCAACACACCATAAAATGGCATTATTTGCAGATGACCTTCTTCTATATGTGACTCAACTTCGTATTTCTTTCCCATGTATTCTAAAAGAATTTGAAATATTTGGCTCTATGAGCAATTTCAAAGTTAACTATACTAAGTCCGAGGCATTAAATATTTCCCTTTCATCAAGTGAGGTCTCTTTGCTTGTATCTAGCTTTCTCTTTAAGTGGAAAACAGAAGAACTTAAGCACCTTGGGGTACATATCCTTTCAGACTTGTCCAAACTTTTTTCTTGTAACTATGTAGCCCTCTTGACACAGGTGGAGTCTCGGTTTTCTGTGTATAACATGCTAAAATTATCGTGGTGGGGAAAGACCAATGTAGTCAGGATGGACATCCTCCCTTGCTTTATGTATGTGTTGATGATGGTCCCTGTTTCTCCCCTGGGAGCTTTTTTATTAAACGTCAAGCTATTATTATATGGTTTGTCTGGGGTAGGACCCTGCCCAGGGTGAGTATGAAAATTCTGACTGTCCCAAAGGGGTTTGGAGGAACAGGCCTACCAGACTTTAAAGCCTATTTTCAGGCCACAACATTAGTCAGGCTTTTAGATTGGCAGTATAAATCTACTTTGAAGGGATGGATAGGAATAGAACAAGAGGGGGTAACTGTACCATCACATTACCTTCTATGGATTTACCCACTGGATATCAGACTGATAGGTTCTATATCAGACTTTACTCTAGCCACATTACGAACATGGCATTCATTAGTTAGTGTAATATTACAGGAGGGAAAGATTAGTCCACTCACACCAGTTTTCAAATCCTGCTTTTCAGATGGGATTAGATAGGAAATCCTTTCTATGCTGGGAGAGTGTGGAGGACATTCATGTGGGGCAGATACTCCATAATGGAGGGACTCCCCTTTGAGGTTTTATAGATGAAGTCACCGCAGGTAACTTTAAAGTGGTTTGAATATGCACAACTATGTTCCTTCCTTTCCGCAGTAGCCGATACTTGCACCTATCCTATAGAAGTAATTTTTCAAAAAGACTCCCCTCCAACTCATGCGATTTCTGAGTTATACCGCACTATTGTGTCAAAGAGGGGGAGTAGGAAATACAATTTTCAATTAGCTTGGGAGAAAGATTTGGGAAGGGAGCTTGATGAAGCAGAGTGGAAGAAAAGTTTCCTATGCACCCATCTGATGGCAACACCATGCTCTGCTCAAGAGAGGAACTATAAATTGTTGACCAGGTGGTATCTTTGCTCCGAGCGACTTCATATTATCTCCCCCTCAATGTTAGCTGAGTGTTGGCGGTGTGGCCTAGACGTTGGTAGCATGTTGCACATATGGTGGGACTGTGTTAAGATTAAAGATTGTTGGTACAAAGTTTTTCGTAACTATAACCTTGTTATTGGGAAACATATTGTAAGTTTGCCTGAAATCACCTTTTTGTCGGTCATGCTGGTTACTATTAGCCTTATGAAAATAGATATTCTCCGCTTTTGTGTCTCTGCAGCATGCACTGTCATTCCGCAATTCTGGAAATCTTCTGAGCAACCTTCTATCTTTGATTGGTACTCAGAGATGAATACTATATTTCGGATGAAGGAGCATGCTGCAGTGAGTACTAGATCTATGGAAAATTTCAATGCAACCTGGATAGAGTGGATTCTGTTCCGTGATTCTCCTAATTACCGGAATTTATTTTGTGATCCGACTGATTTGGATTTTTTATTTTTTGGCCATGGAAGCAAAGCCCGAGAACCTGAGAATATCTTCCATATACGTCTGTCCCACCCCCCTTTCTCCTAACCTTTACCCATCTTTCCCTCCATTTCCGTTTATTTTATTTTCATGCCTATACTTATCTTACTACTCTCTTTTCTCTTTCCTTTCTTTCTAAGTCTTTTTTTTTGGATAATAATGCTACTGGTCCTTTTGTACCTTACTTAGTCTGAGTTTAAACGCGCACAGTATAGCTAACAACGGGTTTTTCCCTTGCCATTTATAGGACTCTTAAAAAACTCTTGCTGCATCACCTCACGGGACTAGAGTATTTATGCAAACTGACTTATAAATACTTCATTTGGGGCTTTCTTTATTACACTATTACTTATACTAGATGCATCCTGGAAGATAAACATTACACATTCTTTCTCCAGATGTATCCTTTATTACCTTTAGGCTACGTTCACACAATCCGCTTTTTTGTGTGATTTTTGCGCGCGTTTTAAAAAAAAAATTCACATTTGCAGTGCAGACAATGCGTAAATATATGGGAGAAAGCGCGAGCGTAAAAAGAATGACCATGTCAATTCTTTACACACCTGCGCCTTCTCCAATAAGAGCCCATTATCCCTGCTGGAATTTTCAGTTCAGACAATGCGCCGTTCAGACAATGCGCAATTCCCGCGGGAATATGCCGGAGCTGCAGGATGTGATGTCAGACAGGCCTGTGTGACATCTGTGACATCCCCTTTTGGGTTTCATAGTGTATTAATATACACTGTGAAACCCAAATTAAATTAATCCAAATGTGTTAAAAATAATATAAATCGAATACTTACACTCCGCCGGGTGTTCGGAGAGTCGGTAGCCGAGACATTTACAGGTACTGACCTTCCAGGACCTATCAAGAGCTGTGATTGATCGCTCACTGTCATATGCGCATCACATATCACATGACTGCGAGTGGCCAATCACCGATCTTGCAAGGTCTTGGAAGGTCAGTACCTGTGGTTCTCTTGGCTCCCAGTAACCAAAACAGCCGGCAGAGGGTAAGTATTCAATTTTCATTATTTTTAACACATTTGGATTACTTTAATTTGGGTTTCGCAGTGTATATTAATACACTACAAAACCCAAAAGGGGCTGTCTCACATGTCACACAGGGGAGGAGGAACAGGATTCTTTTTCCGCTGTGTGACATCACTTCTCCCCTGCGCTTTTGGGGGAGACTGTAGTGTAAAGGAGCTGCGTCAGGCTTCTCTACAGTCCACTCAAGGATTCCAGGCCTAGCCAGGGTCTGAGGAAAGGAGAACTGAAGACAAAGGAACACATCTGGGAGACTGAGTGCCATCACCACTCGCCCCAGAGGAGTGCACAGAACAACACCGTATCCGAGACTGTGACTGACACACACAGCACAGTAAATCCAGGAATCATGGAGTTTCTAGATCGACACTGTACCAGAGCAAAGCAACACGGCGGAGTCAGCAGCACACGGAAGACTCAAGTTGCCTAGCCAAGGGGTACCTGTGAGGAGAATTGCGTTCGTAAAAAAAGCTGTGTGTGAGTGCACCACATTTTTTACGGCGCTTTTTTGTGTGGGTGCAAAATGAGGCAAAGAGTGCCCGCGCAAAAAATGTGCAATGTGTGAACGTAGCCTTACACGTTATGATACTGTATAATTTTGATGTTATTCAATAAACAGAGATTTCGACAAAAACTTGAGAATTACCCTTTACAGAGAGACTGATGTGTTTCATAAACATCTCTCTAGAGAAATGCAGAATATGGAGGAGCAATTGGGGTAATGGGGAAAAAAGGGCATACGTTTTCTCTCAACTGCCATCATTTATGAAATGTATGACTATTATAGCCTGTTTATAAAGGCATAATGGTAAGCAAACGTCTTAAAATGTCTAATTTCTGTAATGTACAGATAAGTTCTACTTGTTTCATAGTATCCTTTCATCATATCATCCTACTAAGCACAAAAACACTGGAGACTGGAAAGTTTTTTTTTTAAACTATCACACAGCTAGTGATTTGAGAAATAAGAATACCAGCAGTATGAAAGAGATAGGCCAAGTGTCTATTGTTAAGAGATGGAGCTTTTGACTTATGTATTGTGTTGTGGCGTCGGTGGGCATTCTGCGTGTATCAAATGTGCCGGTGCTTCATTGCACTGACCTGCAGTGAAAACGCTTGCCTCTTAGGTGATAAGGCCTGCACGGCTCTGCACAGTTCTGCATGACCCAACCTCTCGTTCTGGTAAGATGAAAATATTGAGTTTTTGGTGCGCTTTACTTCTTGACACATAGTAAGTTTGATTACTTTTAAGACAGTGGTTTCCAGAAACCTTTCTTTATACTGTTAAGAAAGTGTCCTGAAAGACAAAGCACCATAATTAATACAATGTAAGGATGAAATTGCAGCAAATTAATTAACTCAATTATTATGAATGAGGGATAGCAATAAATATTACTGATCAGGGAGATATTTGATCGACTCCAAACGTATTCAGCAGTATGACAATGACCCTAAACACACAGCCAATGTCATTAAGAAAAACAAGGAGTCCTTTAAGTCATTATTTGGCCCCCACAGAGCCATGATCCCTGATTAGCAGCAATTTTACCAAGTCATGTTGATGAATTGCAAGAAAGCTGAGGTTTAATTATAATTCATGCATACTGTAAATTAGGTTTTTGGGGGGGACTGTAAAATGAATACTCATACATTAGAATAGGTCAATAATATTGGTTTACCAAAGGCGTGAACACAGATACCGTAGAAGAGGGCTCATGTGCAAGAAAAATATATTAGCTCTCTACAGTCAAATTGTTCATTATAATGCGCAATTTCCCCCCAACACAAACACTCATTGCCCTAAGGTGAGGTTGTATGGCAAAGCAGAGAATATCACCATGTGTGTTCTGCGCTCACAGAAAGGTGAAGATCTAGAGACAAAGCCTCGTTTCCTATTTACTCCACATCTTGGTGCTGGACCTTTCTCAAGGTAAAAAAAAACAAATCTAACAAATTTTTTATACCTTGAGGAAGGAGCCAATCCGGCACTGAAACACATAGCAGTGGATAAAATTCCTTGCTTTGACTCTCCAGATTTCCTCCTTTCCGAGAGTGCAGACGACACCTTGTGATATTCTCTGCCTTGCCAAATTGATTATCAACACTAGCACCTATAGTTCCCCCTAGGGCGCCATAGGCGCTACTTACTAGTGCACCACAAAATTTTAGTAGGCAAAATAATTATTCTCTTTATTATTAAAATAATTTTTTATATAAAAAACATAATTTGTTCACATGTTAAAAGGGCATATTGCACCAATTATAGCCACAATTTGTACAGGGATAGATAGGGGAAGCTATAGGTGCTAGTGTTGATAATCGTGAGTGGTGAAGCACAAGATGGTGTGGGACATTTATGTGTATCTTGCCAAATTGATATCTGGACGACACTCACTCTAGCCGCGAGGCTGCCTCTACGGCATGTCAGGCTTCTACAGGCTTCTACACGTGTTGTGTCCTCAGAAAGCCCCTAAAGATGACCATTGCCATCACTCTTACCACCACTTTGCTCCTTCTGGTATGACTACACTATCTGTGCACCTCTGTTCCATTCAGATCGTCCCAAGGATAGTATGTAAAATCTTTAGGTTTTTATTAAATGTATAATCTTTTAACGTCTATTGCAAACAATGAAGCTCTTAGGGTACCGTTACATGATGCAATATTGCATGCAATTTCACTGCAATTTGCTGGTTGCTGTGAAATCATGGACACATTGTTACATTTGTACACGGCAACAAAATAGAACAATATGTCCATGATTTCACTGCATAACCAGCAAATTGCCAGTGAAATTGCCATGCAATATTGCTTCGTGTAACGGTACCCTTAAGCATGTAACGGTACCCTTAAGCATACAGATAAGTATTTTCCTTATAATAGGCACAGTTAACATTTATGATCACATTATCTTGATCATACTAATGATCACCAGTCACAAAGTCAGGAGAAAATTAGGATTTCCCAAATATATAATCTTTATATAAAATGTGTTTTATTTCTGCATTATTTCAGTAGATCACAATTAGAAATGAGCAAACCTGTTTGGGTTCGGAGTTCAGGTGATTTATTTATGAAAATCCCTGGAGCGAGCACCACTGTGCTTGGTGCTTGGTGCTCGGTGCTGTGCTTGGTGCCCGGCCCAGTGTGAGTCTTCCTGCAACGCTTGATTGGCTCTCACTGGGTGTAAAAATAGAGCTATCAGTCGTAGTGAGGATATAAAAAGAAAAAAATAAAAATCTCTGCCCTCTCCCGGAAGTGGATTACTCATGGTTGTGGGTGGAGAGCTGAACAGCCAATCAGTGACTTCATATGAAGTTAGGGTCAAGTTTGGGCACCACCCAAACCCAAACTCCTACAAGTACAAACCTCTCTACAACCGAACCAAACCTTGAAATGTTCACTCATCTCTAATCACAATGTTAGGAGCATCTCTACTTCTTGGTGGTCTATGCAATATTACAAGAAAGACTTAAAGTCTGCTCCCTACCACTTAAAGTCCATGTATTGGACAGATTTGACTTGTGTATATAGTGATTTGTGTACAGGCTAGGTTTGCTTTGTTGTGTTCACTCCATCCCCTTTGTAGAGAGAATATAGCCCCACCTCTCCCTTCATAAATCCGAATGACCTCAAATCAGCTCACCTCTCACCCTCCAGCTATGGAGCATGACCCTTGTTGTAACATTATTCTTTCAATAAAGTATTATTCCCTCCTGTAACCCTTTGATTTCATTTACTGCTATCTCTCATCCTGCACCTCCATGCTATTGATATCATAACCTAAGCATCTCCCCTTCCAATGTAATCATGGATTTATCAGCAAATAAAGAGAGGAAAATCAAATTTTATTGGAACAATCCAATCCGTTTCTGCTCTTCTCTTACCCTACTAAATGGTGTATAGGGAGGTAGAAAACGCTCCATTCATTGCCTACAAACTAATAGTGGAAACCAACTTTACATTGTTACAGATATGGTTTTTCATTGCTGGCTCATAATACATATTAAAAAATACATTTCGGTAGGAAAATAATATTATCTCTCTATTAACATGTGGTTAATACATAAAGAGAGAAAAAAAACAGAATAAACACATTTATATTTATCAGTGAATATATTTATACATTATACATCAGGTCTGCAACCAATTTTGGTATTGCTTCAATGTGTCTAAACTAAGAAACATGAAAACTTTGCAAATAGTCTTAAGATAAAATATATATTTTCATTTTGTGTACACAGTTCCTAAGCAGAACAACTACCAGTTTTATTGCATAGCATTGGTTTGGAGACTGTTACATCAGAGGACTGATGGCCACTTTACACACACCAACTTATCTGTCCAACTTCTGAACAACTTACTGGTTGCAGTGAAATCATGGACACATTGCTCCATTTGTACACAGCCACAAAATGGAGCAATGTGTCCATGATTTCACTGCAACCAGTAATGGTGGGTTTACACGCCGCGATATCGTCATCCAACTCCGACCCAACTCCGACAAAAAGTCACGTGGGTCGCGAGTTGGACCCGATATCGTTTGCGCGTTGTACTGTTTTAGCATCCAACGCGATGCTGGAACGATGCCAAAACAATATCGGAGTTGAATAGCAAAGCTATTCAACTCCCTGATATCGCAAGGCCGTTGTACCAGCATCGCTGCGTGTGACAGCCCAACTCCGATGCGTACTCGCACCTCACCCATTAACTCCCATGTTAAATGGTCGTTACTGGGTTGGTGGGCGTACACATCGGAGGGACGTTGTTTCCCGATATCGCAGCGTGTAAACCGGCGATGCGATATCGGGAAAAGTGCTCCCAAAATGCGCGCTCCCGCGGCATTGTATGCGATATCGGGACGATATCGCTACGTGTAACCCCACCATAAGTTGTTCAGAAGTTGGACAGATAAGTTGGTGTGTGTAAAGCGGCCCTTAGATCTGCACACAGGAATCTGGAGAGTGCTCATCAAAATAATTTGCAGAGTTGCTTTTCTTTAATTTATTGAAGTAATAGGAAAATTGGTTGCAATATTTGCTCAGATCCCTTGAAGGGCTAATTTTCATCTAACATTGTAGAAAATTGCAACAATGTGTGATATACACACTGTTAGGATTCCTCTCTGCTTGCTAGCTTCAGCAGTTGTCATGTGACCACACATGCGATTTACATACATGCGATCACATGTTGATTTGCTTCTTTTGCTGCTTTTCTCAATGAACATTAAAGGTATACAGCAGTATACAGCTGCAGGATGCAAATCATGAATGAGCAGTCACATGACAATTGCTCTAACCGGCAAGCAGAGTGGAATCCTAAGGGTATCGTCACACCAGGTGACATCGCCAGCGATTTCACAGGCGATGCAGGGGCGTGGCCTATCGTCAGCGTCATTGGCGGCGAGTCGCCCCATGTAAAGTGGTGATTTTGCGCACACACT
This sequence comes from Allobates femoralis, assembly GCA_033576535.1. Taxonomy (NCBI): domain Eukaryota; kingdom Metazoa; phylum Chordata; class Amphibia; order Anura; family Aromobatidae; genus Allobates; species Allobates femoralis. The sequence goes on from JARQOC010000005.1 coordinate 506,143,809, forward strand.
CTCAGGCGATGTGTACACATCGCCCCATGTAACATGGTGATTGGCGATGTTACAGGCGATGGGAGCCATAGGCTCCCATGTTACAGGATCGCCGCTGGGATTTGTAGACACCCAATGGCGATGTCACCTGTAACATCGGCAAAGCGTCACCGGAGGTATCGCCGCAGGTAAACATGCGACGGCGATATCACCTGGTGTGACGGTACCCTCAGGGTACCGTTACATGTCGCAATAAGGTTCCGATATCGCATACAATTTCACGGGAGTGCACACATTTTTGGCACTTGTCCAAGATCACATAGTACATGTCACACAGGGAGATATCGGCAGGCAACGCAACTAGGCTGTTGTCCATAACTTTTGTGCGCTGGGTATGATCAACCCAGGGACCGAGCATTAACATTGTAGTGAATACGGGAAATTGCAAACAAGATCGTTGTTGCACCGTCACACAGCACGATCATGCCACATCGCATATGCAATATCGTACGGTTGAAGAGCTTGCACAATCTTCTTGCAATATCGTGCCTACGATTTTTTTGAGTCGCATTGCTGATTTACTCGACACAACGCACGAACAATATCAACTGCAATGGCCGTACCACGTGACTTTTTGTCGATGTTGCATTGCGATATCGCGACGTGTAAAGGTACCCTTACAGTAGGGGTGGGAAAACCTTTTCTGCCAAGGGCCATTTGGAAATTTCTACCATCCTACGGGGGCCGCACAAAATTATCAACTTGAAAATTACTCTCTATATTTGGTTAACCAATCAACTCAAGCCTACTGTGATGGCTGGAGCTGCTTTTGTTTGGTGACTGTAATGTTAGGAAATAATGATCATGTTGTTTCTCAACTGTTTTTCCAGGTTTGCTAGGGTCATAACCATCACAGGAGAGGTTGGGAGCATAGAGTCACTGGGGAGGCTGAGGCTGAGGCATATACATCACTGGGGAGGCTGAGGCTGGGCATATACATCACTGGGTAGCTGTATTTAAAGGGCACTACGGTCCCCAGGAATCTGCCCAGGGGCCACAGAAAAGATTATCGAAGGCCATATGTGGCCCACAGGCCTGACATTCCCCACGCCTGCCTTGCAGCATGCTTTCTTCAGATTACATATCAAAAAACAGTTTCCCTTTAAGAAATGGTCATAGGAGATTTTTTTTTATTATTGTTTTACTTTTAAAGTCAAATTAAACACTTCCAACTGACTAAAATCAAAGCTCACAACATACATATGTATTACAACCTATATTAAAGGGAGCCTATCAGGCAATTCATGGTGCCCAGAACATGGGGAGAATGAATCAGTCTGACTGCAATATTTCAGCTGGGTATATTATCCTCTCAAACGCTGGTATATTTCAGACATTAATATGCTTTAGAGATCATAGCCCGAAACCAGACTAGTCCAGCTCAGACACTGGCTGACTTTTCCAAATGCCGTAGCAGGTAATTCACAGGTCTTGCCCTATGCACACATTAGGAAGAGACCTGTCGGTCACTTTTATGTAGATTTTAAACTAATTTTTCTCTGAAACGCTAATACATTAGTGTTCAATTTGAGCAATCAGATTATTTACAGTTTTTGGTATAAATTATATTATCCAATGTCAAACTATACTAGTTGGTACAGTAGATTCTTAGAAAACCAACAGACTCAGCATTCATGATCAGCATGATTTTGAGTCTATGTAGTATTTTAATAATAAATTGAAAGGGGGTGTGTTCAAAATAATAGCAGCGAGGAGTTCAATTAGTGTGGTTAATCATCCTGTGAAGAAACGGTTGTGAATCAAGTGGCCCTTATTTAAGGGTGAAGCCAGCACATGTTGTACATGCATTTCTCCTTGAAAGCCTGAGAAATATGGGTCATCAGAATAATGGCCACTTTACACGTCCCGATATTGTCGTCCAACTTCGATAAAAAGTCACGTGGTTCGTGCGTTGGCCCCGATATCGTTCATGCGTTGTATGGTGTAAATGTACAATGCGACGCAAGAACGATGCGAAAACGATATCGGGGAAGAATTGTGCAGGCTCTCCAACTGCCCGATATTGGATGGATCTGGCAGGATCGTTCTGTGTGACAGCCCAACACCGACTTGGAGAGCAACTTCCCCTATTCACTCCCATGTTAAATGGTCGTTCCCTGGCTCGCGCGTACAAGGGGGCGTAGACATCGCAGTTGTGTTGCCTGCCGATATTGCCCTGTGTGACTGCTCCTATGCGATCTGGGATTTCAGCCAAAAAAGTGCGTGCTCCCGTGCCGTTGTATACAATATCGAAACGATGTTGGGACGTCTAAAGTGGCCATAACAGGTTACTTTGAGTAAATAGTTGATTGGAGAGGATAAAACTTATAAAGAAGTGCAGACCTTGATAGGCGGGTCAGCTAAAATGATCTCCAATGCTTTAAAATGGAAAGCAAAACCAGAGAGACGTGAAAGAAAACGTAAGACTACCATTCAAATGGATGGAAGAATAGCCAGAATGACAAAGGCTCAGCCAATGATCAGCTCCAGGATGATCAAAGACAATCTCAAGTTACCTGTGAGGACTGCAACAGCTAGAAGATGCCTGTGTGAAGATCATCTATTAGTAAGAAGTCCCCGCAAAGTTCCAATGTTAAAAAAAGACATATGCTGATGCAGGGGTGGACACAGACTGCAGGGGGGCCCTGAACAAGAAGTCTTTCTGCCCCCCTCTCCTCCCACCACACATATTGCAACAAAGTTATGTAAATATATATATTGTACCATTTATTACTTGTTCAGGACACAACTATCACATTTAAACAATAAATTAATTCCATATGTAACAACTGAATATAACACAAAGCGGTCATGCAATTGATATGCCATATCTGGATCTGCTCATCGCAGCCTATGACTTATTGCAGTGCAGTCTGTCATTAGTTTACATATTGGAGGAAATAATACTGTAGTGAGAATAGGATTTTGTTTTTCCAAAACTTAAAGGGGATGTCTAGGACTGTTTTATTTTTTTTACTATGGGCCAAAGAACCAATAGTAGTTGGTTAACAGCTACCTACCTGTTCCACCTGTTGCTGCATGGAACGGTCACCCTCCTGCAGGCGATTCTGCTGCTTTTCATCTTTTGGGCTGTTCTGTTGAAGGGAGAGATTGCCGACATCATATACCATTTAAAGGATTAGTCCGAGTCCAAGCATTTTTCTCCTAACTTCCTATCTAATTTATCCCAATAATCTAAGATATTTTCTAATATACTTCCTTAAATAATTCCCTACAGTTCCCTCTCTACACTATCTAACAGATACTGGGTTTTATCTTACTATTATTCTTATGATGACAATTCCTCTTAGTGCCCTAGTGCATGCTGGGAAACTCACGCCGAACATCATCACAGCAGGGGAAGAGGTTGCTGTCACTTCGTCTGCCTCTGCTCTTACCTGAAACAAACCATCATGTTAGGGACACTACTTTTAGGGGTGGAGTTGTCACTGTTGTGTACACGAGGTTCTCCAGCCCCCCTTCCTCCTCCCTGCAATGTGGTGTCTCAGCCCCTTCCCAATGCCATGTCTCGTCCCCTGTGCGATGAGCACACTGTCCTGGACTGACGTTGGCTTATAAATCATGATGTGATATCAGAGAAGTGTCAGTATACCGGCAGTGCAGGACAGGAGGTCAGTGGTGCAGGAGATAATGGCCGCCCCTCAGGAGGCGTCACTTGTCTCTGCTGGGGCGGCTTATAAATAGTGATAATCCAGCAGTAGTAAGGTGTCTCTGTACCCGACAGAGACCAGTGAAATCATCTGCAGGGCAGCGCTGATCTCCTGCACCACTGACCTCCCACACCACTGGAATACTGACACTTCTCTGATGTCAGCTTATCACTATTTATAAGCGAACATCATCTGAGGTGGTGCTTTAAATGTAAGCCCTCTGCCCTGGTCATATACTCACCTTCTACCAGCTTCACCTTTTACCAACCCGGCTCTGCTCCTGCAGTGCGCCATCTTGTGAATGTAACTTCCAGCTGGCTGGAAGTCAGAAGTTACATTACAGGCGCTCGATGCATCTCTATAAGAGCCAGAACAAGGCCAGAACAAACACAGGATGAGATCAGAACCAGGCGTTCATGGAAATATATGTATTTGTGACCTCTGGTGCTTCCATGAAACACTGGAGCTGCTGACAAGTCACAAATCCCCACAGACTGACTGGAGGGGCAGTGATAGAGGATAAAGCAACAGGAGGGTGAGTATAATACAGGGGACTTAGATTTAAAGCGCCACTCCAGCGGAGCAATAAAAAAACACTGACACTGGAGTGGGACTTAAACCCCTTAACAACCAAAGACATATATATATATATACTGTACACCATTGGCCGTGTCCCTACCCCTGACGCGAACTCACGCGCTGAGCTCACATCATTCCCTGCACATGTCAGCACTGATCTTATAAGCTAACATGTGCAGCTAACAGCACTGATCCAATCCACACTGTTAACCCTTAAGATCGCACTGTCAATCACTGACAGCGCGATCCAAAGCGTTGCACTGAGGATCGCGCTGTTCCCCACCGCCATTGGCAGTCCCGTAATGTGATCACAGGGCCTTGATGCGTTGTCATGACAGCACGGGGTCAACTGATAACCCCGGATGATGTCATGAATCACTTCCTGCCAGTGATGCTCGAGTGACGTCGCCGGCAGAAAGTGATCATTTGTACTGTGTGGGGGATGATGAAGCCTCTCCCTCCATAACACAGGCAATCTGTCTGCGCAGTGCTGAGGTGCACTAAGGGGCAGTGTAAAATAAAGAAAAAGTTACAAAAATCATTTTTAAAATATGAAAAAGATAAAAAAACATAAAAGTTCACATCACCTCCCTTTTGCTGCATTGAAAATAAAACAATTTTTTTTAAAAATGCACATATTTGGTATCGCTGCTTTCAGAAATGTCCGATCTATCTACTATATAATTGTCTAAGACATTTTCGTGTCGGACCAAAAAAAACGTGCCGTGGATATGTCACACTGTGACGTCACCACGGCGAAGCATTGGCCGCGTAGCGGCCAATGCGAGGCGTCAGCTGCGCGAGCAATGGCCGCGAGGCCATTGCGAGTCGCTAGCTTTAGTGCGAGCAATGGCCGCGAAGCGGCCATTGCGAGTCGCTGGCCGAAAATAGAACCAGAGGCTCGGCCACAAAGCTAGCGATTTCCCGCTCAGGTAGCGAGTCGCTAGCCTCAGCGGGAAATCGCTAGCTTTGTGGCCGAGCCTCTGGTTCTATTTTCGGCCAGCGAATCGCAATGCCCGCTTCCATAAGGATTACCGCAACCGCGTACCTGCCGCAACTCCCCCTATACCTTCAATGGGGATCTATTGCGACTCGCTGTGTAGCGCGAGCAATGGCCGCGAAGCCATTGCGAGTCGCTACACTTGCGGCGCGGTTGCGGTAATCCCCATAGAAAGTATAGGGGGACTTGCGGCAGGTACGGCAAGTGAAAATCTATTTGAAAATCTAAAAAAAAAAAAAAAAATATTCTAGACACCCGATGCATTTGCATCGGGCTCACAGCTAGTCAAAATATAAAATCAATTAATCTGATGAGTAAACTGTGAAACGGAAAAGAAGTACAAATGGCACAATGATGTTTTTTTGGTTGCCACAACATTGAAATAAAATGCGATAACGGGCGATAAAAGCATCACATCAACCCAAAAATGGTATCATTGGAAACATCAGCTCAAGATGCAAAAAATAAGCCGTCACACAGCCCCAGATCCCGAAAAATGAGGACGCTACAGGGCACAGAAGATGGCTCAAAAATGCAATTCTTTTCTTTAAAAACTTCTGAATTTTTTTCACCACTTAGATAACAGTAAAAGTATACGTGTTTGGTATCTATGAACCCGTACCGACCCAAGGCATCGTACTGACATGTTAGATTTACCATGTAGTGAATATGGTGAATAAAAAAAAATCCAAAAAAGCATGTAATTGCACTTTTTGTTTTGCAATTTCACTGCATTTGGACTTTTTTTTCCCCATTTTCCAGTACATTATACGGTAAAGTAAATGATTTCATCTGAAAGTACAACTCGTCCCGCAAAAAACAAGAACTCATATATCTATAATAACAGGGAAAAAAATTGTGGCTCTTTGAAGAAGAGGAGGAAAAACGGAAAATCGCCTGGGAGTGAAGGGTTAATAGTAAACTATGGAACCAATGAGCTATTTTGCATATGGATTTATAGGACATGTGAGAGGTATTGCAGCCTAATACAGCCCAGGCTTGTGCTGTCACTAGCAGCCACTGTGCACACAATTTGTGGCTATGTGGCAGTGACCGATACTCACAACATGGTTCACACAGAAACTACTTTTTTATTTTGTAAAACAATATTCATACATTTCCAGAAGGCTGGAAGTGTTCAGCTCCTATCACACCCTGGAGTCTCCTGCTGTAGCTTCCTGCTCTGATCTACCATCAGGGCACAGAAGACACCATCATCCCCTGTCAGACGATCACAGATCTTCTTATAAAGTGGGGTCTGTGACTGTCTGACAGGCTGTAAAGCACCAATGTCACATACCACCCTATACATGGGTAATAAATTATGCTACATCCCCCTCTAGTATCCAGTCCCCCCACCTTCTCATACCTTTCCAGTCCCATATCATTCAGACTAGTGCATAGTGTGCAGTGTGCAGGGTCTGGGCACCAGAGCAGATCAAGCAGGGGAGTGAATCAATCACCGCGGCTCAGTGTGAGTCGCTCCCTCCTTCTTCTCAGCGCCACTCCAAAGATAAGACCAGCGCAGTGTCACTAGATAGAGGGACCCGTGTCAGCTCAGAATCATGATATGCCTGCAGCGGAGGGGCCCCGTGCTTATATTGATGCAGCCGCTGGCTATGTAAATAGCCATTGCTTTAAATTCCTCAGGGGCCCCCTCCAGCTCGGGGCCCCGGTTCAATGCACAGGCTGCACATGTGTTATGTCTGCCCCTGTACTGATGCAAATACAATTTGCAAGCCAGACCTCAACTGGCCTAAAGAGAAATGGAGAGACATTTTGTGGACTGATGAAAGTAAAATTGTTCTTTTTGGGTCTAAGGGCCACAGATAGTTCTTCAGACGACTCCGAAACTCTGAATACAAGCCACAGTACACTCTGAAGACAGTGAAGCTTGATGGTGAAGCCTCATGATTTGGGCATGTTTCTCTTACTATGGGGCCAATCCATTTACTGCATACCAGGGATCATGGCCAGTTTGTATATATCAAAATACTTGAAGACGTCATGTTGCCTTATGCTGAAGAAGAAATGCCCTTGAAATCGGTGTTTCAACAAGACATCGATCCTGTACACACCAGTAAATGAGCAAAATCTTGGTTCCAGTTCATCAAAATTGAGGTTATGGAGTGGCCAGCCCAATCCCCAGACCTTAATCTGGAACACGGTTAACATGGAGCAGGGTGGGTATAAGCGGTGATGTCACTGCAGGAGGTGGGGCAATGCGGCCTGCACTGCATCCCTGGCTTTGTGTTATGCAGCAGATGAGGGAGAGAATGATTGGCATGAGGGAGGCGGCGGTGGGCGGATTAAAGATCCAGGGGGGCGTGAAACTGCCCATTGAGAGAAGTGGCTCCAGCCACTAGCCACTTCCTATTTGGCTCCAGTATGTGAGTTTTCAAAGTCTATTATCACAGGGTACATGGGGAGGTCAAAGGATGGGGGACCCTTGCCTGAATGCAGCAGACATGCTGCATTCAGTGCTATAATTAGATCACCATGGATGGTTGGTGACAGGTCCTCTTTAAATGCACTGATAGAGAAATGAAACTGTGACACCAGTAAGCACAAACTATCTTTTGCTGAGTTGCCAACTCTATGGTGTATATATATATATAGTGATGGGCAGCCCATTTGGTCTAATAGTATGGGTGTGACCAATAGGCTGCATACAGAGACTCTGCATCATACTTGCTTGTGTAACTGATGCCCTATGGAAACTTCATCTGTGTGCATATAAAATACCACCGATCACCTCTCCAATGTTGTGGCTGGTTGAGAGTGTTTGTTGCATAACTATTATGCACCTGTGTTGCCTTTATCATAGGGGCCTGCTGTATCCGGCAAAGTGCAATGGATATCAGACTTTTTGGCTGCTCATGGTAAGTTTTCTGAAATGATGTCCTTTTTGTGAATTTTCACATTTTGCACTTAGCAAGAGAGGTCCCCTCCTTCATCCACTTACCAATACCATGCGTATGAAATATCAGGGTCATTTTCACAGCAGGTTTATGGACTACAGACATTTTTAATACCTTATTGTGTACTACTGAAATGATTTCTTTATTAGATCATTCCCGGGAAAATACTGCTGCTTTAATACTTCATTGAGGTCTTTCAAGATGATGTCCATGACTTTAACAAGTCCCAAGAGTAAGTGGCTGAGGCCCCAGGCTGGGATTAAAAGATAGTGAATACAGCTCCTAAGGAAACAAGGGTATAGAGCTATACGTAAGCACTTTTTATATGAAATGCAACATTCAGAAATTCGACATTTTCCAGTGTTCCAACAACTTGCCGGATTTGTCCATGTGAAGTATATTTCTAAGGAAAACATCCAAACATTGTAAAAGAACATAGCACTTTCCAAAATATTCAAGAGCTGTTTCATATTCCTTAGTGGTGACTAGGAGGGTATGGAAAAGACATTTTTATGCCGGAGCAGGCAATGATTGGGGCCATGAATTTCGACAAAAAATGCATCCATTGGTGGTAATGTACAGCTTACAGAGCTGCAGGGAATTTCTGAACGAAGCAATTAGACTCTTCAGGATGTGCATTATTGAGCAATTGCTACACACTTCTGGGGCCCTGCAAAGCACACGGCTGAAGGCCAAGTTATAATTCCCAACAAGTGCTCTAAAGGCTCTAATAATTTACACTCTGGTGACTAAACTGAAAAAATAGTTCTGGCTGTAAAATGACACACAATGTATGATTATAGATAGAACATCGCAAGAAAACTCCTTCCAAGTCTCCCTTTGCAAAGGAGTAATTGGATATTTTCAAAGCTCGTCTCACTCGGAAATGTGGCTCATTACAACTTACAAGCATCATTCTGAGCTCCGGTTTTCTATGCACAGTATTCACTCGCAAAGTATTATCTTAAACTTCTCTATTAGGCGGCCGTCACACGCTACAATATCGTGAGCGATATCGTTAGCGATCACATGCACGCACGATCGCTAACGATATCGCTCACATCGCTGGTGAGCTGTCACACAGACAGACTCACCAGCGATGTGGAGCAGCGAGATCGCTGGTAATTATGGTACACATCGGGTTACTAGGCGCCGCGCGGCGCTTAGTAACCCGACGTTTACCATAGATACCATCTCCCAGCATAGGCTCTGCCGCTGGGAGATCGTTCATCGTGGTGTCACACACCACGATGAAGCAGATTGTTCAAGCAATGATCGCTTGATATGAGCTCCGGCTCACAAATCTGCGATGTAACGATCAAGCGATTTTACATTGTAAAATCGCTTGATCGCACGCAGCGATGCACAAACGATATCGCTTAAGCGATCAAAAAGCAGATCGCTTAAACGATATCGTTAGCAATATTGAACCGTGTGACGGCCGCCTTAGTATCATCTCCATATCTGAGATACGGGTGTATTAAAATCCTTATAGGTAGCATATCTCTCATTAGTATTTCATTTATCGTAGGTTTGTAAAATAGTAGAACATAGCAAGAATGTTTAGTACCTCGTTATTTAAAAAAAAATAGACTTTTTTGATAATTGTTTTTATTAATATATCTTTTTATTTATAATATTCAACACACATTTGTATCATCTTAGTTTTTAACACAGAACTCCAAATCTCTTGCATAAGCTTGGGGACAATTATCAAGGCCCATAGTAAGAAATTTACAAAGATTTTGGCATTTTTTGTTGATTTCCTTTTTTTTTTAAATGGGAGAATACAGGACTGAAAGATTTACGGTACTATAAATGACTCCAAGTATAAACTGCACTGGGGATCTAAAATCATCGAGCAACTGTGGAGTTAAGGCTTCTACAGGAGACAGGAAGAATTCTGCAGTGACCCAGGGGATGCTGGGAAGGAGGGTGTTTTGTCTCTCTGCAAAAGAAGGAGCAGTACTTGATGAGACAAGTGTGAGTATTCTGCGCAAGGTAAAACTGCAGAGACCAGGCAGCACAGGAAAGAGATTGTCAGGAGTGCAGAATAGCCTGAACAGGTCAGGATCAAGTTCTGATGTGCATGTGAAGAGAACTGGCTTAGTACAGGATTCATTGCCTTCCCCTTCATCTCACTGCATGAAAAAGGTACAGTGTGCTGCTCTGTGTACATACACAGTGTAAGGAAAAGACTCTTTAACCCCTTCCAGACCCTTGGCCCACCCCCTGGGCCATGGAATGATCGGGCTCCTGCAGGTCGAGTGAGGGTGTCACTGACCTGTCACTCGGCCTGCAGGTACATGGGGAGTTGTACAACACCCCAGGGGGGGTCGATTTGCCCCCACCCCCCACCCCCCCGGCTACAGGCGCGGTGATTGGCACTCAAAAGTGAAAGTGAAAATCACCGCGCCTGTAATGCTTCCCTGTCTGCCGCTGCTATCCCTACCCTCCAATCTTCTCCCCTGTCATCCTCTAACTGTCCCCCTGCCCCCCACCTCTCTTTCCTGCCCTCTCTTCATCTTTCTTACCCCCCCCCGCTTCCTTTTCCTGCCGCCTGCTTCCTGTCCCTGCCGCCCGCTTCCTCTTCCTGCCGCCCGCCTCCTCCTGCCTGCTCCCGCTTCCTCCTGCCTGCCCCCGCTTCCTCCTAAGTGCCCCCCTACTTCTCCTGTCACCCCCCCTCTTCCCCCTTCCTGCCCCCCGATCACCGGAGCGGCGATCACCTCTCCCACTCACCCCTCCGGCGGCCGCTCTGTCTCCACTGCGTCCCGCTCCTCCTCCTCCTCTTCACCGCCTCTGGATCTCACAGCTCTGTGCTGGAGCTGCCAGATCACTTTCTACAGCTAGATCCTGAGGATCTAGCTGCAGGAAGTGATCTGACAGCTCCAGCACAGTGACCCACAGTGACCATTATGTGATCAATGTGGATCACTGTGCTGGATCTGTCAGATCACTTTCTACAGCTGGATCCTGAGGATCTAGCTGCAGGAAGTGATCTGACAGCTCCAGCACAGTGATCCACAGTGACCATTATGTGATCACTGTGGATCACTGTGCTGGATCTGTCAGATCACTTTCTACAGCTGGATCCTGAGGATCTAGCTGCAGGAAATGATCTGACAGCTCCAGCACAGTGATCCACAGTGACCATTATGTGATCACTGTGCTGGAGCTGTCAGATCACTTTCTGCAGCTGGATCCTGAGGATCGAGCTGCAGAAAGCAATCTGACAGCCCAGGCGCAGTGATGCACATAGTGGGTCACTGCGCCCGGGGTGTCATATCACTTTCTGCAGCTCGATCACCATGCTGGCGGATTGGGCTCCAGAGTAGCGATCTGAAAGCAAAGGCGATCGAGCGGCGTGGGACCTTCGTTGTGGACTACGTCGGAGCGATCGGGCGTCGTGGGACCTTCGTTGTGGACTACGTCGGATCTTTTTATAATAAAGATGGAGTCCGAATTGTGTCTGTGTTTTTTTTTCAAATAAAAAGATTTTTCTCTGTGTGTATTTATTGACTATTTACCGTACTAGAGATTCCTAATGGCGGGTCTAACATTGGCCCTATATTATGAATCTCGGGCTTAGTACCAGCTGCCAATAAAAAGCTGGCATTAACCCCTTTATTACCCAGTTAGCCACTGGCACCAGGGCAACTGGAAGAGCGTGGGTACAGCGCCAGAAAATGGTGCTTCAATGAATGCGCCATTTTCTGGGGTGGCCGCGGGCTGCAATTCGCACCAGGGGGGGCCCAGAACGCTTGGGCCTCTCTATGCTGAGGATTCCATCCCCCAGCTGCCTAGTTGTACCTGGCTGGACCAAAAATATGGCGGAGCCCCACGTAATTTTTTTTTCTAGAATTAGTTCTAGAAATTAAAAAAAAAAAAAGGGCTTCGCTGTATTTTTGGTTCCAGCCAGGTATGACGAGGCAGCTGGGGGCTGGTGGCAGTCCGTAGCTGCCAAGTTGTACCTGGCTGGACCAAAAATATGGCGGAGCTCTATGTCATTTTTTTTCTAGAAATAATTCTAGAAATAAAAAAAAAAAGGCTTCGCTGTATTTTTGGTTCCAGCCAGGTACAATGAGGCAGCTGGGGGCTGGTGGCAGTCCGTAGCTGCCAAGTTGTACCTGGCTGGACCAAAAATATGGCAGAGCCCCATGTCATTTTTTTTTTTTTTAGTTCTACAAATAAAATGACATGGAGCTTTGCCGTATTTTTGGTTGTCAGCCAGGTACAACTTGGCAGCTAGGGGGCTGGAATCCTCAGCATGGAGAGACCCAAATGTATTGGGTCCCCTATGCTGCGAATTGTAACTACTAGACTAGTATGTTTTTTCACAAAAAGTTTCTTTATTCATTTATACGTCTCAATTTGTGAAGCACATGGGGGTTCAAAGTGCTCACTGTGCATCTAGATATGTTCCCTGGGGGGTCTAGTTTCCAAAATGGGGTCACTTGTGGGGGATCTCAAATGTTTAGGCACACAGGGGCTCTCCATACGCGACCTGGTGTCCGCTAACAATTCCAATTGTTGGCAAACACCAGGTTGTGTATGGAGAGCCCCTGTGTGCCTAAACATTAGAGCTCCCCCACAAGTGACCACATTTTGGAAACTAGACATCCCAAGGAACCTATCTAGATGCATAGTGAGCACTTTGAATCCCCAGGTGCTTCACAAACTGATCCGTAATAAGGTAAAAATACTTTTTTTTCACACAAATTTTCTTTTTTAATTTGTACGGATCAATTTGTGAAGCACCTGGGGGTTCAAAGGGCTCACTATGCATCTAGATATGTTCCCTGGGGGGTCTAGTTTCTAAAATGGGGTCACTTGTGGGGGAGCCCCAATGTTTAGGCACACAGGAGCTCTCCAAATGCGACATGGTGTCTGCTAACAATTTGAGCTGATTTTCCATTCAAATTGTTAGCGGACACCATGTCGCGTTTGGTGAGCCCCTGTGTGCCTAAACTTTGGAGCTCCCCCACAAGTGACCCCATTTTGGAAACTAGACCCCCCAAGGAACCTATGTAGATTCATAGTGAGCACTTTGAATCCCCAGGTGCTTCACAAACTGATCCGTAATAAGGTAAAAATACTTTTTTTTCACACAAATTTTCTTTTTTAATTTGTATGGATCAATTTGTGAAGCACCTGGGGGTTCAAAGGGCTCACTATGCATCTAGATATGTTCCCTGGGGGGTCTAGTTTCCAAAATGGGGTCACTTGTGGGGGAACCCCAATGTTTAGGCACACAGGAGCTCTCCAAATGCGACATGGTGTCTGCTAACAATTTGAGGTGATTTTCCATTCAAATTGTTAGCGGACACCATGTCGCGTTTGGAGAGCCCCTGTGTGCCTAAACTTTGGAGCTCCCCTAGAAGTGACCCCATTTTGGAAACTAGACCCCCCAGGGAACGTATCTAGATGGGTGGTGAGCATATTGAACCCCCACATGCTTTACAAATTGATCTGTGAATATGGAAAAAGTACTTTTTTTTCACAAAAATGTTCTTTTAGCCTCAATTCTTTCATTTTCACATTGGTAACAGGATAAAATTCATCCTAAAATTTGTTGGGCAATTTCTCCTGAGTACACCGATACCTCATATGTGGTCATAAACCACTGTTTTGACGCGCGGCAGGGCTCAGAAGTGAAGGAGCGCCAATTCACTTTTTGAATGGAAAATTAGCTCCAAAAGTCAAATTGCTCTCTTTCCCTTCAGAGCCCTGCCGTGCGCCCAAACCGTGGTTTATGATCACATATGAGGTATCGATATACTCAGGAGAAATTGCCCAACAAATTTTAGGATCCATTTTATCTTGTTGCCCATGTGAAAATGAAAAAATTGAGGATACAAGAACATTTTTGTTAGAAAAATTAAAATATCCATTTTTTTTTTCCAATTTGCTTAGTTCCTGTGAAGCACCTGAAGGGTTAATAATCTTCTTGAATGTAGTTTTGAGTAGCTTGAGGGGTGCAGTTTTTGGAATGGTGTCACTTTTGGGTGTTTTCTGTCATGTAAACCCCTCAAAGGGACTTCAAATGGAATGTGGTCACTAAAAAAAATTGTTTTGTAAATTTTGGTGGAAAAATGAAAAATTGCTCATGAACTTTAAACCCTTATAACTTCCTAACAAAATTTTTTTTTTTTCCAAAATTGTGCTGATGTAAAGTAGACATGTGGGAAATATTATTTCATAACTATTTTGTGTCACATAACTCTCTGGTTTACCAGAAGAAAAATTCAAAATTTGAAAATTGCAAAATTTTCAAAATTTTTGCCATATTTTTTATTTTTTTACAAATAAACGCAAAAATTATCGACCTAAATTTAATACTAACATGAAGCCCAATATGTCACGAAAAAAACAATCTCAGAATCGCTAGGATCCGTTGAAGCGTTCCCGAGTTATAACCTCATAAAGGGACACTGGTCAGAATTGCAAAAAATGGCAAGGTCATGAAGGGGTTAAGAAAGGAAGATATAACAGACTGTCATGTATGTCATTCTGGAAGCCTTGTGTGAAGATTATTAAAGCATTACTATCTACTTATGCCTTAAACAGTGTTATATAGCAGTTTGCTTGCTGGAAAATGTTACATCACCTAATGTATGGAAGAGGCTGGTTATGTGTACCCTGATTTAATCTTCCAAAATTTAAAGAACTCATGTTTACTTTGCCCAGACTCCCTATACAGAGTGGCAGACATGCAACAATAGCAGCAGTACATCTCTTAATAAATTTACTAAATGTTTTATTTAATTATCCTCCAGGCATTGCAAAGTTAAAAGGGTATATCTGTGATTTAAAAAAAATAAATAAATGTGCCCAATTACTAACAGGCAGGTCGTTTCTACCTACCTGTCTGTTGTGCTCGGCGCTGTCCACTGCCGGCACAGAGCAGTCACAGGCCGCTTCAGCTAGCGATCCTATGGCTTCTTCAACAGGGTGAAGGTTTCTTTTACACTCAGATCTATAGAAGGGGCGGGACAGCTGATGTAATGCTGATTGGCAGCCAGCTCCCCCAGTTAGGTAATATTAATATAGTATAATATTTATTCATTGATATAGCGCTATTAATTCCATTGTGCTTTACATTCATTTGCAATACACTATTCCCATTGGGGCCCATAATCAAAACATCCTATCAGTATGTCTTTCAAGGGAGCAGTAAGCCGGCTGTCAATAAACATGACAACTGTGGCGCCCGTCAACAGAGCAGAGCTGCAGCGGAAGCTGCAGAATTAGTGACAGGGGTGATCTTAGATCGCTCCGTGTCAGAGAATAATGTCACCGGGCAGACTAGGCAAGTAGTTAGCAACTACCTGCCTGTTAATGCTTAGGCACATATTTTTTTTTCCTGAAATCTTGGATATACCCTTTCTGAATTTTTGTAATCTACTTCATTGTCTTATTTTGCTTGCTTTTCTCCCAAGCACTTGCTGTAATACCCAGTTCATGTTTCCTTAAAAGCTGCTTTCAGCTGCTCCCCAACAATGATCCACACACTATACCATCTTCCAAATTATTATGCAAATTGGTTTTAAGTGTCATAGGGGTTTTTTTTTCAATGAAACCCATTGATGGTATTGTGTCTCAAGGTTCTTTGGATCACTGAAATCAATCTAAGATACCTGTGATAATTAGTTTGGCAGGTGAGCCCAATAAAAGGAAAACTGGGTGTTCCACAATATTGAGCAGGCCACAATTTTCAACTAACATCGGAAAGAAAAAGGATCTCTCTGCTGCTGAAAAGCAACAAATAGTGTAATGCCTTGGACAAGGGATGAAAACATTAGATATTGCAAGAAAACATAAGCGTGATCATCGTATTGTGAAGAGATTTGTGGCTGATTCTGAGCACAGATGTGTTCGTGCAGATGAAGGCAGAATGAGAAAGGTTTCTGAAAAGCAAGTTCATTGGATTAACAGAGAAGCTGCTAAAAAGGCCTTACAAACCAGCAATCAGATATTTCAAGCTGCTGGTGCCTCTGGAGTCCCTCGAACCTCAAGGTGTAGGATCATTCAAAGGCTTACTGTGGTGCATAAACCTACTATTCGGCCACCCCTAAACAGTGCTCACAAGCAGAAACGGTTAAAGTGGGTCCAGACATACATGAAGACTAATTTTCAAACAGTCTTGCTTACTAATGAGTGCCGAGCAACCCTGGATGGTCCAGATGGATGGAGTAGTGGATGGTTAATGGATGGCCACCATGTCCCAACAAGGCTGCAACGTCAGCAAGAAGGTGGAGGAGTCATGTTTTGGGCCGGAATCATTGGGAAACAGCTGGTAGCCCCCATAAGGTTCCTGAAGGTGGAAAATGACCTCTGCAAAGTTTATAGAGAACTTTAATCCATGGTACAAAAAGCAAAAACGTGCCTTCAGGAGCAAAATCATCTTCATGCATGACAATGCACCATCTCATACTGTAAAGAATACCTCTGTGTCATTGGCTGCTAAGGGCAAAAAAGGAGATAAACTCATGGTGTGGCCACCATCTTCCCCTGACCTCAACCCTATAGAGAACCTTTGGAGTATAATCAAGCAAAAGATCTATGAGGGTGGGAGGCAGTTCACATCAAAACAGCAGCTCTGGGAGGCTATTCTGACATCATGCAAAGAAATGCAAGCAGAAGCTCTCCAGAAACTCACATGTTCAATGGATGCAAGAATTATGAAGGCGATATAAAAGAAGGGTTCCTATGTTAACATGTAACTTGGCCTGTTAGGATGTTTTGGAGGTAAATAACTTTTTATTTCAGTGAATGTGACCTCTTAATGCTGCAAATTAAACAAATCAGCATCTTCAGTTCTTTTAAACATATCAAATGTTTAGAAACTCTACTGTGCCTAATAATTTGTAACAGTGCATTTAGAGTTGTTTTTAATTTTGAAGATTATACTGTTATCATGGGGAGGTTTCTTCAATAAAATGTGATGTATACTCTAACGGGTGATGACTTTTATTACTCTGACTGTCATTTGCACCGACCATTTAGGAAAATCAGAGAAAAAGAACATTTGTATAATAATTTGGAACATAATGTATATTAAAACAGTCTGTGTATGGGATTTTACCTGCCTAAGCCTCTTTGCTCATATCCCTGTACTGAGACAGGAAAACCCCTTTCTGTAGGAACATGAAATGGCCATTGAAACAGAACTTTATCATAATATTCAGTTGAGAAGAAAGCAAACTAAGGTAATGAAGAATATTATAAAATCTATATATTTGCAACACCTGGAAGATAATTATAATTTTGGCTACTTGAAACAACCACTGGAGGGAGCTCAGGAGCTAGCAGCATGCCCTAAACCCAATAATAATGCAGTGTGCTGCAAAGTCGTATGCTCCCTCTAGTGGACAGAGATACAAAATGTCATTGCGGTACAAGGTGGACTTTTATTTCAAGGCTTTTACATGTTTCGTTTGGTGTTAATGTTTTATGTTTCCTTAAAATCATTTTTCAGTATAAAGCGATTTCATGTTGATCAAAATGAATCTTATTCATATTTTATATATGATATTATTAGGACTTTGATGCATGTTAAATTCTCCCTAAAGACATAATTATGTAACTTTTGTCCCACTAAATACAATATATTTGTTTTGTTTCTATCTTATTCTTATTATTTGTTTTTCTTATATTTAGGAACAATGAAAATATTTCTTCAAATAAAGAGTCATGGATTTTTGATGAACACCGGGAGCAGTGATAATGATGGTCACACCAGATCACAGCATACAGCTTCTCCATTAGGCTTAGCTGGAAGAATCGGCAACATCCTGACTCCAACAAAAGAATCATCCTAGGAATCCATTGTTCTCCCGGGTGAATAATGATCTGTTTATTATTTGCATTTTCATTCTTTTATTGAGATGACATCATGTTTGCAATATAAAAAATGCAAATATTTAAATAAGTACCGTATATACTCGAGTATAAGCTGATTCGAATATAAACCGGGGCCCCTAATTTTACCATAAGAAACTAGGAAAACTTATTGACTTGAGTATAATCTTAGAGTGGGAAATGCAACAGCTTCCCCCCAGCCTGGTATATCATTCCCCATCCTGGTACATGGCCCCCTATCATGGTACATCTGTCCCCATCCTGGTACATGGCCCCCCATCCTAGTATATAGACCCCTCATCCTGGTACATGGTCCCCTTATCCTAGTACATGGCCCCCCATCCTGGTATATAGCCCCCTCGTCCTGGTACATGGCACCCCCATCTTGGTATATAGCCCCCTCAATCTGGTACATGGCTCCCATCCTGGTACATTGCTCCTTCATCCTGGTACATGGCAACCCATCCTAGTATATAGACCCCTCATCCTGGTGCATGGTCCCCTTATCCTAGTACATGGCCCCCCATCCTGGTATATAGCCCTCTCGTCCTGGTGCATGGCACCCCCATCCTGGTATATAGCCCCCTCAATCTGGTGCATGGCCCCCATCCTGGTATATTGCTCCTTCATCTATATAGCCCCCATCCTGGTATATAGCCCCCATCGCGGTATTTGACCCCCATGCTGGCACACAAAGGGATAATCTAGCAATTTAGATGTCTCCAGTTTTTAAAATGCTTTATTGAAGATTAAAAAGCTTCACATCAGAGCCATGATTAAGATCTGAGCATCGAAACGCGTTGGTTCATAGCACTGCATGACCCTGATGTGAAGCTTTTTAAATTTTCAATAAAGTATTTTGAAAACTGGAGACATCTAAATCGCTGGATTATTCCTTTGTTTTTCAACATTACCGTCACAGGACCAGGGCTGAATCCTGTGTGGATTTGTCTCCTACAAGGTTGCAACTATTCTACACTGGTGAGCTGCTTCCAATGCTCCTTTTTCCTATATACTTTACACCATGCTGGCACACACACAAAAAATAGACAAATTAACTCACCTCTCCATTGCTCCCAGCACTGTGGTGTCTTCTGGTCTTCTTGTCCAGGGCATCTGATCATGTGAGAAGCGCGCAGCGATGACGTCACTGTGCTGCACAGCTAACATGATTAGATGGTGGCACAGACAGGGGGACACCGCGGTGCTGAGAGCGATGGAGAGGTGAGTTATAAAGTTTATTTTTTTGCGTGTGGACCAGTATAGGGGCCATATATCATGATGTGGGCTATATACCTCGATATGAGGCTATATATCATGATGGGGGTGAGTATACTTAGTCTAAAGTAATTTGCTCAGCTCCCCGCCTACCTCTCAGTGGTGAGGTAATGGACATGGGGATGCAGTGCATATTACATTAGACTAATGAGCGGGCCCACGTGACCTCCCGCTGCCTCTGCCGCCTTATCAAACCTTCTCCAACCCCCGTCACCGCTATTCCCCACAGCAAACACTGACTGACTCAAGAATAATCCGAGGGGGGCACTTTTCAGCACAAAAAGTTTGCTGAAAAACTTGCCTTATATTCGAGTATACACGGTATTTACTAAAATGTAATTTAAATGTTACCCTAAAGTAAGAGATGTCATGGTGATTAGTTATAGATTGTTTGGTGTCAGGGGGAACAAATAATGAACATTGATTGTACACCCACACTGGAAATTGATATTAAGGTACCCATATATTGTAGATTGCTGCTAGTTGAACAATTGTGTATCGGACAAATATCTCTCCAAACTTACCTGTTCTGTCCCCTTCTGATGATTGCAAATCCCAAGCGCTCTAATCACCAGTCCCTTAGATAATTGTATGCTCGTACTTACATCATCAGGGGCAAACAGATAGCTTTGAACTTGGCTAGAACAGTGACTTGTAGCAAGACAGGAGTAACGCTGCAGTTTTCTTCCAGAATGTTCTATTAAGTTCAACGTAACAGAAGGTTAAAAGGAATAATCTGTACAGGGGTTGCAGACATGCATGTTCGGCAATGGCTTCTCTAAACTAAACTGGGGAAAAAGGGAGGGGCAACCTAGTACAGAGGCAAACTAAGAGAGGGAGGTAGAGACAAACTTCATACACAGTCTAATCTACCTAGCAACAACAGGGAATTTCCTGATTGGAGGAAAAATACACAATGCATTACATAGAGAAAAACCATAACAGGTTGTTCCCATTCGTGGGACACAACACTCCCCGTCTGAAATCGTCAGATTTCACAAGTCTTTGTACGATGTGTGGTGTCGACTCTGTTCCTCGACATCATGAACCTGCAATGAGAGGAGAAGAAACACAAAATGCAGCAGTAATGCATTTAAATTCAAGTCCATGCTTGACCGATGATGCATAGTCCTTGTGTAGAAAATGAAAAAATAAAGAAATGAGTTCAACTTCAACAAACCCATCTTCGGATTGGGGAAGCTCCAAACGTGCCAACTCTTACACCAACCCAACAGTCCAACGGTAGAAGTTCTAGTCAGAAAGAAAAGTTCCAAGTTCGATTAGACACTGGCGATTCTGTGTCCTGGTACAGCAGGGGTAGGAGGAGGTACACTCCCCACCGTGGCAGAGTCCAGCAACAAGTTCAGTTCACTTAACTCCTGCATGGAGGAGCCAAAGGGTGGTGCACTTGAACTGAGTGTCATCCAGCACAACGGCTGACCAGGTTGGAGAGTGTCCAGGTTATGAAACCTTAGCCCTTTTCCTGGCACCTGGGACACACAGCTTGTGCTGTAGGTTGGCCTGAGAGTTTTTCCAGGCTCTGGTTCCTTCTATGCATGGCAGGTCGCCTCCCACATTTTGCTGGTAGAGGCGACTCATCAGCCAGCAGCTGGGCTTGCTCCACAATTGGGCTCTGACTGCGTCCTGTAAGTGCTTTTGGTTTTCTGTCTTTGGCATGGATGGTAAGTTTTTCTGATGCTGCTTTTTTTCTAGTAGTTTTTGTACAATTTTGTTAGGACTGGTGAGCATGGGATCCCTTGATCGTGGGTCATCAGCTTAAATGTCTTGGGCCAACACATGAACCAAAATCCCATCTATAAAGGTTTTTTATTTATCATATAAAAAACTTTTGCACTTTTTTATCCATCCAGGGCGCAGTTGGGCCCACAGGGGCGCCGTTCATCCAGTGGTGCAGAAGCATCGTACTGTGCGGCCCAATGCTCAGGCAGCGGAGCGGTTGGGTAGCTTTCAGACACTCTGCATCATATGTATCAGTGTGAATGGTGCTCTATGCAGGCCTAGTGTATGCATGGCAGGTCGCCTCCCACATTTTGCTGGTAGAGGCGACTCATCAGCCAGCAGCTGGGCTTGCTCCACAATTGGGCTCTGACTGCGTCCTGTAAGTGCTTTTGGTTTTCTGTCTTTGGCATGGATGGTAAGTTTTTCTGATGCTGCTTTTTTTCTAGTAGTTTTTGTACAATTTTGTTAGGACTGATGAGCATGGGATCCCTTGATCGTGGGTCATCAGCTTAAATGTCTTGGGCCAACACATGAACCAAAATCCCATCTATAAAGGTTTTTTATTTATCATATAAAAAACTTTTGCACTTTTTTATCCATCCAGGGCGCAGTTGGGCCCACAGGGGCGCCGTTCATCCAGTGGTGCAGAAGAATCGTACTGTGCGGCCCAATGCTCAGGCAGCGGAGCGGTTGGGTAGCTTTCAGACACTCTGCATCATATGTATCAGTGTGAATGGTGCTCTATGCAGGCCTAGTGTATGCATGGCAGGTCGCCTCCCACATTTTGCTGGTAGAGGCGACTCATCAGCCAGCAGCTGGGCTTGCTCCACAATTGGGCTCTGACTGCGTCCTGTAAGTGCTTTTGGTTTTCTGTCTTTGGCATGGATGGTAAGTTTTTCTGGTTCCTTCTGCTCAAGTTTGTGCATGGCAACAATAGAGCAAATGTTGTTGGATGGCCAACCTGAGGGTCGTGACCTGAGTCTTGTTCTCCACTCAGAAGCTTTAAACAAGAATGGTTTCCACAGTCCGCACTGCTACTTCAAGCAAAATACTTCACAAGGGTTGTTACCACCATCACCTTTATTCAGCCATAACCAACGTGTTTCAGTGCTGTCCCAGCACCTTCCTCAGGGTATATTACATGGCACATACAGGAGATCTTTTTATATGTTTTACAGGGCGGATGTTAATCCCAACAGAAAAAAAAACTCTTACAATCATCATCAATGACGTCACAAATGAGGGAACCTCCCTTTGCATGACATAGCAGCTACATACATTTACTTTGGTCATATAAGTGTGCAAAAAAACATAACTTCATTCAAGATCCACTATAAAATGAAGATAATGCCATTGTTATATGAAATGCATGAAAAATAAAATATATAATAGGGTTATTTGTACTGGATTCGAACTTAGAAAACTAAAAGACTTTTTTTGGTTTTATATGGAAGTCATCAGCTTAACCTGTTGGACTATTCAGGACAGACCTTTGGTTGAAAGAAAGACCATAAATCTTATTAGGTTCCAATTAATAGTATGGTCCCTATTATATCTGGGGGTGTTCATGAGATTTCTGTATCCTGAGATTTATATAGAATATATAAATAAGGGTCCTAAAAACGTTAAATGATAGTTATGGCTCTGGATGGATATATAAAAAATGAATATATATAAATATAACTTTAATTTAATTGATTAAAAATAATTTGCTCTAAAAGCAATTTAGAAACTGACTGCTAGCCTCTATAGCTCGAGAGGCTCAACAACCCATCTACCACATCAAGTTGAGCTCACCAAGCCACTAAAACTAGGGATGGGCGAGTCTACTCGCTAGGACTCGGGACTCGGCGATTCTGAAGGTACTCGCAGGACTCGTTACTCGGCAAATCTCCCAGCTTGGACTCGCACAGTGACGAGTCCAATGGAATTCAATGTCAATAAGCTTGACTCGTCACAGATACCCGCTGTCAGCAGCGAGTCTGAGCGAGTCTACGATTCCGAGTCCTACGAGTCTACGATTCCGAGTCCTGTATACTGTATTCGGGAGTCGGACTCTCGAATACAGAATCTGTTATGTTGCGAGTCAGCACAGCGTGCGTGTTAGGTCAGAAAACTTGTGAAGATAGCCAATCATAGTCAGTAATGGCATAGCAAAGTTGGTTGTGTCAGGACTATGATTGGCTGCTGTCCATCGTGATGCCTATGTCATGTATGACAGGCAAGGCAGTATATAAGGCTTGTCCCCACCATTTTGGGCACATTCCTGAGACGATCTGACCTAGTATAGGGAGAGAGAGATATATGCTGGAGCAGATCAGGGATTGTCAGTGTAGGGAAGATTCCTTTTATTTACCCAAAAAGCTCTTCTGAGAGCTAGGAGGAGGACGGAGTAGTGCTGTGTAGGCAGGCAGGCAGGGAGGGAAGGAAGGAGAAGCCTTAGAGTGCACACAGGACGGACCTCATAGCTTAGCTTACTCACTCAGCTTTGCTAACAGCTGCAGTCAGAGGCTTAGCTGAGGTGCTGTTTCCTTTTTGTTTTTGCACCAGATCGATTTTTGTTCCTAATAAGCCATAGAGCGTTATTTTTTCTGTGGCAGACCAATGTGTTGCTGCTAGCACGTACTCCACCTTAGGGAGTGTAGTGTGCGGCTTCACTGCCAGGTGTGAGAGCGCACACTTACCCCGCCAGCAAGTGACGCATTCAGCTAACCTAACCACATCTCGGTGGCTGTGCGCACTTCAAACCAATTTTTTTAGGGAGTGTAGTGTGCGGCTTCACTGCCAAGTGTGAGAGCGCACACTTACCCCGCCAGCAAGTGACGCATTCAGCTAACCTAACCACATCTCGGTGGCTGTGCGCACTTCAAACCAATTTTTTTAGGGAGTGTAGTGTGCGGCTTCACTGCCAAGTGTGAGAGCGCACACTTACCCCGCCAGCAAGTGACGCATTCAGCTAACCTAACCACATCTCGGTGGCTGTGCGCACTTCAAACCAATTTTTTAGGGAGTGTAGTGTGCGGCTTCACTGCCAAGTGTGAGCGCACACACTTACCCCGCCAGCAAGTGACTCATTCAGCAAACCTAACCACATCTCGGTGGCTGTGCGCACTTGAAACTAATTTTTTTAGGGAGTGTAGTGTGCGGCTTCACTGCCAAGTGTGAGCGCGCACACTTACCCCGCCAGCAAGTGACGCATTCAGCAAACCTAACCACATCTCGGTGGCTGTGCGCACTTGAAACTAATTTTTTTAGGGAGTGTAGTGTGCGGCTTCACTGCCAAGTGTGAGAGCGCACACTTACCCCGCCAGCAAGTGACGCATTCAGCTAACCTAACCACATCTCGGTGGCTGTGCGCACTTCAAACCAATTTTTTTAGGGAGTGTAGTGTGCGGCTTCACTGCCAAGTGTGAGAGCGCACACTTACCCCGCCAGCAAGTGACGCATTCAGCTAACCTAACCACATCTCGGTGGCTGTGCGCACTTCTAACCAATTTTTTTAGGGAGTGTAGTGTGCGGCTTCACTGCCAAGTGTGAGCGCGCACACTTACCCCGCCAGCAAGTGACGCATTCAGCAAACCTAACCACATCTCGGTGGCTGTGCGCACTTGAAACTAATTTTTTTAGGGAGTGTAGTGTGCGGCTTCACTGCCAAGTGTGAGAGCGCACACTTACCCCGCCAGCAAGTGACGCATTCAGCAAACCTAACCACATCTCGGTGGCTGTGCGCACTTGAAACTAATTTTTTTAGGGAGTGTAGTGTGCGGCTTCACTGCCAAGTGTGAGCGCGCACACTTACCCCGCCAGCAAGTGACGCATTCAGCAAACCTAACCACATCTCGGTGGCTGTGCGCACTTGAAACTAATTTTTTTAGGGAGTGTAGTGTGCGGCTTCACTGCCAAGTGTGAGAGCGCACACTTACCCCGCCAGCAAGTGACGCATTCAGCTAACCTAACCACATCTCGGTGGCTGTGCGCACTTCAAACCAATTTTTTTAGGGAGTGTAGTGTGCGGCTTCACTGCCAAGTGTGAGAGCGCACACTTACCCCACCAGCAAGTGACGCATTCAGCTAACCTAACCACATCTCGGTGGCTGTGCGCACTTCAAACCAATTTTTTTAGGGAGTGTAGTGTGCGGCTTCACTGCCAAGTGTGAGAGCGCACACTTACCCCGCCAGCAAGTGACGCATTCAGCTAACCTAACCACATCTCGGTGGCTGTGCGCACTTCTAACCAATTTTTTTAGGGAGTGTAGTGTGCGGCTTCACTGCCAAGTGTGAGCGCGCACACTTACCCCGCCAGCAAGTGACGCATACAGCAACACCTAACTCCAACTCGGTGACTGTGCATTCGTCTAAAATGTCTCAAAAAAAAACAATTACCAAAAAGGATGTTGCAAAGGGACAGGGACGAGCTCGTGGCCGCAGCAGTCTTGCCCAAGAAGGCACTGGTACAAGTACACAGCCTAGGATTGATAGAACGTCCTTTTTTCTACCTAGAAATCCCAGTACTCAAAGAAAACGTGTGTTGAGGCCGGATGAGCATGACAAGATAACATCTTGGATGGCTTAGACGCCCTCGACCACTGGTTCTTGCAGTACGCAATCATCCGTGGCAAGACATTCTAGTGTCGCTACAGACAATGCAGCGCCATCCAATCCTCAAAGTCGTCATATTGCCTCAACCCATCGGCAGCCAGAGGAAAATTTGGATATGGACCTTGGTCACTCGGATGACTTATTCGGTTCTTATCAAGGGGTTTCTTTGTCACTGCCTGACGAGATACTTGAAGTAGAAGAAATGTCTACTCATGGCCAAAGTTTGGAAGTAGCGCGTCCTGAGGAAAGACACTTTCACGAAATGCAAACAGTATCTCAGGAGGTGGATGATGATGAGGATGATGAGACACACATCTCATCTGGCCAGCCTGCTCAGTCAGTTTATCCAGAATCCTTTGAACTGGAAGGGGTGGATGATGACACCACAGATCCTACCTGGATTGCTGAATTGCATAGCCAAGAGAGCAGCCAGGAGGACGAAAGTGGCTATGTACCACTGGCAAAATCACAAAGGCGTACTGTCTCCAGAACACAAACTGTGAGAACAGTTGCCCAAATAGCGTCAACTGTGGCACAAACTGTGCCAACTGTTGCACAAACTGCAAACACAGTTGCCCAAAATGTGTCCACAGTTGGTGTTGAACAGAGTCATCCTCCTCTTCCTCCAATTAAAAATAAAGGATGAACAGCCAGTGTGTGGCAATTTTTTAACGATAGCCCAACATTACCAAATATGGTTATCTGTAAGATGTGCCAGGCAAGGCTTAGCAGAGGCACGGTAAAAGGAAACCAGAGCACCAGCAGTATGCGCAAGCATATGTCTCTTAAGCACCCAATTCAGTGGGCACCCTATCAGGGTTCAAAATCAGTGCCTTCTGATCCAAACACTTCGAGGCCACCTCAGATACATCCTTCACCAGCAAGTGTTCAGGCTTCAGCTCCTGCTCAAGCGTACTCCTCCCAAGGTGCTTTACAAGACAGACATGACAGTAGTCAATCCTCTTGTCAGTCTGGTCCAAACGTGCAGTTGTCTGTGCCACAGCTGTATGAAAGACAGCGGAAGTTCCAACCGACACACCCATATTCCCAAAAAGTGACAGCGAAAATAGCCAAGTTGTTAGCTGTGGAAATGCTGCCGTTTAGGCTTGTGGGTACAGAGTCTTTTCGGGAGTTGATGGCTGAGGCAGCACCACGATACTCTGTACCCAGCCGGTACTTTTTCTCACGTAGTGCCGTTCCCGCCTTACACCAGCACGTGGTTAACAACTTAAAACGTGCTTTAACAAATGCTGTCACCGCCAAAGTCCACCTAACAACGGACACGTGGACAAGTAGTTGTGGACAGGGCAGATACATTTCACTAACGGCTCACTGGATCAACCTGGTGGAGAGTGTCCCAACTTCTAAAACTGTACCATCTGACATACTTCCAACTCCACGAATAGCGGGCCCAACATCATTCCGGGTGTCTGCCTCCTCATATATGTCCAGTGCCCAATCTGCTTCTGCCACTTCCTTGTCCACTGCTGAGCCTCAAGCACCATCACGTCCGAGTTGGGAGCTTTGCAGTACTGCTTCTGCAAGGCGACAACAGGCTCTTCTGAAGCTTATCTGCCTAGGTGACACACGTCACACTGCAACAGAGTTGTGGAAAGGTCTCAAGCAACAGACCGATGAGTGGCTGGCCCCACTGGAACTACAACCAGGTCTAGTTGTGAGCGATAATGGTGCAAACCTTGTGGCGGCAATAAAGCACGGTAAACTTGTACATGTGCCTTGCATGGCTCATGTCCTGAACCTGGTAGTTCAGAAATTCCTCAAAATATACCCAGAGTTATCTGAGCTACTGGATAAGGTGAGGCGAATTTGCGCCCACTTTAGACATTCGTCCACAGCAGCTGCAAGTCTTTCTGCACTTCAAATCCAATTTAACTTGCCGAAACACAGGCTAATTTGCGACATGCCTACGCGATGGAACTCCACCTTCCATATGCTGGCAAGGTTTAATGAGCAGCAGAAGGCAATAGCGGAATTTCAGCTGCAACATGCCCGTCAACCTGGAAGTCATACCACACACATCACTACTTTCGAGTGGGTCTGGATCGCTGACCTTTGCGAGTTGCTGGATAACTTCGAATACTGTACCAAACTTGTCAGTGGGGATCAGTCGATTATAAGTCTCACCATCCCTATGCTCTGCCTGCTCCAAGAATCCCTATTGAATCTCAAAACAGATGCTTTGAGAGCACAGCGGATGGCTATGGAGCCAGAATTGAACATCGCTGATCCTAGCCACCCTAGCCAATATCAGCAGGCTACATTGGTTCAGGAAGATGGTGATGAGGGTGATGATGAAGAAGATTTATTTTTCTCTGGTACTGATGTGAACCCTGATGGGACTCCCAACCCTACGTTTATGTCGGTACAGCATGGGTGGGCTGAAGAGGAGGAGGCGGACACCGATTTAGAGGCCACGACGCGTAGTGATCTTCATTCTGTTGTAACCGAGGAGATGAGTCTTTGCAGCTTAGCACACATGGCTGAAGTAATGTGTCAATGTGTCTCCAAAGATCCACGCGTCATACACATCTATGACAGCGACCTCTACTGGTTGTCAACGTTTTTGGACCCACGGTACAAAGACAAATTTCAGTCGCTGCTGTCGCACTCATCCAGGGCTTAACGATGGATCATGTAAAGAGGGTTCTTCTTGATATTTTGCTGGCAATATCACCGTCTGAATCCGCTATATATCGAAGAACCAGCTCTTTCCAACAGCAGCCTTTGGTTGGGACACAAACGCCATCAATGACAAGAAGAGGTGGGGGTAAGATGTCCGCCAACTGGGCGATGTTCAACAGACCTTCCAATCAAGAACGTAATTTGCCTACGGTGACCTTGAGTAGGAGACAACAATTGTCCAACATGGTGCAGCAGTATCTCAGTGACAGTACCAGCTTCCTAACCGACCCTTCTGTACCCTTTAATTACTGGGTTTCCAAGCTGCACACTTGGACTGAGCTGTCATTGTATGCCTTGGAGGTGCTGGCATGCCCAGCTGCTAGTGTGACATCAGAGCGTGTTTTCAGTGCCGCTGGGGTATAGTCACTGATAGAAGGTCCCGCCTCACCACAGAAAATGCCGACAGGCTCACTCTAATTAAATTCAACAAGGATTGGATATCATCACAGTTCCTAAGCCCTCCTGACGACAGTACACAATCCTAGATTAACCTAATCATAATTTATATGATTGGGATATTGCGCTGTTAACAATATGCCCATTTTGGACAGGAATTAATGACAAGTCCCGTAGCTCTGTTGATTTCATTCGGCACCCAGTCCAAGCAATAATATGCTATGGGCCAAGCGCCCTGCTTTATGTAAAAAAATACTTTATTAAGCCCTTTGGGCTAATTTTTTGAGGCACCAAGCCTAGGACTGCATAGTTGGCCTTGCTTCTTCTATGCTCCTAGTCCAAGCAATAATATGCAATGGGCCAAGCGCCCTGCTTTATTTAAAAATAGACTTTATTAAGCCCTTTGGGCTAATTTTTTAAGCCACAAAGGCTAACAAGCTTATCTTGTTTTGGGAGACAACCTGGCTAACAAGCTTTTTATGGCCCTTAGGCCTACATTTATACCAAAAATGGGAAACAGCCCCTTGGGCTAATTTTTTGAGCCACCCAGGCTAACAAGCTTATCATGGTTTGGGAGACACCCTGGCTAACAAGCTTTGTATGGCCCTTAGACCTACATTTATACCAAAAATGGGAAACAGCCCCTTGGGCTAATTTTTCGAGACACACAGGCTAACAAGCTTATCATGGTTTGGGAGACACCCTGGCTAACAAGCTTTTTATGGCCCTTAGGCCTACATTTATACCAAAAATGGGAAACAGCCCCTTGGGCTAATTTTTCGAGCCACACAGGCTAACAAGCTTATCATGGTTTGGGAGACACCCTGGCTAACAAGCTTTTTATGGCCCTTAGGCCTACATTTATACCAAAAATGGGAAACAGCCCCTTGGGCTAATTTTTTGAGCCACCCAGGCTAACAAGCTTATCTTGTTTTGTGAGACAACCTGGCTAACAAGCTTTGTATGGCCCTTAGACCTACATTTATACCAAAAATGGGAAACAGCCCCTTGGGCTAATTTTTCGAGACACACAGGCTAACAAGCTTATCATGGTTTGGGAGACACCCTGGCTAACAAGCTTTTTATGGCCCTTAGGCCTACATTTATACCAAAAATGGGAAACAGCCCCTTGGGCTAATTTTTCGAGCCACACAGGCTAACAAGCTTATCATGGTTTGGGAGACACCCTGGCTAACAAGCTTTGTATGGCCCTTAGACCTACATTTATACCAAAAATGGGAAACAGCCCCTTGGGCTAATTTTTCGAGACACACAGGCTAACAAGCTTATGATGGTTTGGGAGACACCCTGGCTAACAAGCTTTTTATGGCCCTTAGGCCTACATTTATACCAAAAATGGGAAACAGCCCCTTGGGCTAATTTTTCGAGCCACACAGGCTAACAAGCTTATCGTGGTTTGGGAGACACCCTGGCTAACAAGCTTTTTATGGCCCTTAGGCCTACATTTATACCAAAAATGGGAAACAGCCCCTTGGGCTAATTTTTCCAGGCACCAATCCTATGCCTGCATCGTGGGCGTTGCTTGGACTATCATCCTGCTGGAGCCTGTTGAAGGGTCCCACTGTACGCTCCATACAAAACGCGTAGACGCGATGTGTAGCATGTAGACGTCCCAGCCTCTCACATGTGTGTTCATAGTCTTGTTGCCATAGCGAGGCATAAAGTAACCCCCCAAACACAGGCACTGTTTGTCAGCAACAGTTGTATGTGGAGTCATGATTTGACACTTAGTAACCAAGGTGACTTCATGCGCCATGCGGGCCGTAAAGTACTTGCTAATGATGCTCTCTCCCCTGTCCCCCACGCCAAATGTCTCGGGGTAATCCTTGACTCCTCCCTCTCCTTCAAGCCCCACCTGTAGTCCCTAACCAAGTCCCTGTGACTCCAACTCAAAAATATTTAACCAATTCGGTCGTTCCTCAATCCTGACACTGCTGAAACACTCATAAATGCCCTCATCATCTCCCGCCTTGACTACTGCATCCTCCTTCGCATAGGTCTCCCTGCCAACTCTCTTGCACCTCTCCAATCTATACTAAACTCTGCTGCCCGACTAATCCATCTGTCCTCACGCTACTCCCATGCCTACCCCCTCTGCCAAGCCGTTCACTGGCCCCTCCGGCCCACAGAGAGCTCACTTTAAAACACTGACCATGACATTCAAAGCCTTACACAACCTATCCCCACCATACATCTCCGACATGATCTCCCGATACCATCCCTCACGCAACCTGCGTTCATCCCAAGAACTTGTCCTACAGTCCACCCTCATCTCCTCTTCCCACAACCGCATACAGGATTTCTCCCGGTAATCCGCCATGCTATGGAACTCCCTGCCCCACCTCATCAGTCAGTCGCCTACCCTCTGAACCGTAAAGATACTTCTAAAGACTCACCTCTTCCGACAGGCCTACAACCTGCCATGAGACCCCGCTACACGCCCCACGACCGACACCTTCCCCACCCTATTGTATCCCCACCCACCCCTCGTAGAATGTGAGCCCACGCGTACAGGGTCCTCTACTATTGTACCTATATGACCTTATTGTCTATGTTTATTGTACTTGTCCTTCTCTACCTTTTCCTCATGTAAAGCGCCATGGAACCTATGGGCGCTATATAAATAAATAATTATAATAATTATGATGACTTGAAGCCCAACCACAAAAAAAACTCCACATTCATTCCTTGAAAAAAGACAGACACAAAGCTGGTTTTTAAAACTGTGTTTAAAAAAAAAAATGGCAGCACTGTTTGGACATTCCCAAAAATACTACCTTTTACAATTAAGGTAACAACAACAACAACAACAAATGGAGCCCTACAGGTCCTGGTAGGTGGGCTGTCCGTCCTGCAAAAGGTCAAGGGCCCCACGTATGGCCTGGCCGAACCCTTCAGGGTGGATCCTCTGAACAGGTGTAGGGAACGGTGGTAGGTCCCTGTTAGCTGGCCACTGGCAGTGAGGCAAAGCCCTGTGGGGTGGCACATGGCTGTCCCGTGTTGTGGGCCTGCCTAGCCTGTTAGAGTTTATTTTCCACCCATCCAAATATTGGAACACATCACCTGGGTCGTTATTTGGCTGACAGGCTTCCAGCACTATCTGTAATGCTGACCTTGCCCGCAGTAGCCTGTCAAATGGAATATTATCCATGAATGGTATAATACTGCGGGCAAAGTCAGCATTACTCTGTTGCACACTTACATGTGCTGACCCCGGGATCGGACCATAAGCTGGGCCTGCCACTGGTGGCGTCGGTGGTGGTGCTGGCCCTGCCGCTGGTGGTGGCGGTGGTGGTTGCTGGCCATGCCGCTGGTGGTGGCGGTGGTGGTGCTGGCCCTGCCGCTGGTGGGGGCGGTGGTGGTGCGGACCCTGCCGCTGGTGGCGGTGGTGGTGGTGGTGGCGGGGACGGCGGTGGTGGTGTTGATGGCCCTGCCGCTGGTGCCGGCGGTGGTGGTGCTGGCCCGGCCGCTGGTGGCGGCGGTGGTGGTGCTGGCCCTGGCGCTGCTGGCGGCGATGCTGGTGGTGGTGGTGGCGGCGGCGACGGCGGTGGTGGTGGTGGCGCCGGCCGTGGTGGTGGTGGTCGGTTTTCTCCACGCCGCCTTCTGTTTGGCGGTGGAGGGTTAACAGCACGCCGCCCTCTGTAGTAAGCTTCTCTGTGGGTAAAGTAAAAAAAAATTTGGTGAATGCATTGCATTTGGAAACAAAAACATAGGTCAAACATTAAGTTGCACGCTTTTTAGACTCTGTGTATCTGTGTATTCTTAATCAGATATTTGTTATTATTATGAAATAATAACCAACTGTACATAACATAAAGGAATACGTGACTTTCTTTGCTAATTCCATACTAATACATAATTTTTCACCCCCTGATTACCACCCACCCCCCCCCCATCCCATCTAATCTAGACGATCAATAACACCAATGGTTCACATGAAAAAAAAAAGTCCCCCTGACTTCACTTTTAACTTGACATACTTAATTCACAAAACTTTTAGCTTATATCATCTATATAAAGCAGGGAAGGGGTTGAAAGGTATACAATATATATATATATATAATATATTTATATAATCGGGAGTTTGAAATTCCGGCACTGTAGCCGAATCCCAAACTCCTTAGCGTCACTGCGAGCGGAGACGCGTATGCGCCTTCGCGAGCCGCAGACGCTTAACTCACACAGCCGCTATAGCGTTTTCTCGAGCGGCCTCGTCCCTCCGCTCACAGCAAGACCTGCGCCCCTCACAGCGCCCAATCCGCCCCGGCATGCTGGCATTTGTACTTCCCCCGTCTGTGCACCCACAGGTCTTAGCAGATCACTGATGCTGACAGCGGGGGGGACAACACAGACAATCAAATCAGGAGGAGGTCAGTGTCAGGAGGAGATGACAGCCGCCCGCCGGGGCCTGTGACACTGCAGAGGTCACAGCGGGGCTGTGTGTGCGGACAACGGGGAGGCCGGGGGCTACGGACGTACCGGACACGTCCTCTGCTCCTGGAGATGTGCCGCGGTTCCGCGCTCGCAGCGTATCTGACGCGGGAGCCGCGCTCACCACGCCCACACCACGCCCTCTGCCAAACAACCCACACCTCTCACTAACCTCCTGCAGCTAACCACACCCCATGTTTACCTTTGCCATGATGTCATTTAGCTGCGGCCGCTATCTTTAATAAGGTCAGTAATGATGGCAGTAATCGGATCTCTGCTCCCTCTAGCACGCCCCAACACTGTAGCACCATCTATTAACCCTATTCTCATCACCTATATACTCTGCTACCCACTGAGCCGCCTGTATACTCTGCTACCCACAGACCCGCCTGTATACTCTGCTACCCACAGACCCGCCTGTATACTCTGCTACCTCAGACCCGCCTGTATACTCTGCTACCCACAGACCCGCCTGTATACTCTGCTACCCACAGACCCGCCTGTATACTCTGCTACCTCAGACCCGCCTGTATACTCTGCTACCCACAGACCCGCCTGTATACTCTGCTACCCACAGAGCCGTCTTTATACTCTGCTACCCACAGACCCGCCTGTATACTCTGCTACCCACTGAGCCGCCTGTATACTCTGCTACCCACAGACCCGCCTGTATACTCTGCTACCCACAGAGACGCCTGTATACTCTGCTACCTCAGACCCGCCTGTATACTCTGCTACCCACAGACCCGCCTGTATACTCTGCTACCCACAGACCCTAACTCTGCTACCCACCGCCTGTATACTCTGCTACCTCAGACCCGCCTGTATACTCTGCTACCCACAGACCCTACTTGCTACTCAGCCCTGTATACTCTGCTACCACACAGAGCCGTCTTTATACTCTGCTACCCACAGACCCGCCTGTATACTCTGCTACCCACAGAGACGCCTGTATACTCTGCTACCTCAGACCCGCCTGTATACTCTGCTACCCACAGACCCGCCTGTATACTCTGCTACCCACAGAGACGCCTTATACTCTGCTACCTCAGACCCGCCTGTATACTCTGCTACCCACAGACCCGCCTGTATACTCTGCTACCTCAGACCCGCCTGTATACTCTGCTACCCACAGACCGCCTTGTATACTCTGCTACCCACAGACCCGCCTGTATACTCTGCTACCCACAGACCGCCTGTATACTCTGCTACCCACGAGCCGTCTTTATACTCTGCTACCCACAGACCCGCCTGTATACTCTGCTACCCACAGAGACGCTGTATACTCTGCTACCTCAGACCCGCCTGTATACTCTGCTACCCACAGACCCGCCTGTATACTCTGCTACCCACAGAGACGTCTTTATACTCTGCTACCTCAGACCCGCCTGTATACTCTGCTACCCACAGACCCGCCTGTATACTCTGCTACCTCAGACCCGCCTGTATACTCTGCTACCTCAGACCCGCCTGTATACTCTGCTACCCACAGACCCGCCTGTATACTCTGCTACCCACAGACCCGCCTGTATACTCTGCTACCCACAGAGCCGTCTTTATATCTCTGCTACCCACAGACCCGCCTGTATACTCTGCTACCCACAGAGACGCCTGTATACTCTGCTACCTCAGACCCGCCTTTATACTCTGCTACCCACAGACCCGCCTGTATACTCTGCTACCCATAGAGACGTCTTTATACTCTGCTACCTCAGACCCGCCTGTATACTCTGCTACCCACAGACCCGCCTGTATACTCTGCTACCTCAGACCCGCCTGTATACTCTGCTACCTCAGACCCGCCTGTATACTCTGCTACCCACAGACCCGCCTGTATACTCTGCTACCCACAGAGACGCCTGTATACTCTGCTACCTCAGACCCGCCTGTATACTCTGCTACCCACAGACCCGCCTGTATACTCTGCTACCCATAGAGACGTCTTTATACTCTGCTACCTCAGACCCGCCTGTATACTCTGCTACCCACAGACCCCCTGTATACTCTGCTACCTCAGACCCGCCTGTATACTCTGCTACCTCAGACCCGCTTGTATACTCTGCTACCCACAGACCCGCCTGTATACTCTGCTACCCACAGACCCGCCTGTATACTCTGCTACCCACAGACCCGCCTGTATACTCTGCTACCCACAGACCCGCCTGTATACTCTGCTACCTCAGACCCGCCTGTATACTCTGCTACCCACAGACCCGCCTGTATACTCTGCTACCCACAGAGCCACGTGTATACTCTGCTACCCACAGAGCCGAAATGGAACCTAATGTATATATTAATAAATAATACTAAATGTACACAACTGTGCTGCAGACACATACCTTGGCATACGGGCCACCGGGTGAAGGAAGGACAGCCGGTCGTAAAAGTGGTAGTGGTTCAGCAATGGAGCGGCTCCCGGTTGTCTCTCTGAGTACTGCCGGTACTGCTTCTTATGCTGGTCCCGGCAGCTCCTCCACCGTTTTTTAAGATGGTCAACTGTGAAATGATTTGAAACCGGGTTTAGAGATGTGTAATATTTGAAACAACAAAAGTATGTGTACAAATCAACAATAACATTTTATTCATTTTCTGTGTGTAATGTGTATACAAGGCACAGTGACACGACAGTGTGGAACATCATCAACAGCATTACGGACATTGAGCTCACGTGGCCACAATCACAAATGAGGCAGGACACATGTCAACGCATAGAGAATGTAATAGTGCGGGCACCAGACTCTGGTCATTAGTGGTATTTATATACACCCAACCCCTTGGCCGAAAGAGCCAGGAGGATCATACATTAAACTCATTGTACTGTTGTGACCCCATCCAAATATAGGCAACTATGCGGTGGAGCATGATAACACATTCAGGGTCCTGTATACCCTGCTATGGGGGCCCTGTATTCCCACTGCTGGGGGCCCTGTAAACCCACTGGGCCACTGTCTACCCACTGCTGGGGGCCCTGTATACCCACTGCTGGGGGGGCCTGTACACACACTGAGGGCCCTGTATACAGGGACTGACTGGCACCCTACAGTTTGGGTCGCAACCCTCCCTCACCGGCCCGACACAGGTGAGGACGGGGGGTGGGGGGGGGTGATGACTGGCGGCCGCCTCACAGTCACCGCAGCTCCCGCATTCTCCTATGGCTCGCTCCCAGCCGCAGCCTCGCGCTCCTCACAGCCGCTCGCTAACAGTCGCAGCCGCACGCCACTCACAGACGCTCACTCCCGGACGCAGCCGCGTGCTGATGACGTCATCGCGCGGCCAGGAGCTTCCGTTTCCGCCTGCTGCTTCAGGGACATGCGGATTATTCATGCTCCTGCAGCCGCATGACCCGTGGCACCTGGGCCAGTCCGCCCCTGCCTGTATACCACAATATGGGGGCATGTATACCCATCTGGGGGCCTGTATACTCTGCAGGAGGAGGTGTATACTCTGCTGGGGGGCTGTCTACCAGTGATAGCCGCTGTATACCAGGATGGCGGTGAATATGTTTTCATAGTTTTTCGGGGCAAAAATAGGGGGGTCGGCTTATACACGGGTCGGCTTATACACGAGTATATATACAGTAAATGCAATATATAACGTGTGAACTCATTTAACTTACTTAGATTGCTCTGTTCCTCATGGTCACTCCGATGGAACGCAGGGAACATCTCTTGGGCGATCTCTCTCCAGGCTGTATTAATTTGGGTCGTATCCCCATAGTCAGGATCTGTAGGGAGCCATAGAAATGGACGAGCCTCCACAAGTGCAATAAGACGCAGTGTGTTCACCGTGCCACGTCCTGCTGCCATGATTGCACTGATGAATGGATTGCTCTGTGTGTGCGCCTGTCAGCGCGACTCGCTTCCTGTTTCCTTAAAGCATGGTGTGTGCTGGAGAATCCCTTCCCTCGCATCATCGGCTACAAGCCTCAAAATAAGAGAAAAACCAGCGAGTTTGGACTCGCACACTTTCAGAGACACATCAGCGAGTTGTAAATGTCATTATTCGCTATTACTCGGGTCCCTATTCATTAACATTGGACTCGCTGGACTCGCAACGAGTCCCGAGTCCTTGACTCGGACTCGTTGGGGTCTTGCGATTCCGAGTCTTTTAGGACTCGCCCATCTCTAACTAAAACACCAAACTGAAAGCACTCCTAAATGCAGCATGTCTGCTGCATTCAAGGAAGGGGCCCCCATGTCTCTAGCCCCCCTGTAAGTTGTGCAAAACACTTTATAAAGTGTACAGTTAACGAGTCCAGAAGGACTTACTCAGTAATGAGTACTTGCTGCTCCCTGGTGTCCTCTGTGCCGCCCTCAGTAACACCTCCTTTATGTGTCTCTCCTCCTTGGCTGCTCATGCTGCTCTGCATCTGAAGTCACGCTGGCGCAGAACGAGCAATGGGCAAAAGCAGTCCCAGCAGCTGAAACGCCTCCTGCCAGTGATGTCATCGCCGGAGCCCATCCTGTTGTACATACATAATCTGGAGCAGGGCGGGCTCTGGCATTGACATCACCCAGAACTGGACACAGTATTCCAGATGAGGTCCAACCAAGGAGGAGTAGAGGGGGATAATGACTTAATGTGATCTAGACTGTATGCTTTTGTTAATACATTCCAGAATTGTGTTTGCCTTGTTTGCTGCTGCACCACACTGTTGACTCATGTTCAGTCTGTGATCTATTACTATACACAAGTCTTTTTCACATGTTCTGTTGCTTAGCCCTACTCCTCCCATTCTGTAAATGCTTTTTTCCTTTTCCTGGCTCAGATGTAGGACTTTGCATTTCTCCCTGTTATAAACCATTCTGTTAGTTGCTGCCCGCTGTTCCGGTTTGTTTATATCTTTTTTAATTCTCTCTCTCTTCTTTAGTATTAGATATCCCTCCTAGCTTTATGTCATCATAAAATTTAATCAGTTTACCCACAATTCCTTCATGTAAATCATTGATAAAGTAGTTGAATAACACAGTGCTTAGGACAGAGCTCAGTGTTTCCCACTTAAGACATTCTTCCAACTGGATGTGCAGCCATTCATGACCACTAGAGATGAGCGAGTACTAAAATGCTCGGGTGCTCGATGCTCTGGCCGATACTCGTGTACTCGGCCAGAGCACCAAGCCCAATGTAAGTCAATTAGTGACAGGCTCCGCCCACATACTTCCGGCTATAAAACGAGTGTTTCTGGGAAAGGGCGGGAGGGTGGGCTTTTTCAAATCATCGCAGAATAAAACACCTTGCTGTGCCCCCAGAGGGATCCTAACAATCAATCTGCTCTCTGTGAGGTGCCAGCTCACTGTGTGCACTGAATGGAGCTGTGTATGTGTGTCAGAGCGCCAATTATTAGCGAGGAGTCCGAGCATCTCGGCGGAACTCGGTGCTCGCCGAGCATCCCGAGTACAGGAATACTCGTGCGAGTAACGAGTAGCGTCGAGCATACTCGCTCATCCCTAATGACCACTCTTTGGGTCCGATCACTAAGCCAGTTATGAGTCCACCTAACAGTTGCCTTGTCCATTCCACATTTGATCAATTATTAATAAAGATGGTAGGAGATATTTTGTCAAATGTTTTGCTGAAGTCAAGACATACTATATCTACTGCATTTCCATGAGTCACCTAGTCAGTGATTCTGTCATAGAATCAGGATGAATGATCTATTTTAATGTAAGTTCCTTTCTAGAACTTCCCAGTCTATATTCAGAATGTAGACTATCAATGCTATGCGAAACTAACTTTAGTTTGAGTTCATTTACCCTAAGATCCCTGTTCTCACAGTACTTTCTAGCCAGTTGAAGAATCCCATGTATCTTTCATGTATCATAATCTTTTTGCTTATGGTCCACTGCATTACAGGTGCAGTGTTTTCATACAGCCTTCTTGCAGGACTTTTTCCTTCTTTTTGCAATTTTCTTTTACGAGTAAATGAAGTCTCCTGCTATGTCACTGCTACAAGACAGTTCTAGGAATCTCATTGAACAAAATGC
This sequence comes from Allobates femoralis, assembly GCA_033576535.1. Lineage (NCBI taxonomy): Eukaryota > Metazoa > Chordata > Amphibia > Anura > Aromobatidae > Allobates > Allobates femoralis. Next base: position 506,183,032 of record JARQOC010000005.1, read on the forward strand.
TTTGAAAGTGACAGATATCATTACAATAGTGCGGATGTCACTTTATTTCTCACTGAAGTCGTTAGCTTTGTGACATTCAGACTCACAGCGCAAACATGCAAGTTATAAGTCCCAGATCTCTGTCAGGCTACACCTGATGTTTGCACAGACTGTACCTTTTATCAACTTCCATATACACACCAAAGCGCAGGCAATGGGAGCACTTATTAGACTTGTGCTCTGATGCTTTTTGCTTTTCCCAGGTTAAAAAAAAATAAGAAAATACAGATGTGGGTTTGGGAAAATGGTGAGTTAACAAGTCAAAGACCTGCACTGTAGACATGAAGACATGTGTCCATCTGACTCTACTGTACTGTGCACAAGCTGAAAAGTGACGAGCCTATTATTTGTAGTATTGCAGAATTACACATTTAACATATGTGCACTATTAATTCAGTAAATTGCCAAAACCAACCAATTTACCCAATTTTCCATAAAATACATGTTTTGGGTGCAAACATAAGATAAACATTTCCCTAAACGTTTTTATGTTCCTAGCTTCAGGTATTTACAGTATCAGTGTATTTTTATGATGTAGAGGGGTCTTTGGAGAAAATCAAGATTTATGGCTCAGGTGCAACTGTTTCTTTTACACACCTTTATACTATTGCCCTGCAGTAGGGTAAAGCTAAGCTACACCAGGTAATAAGGTCTATTATGTCCATACATGGAGACTTTAGATGAAGTATTGTGACCATATATTACTATAGCCATCTTCCTTAAGGCCACGTCACACACACAGATATCTGTGCAGATATTGGTCGCAGTCGCAAGAGCCGGGGTAGTCGGTAGCCGGCAAGCAGTTTCTATCACAATGGCTTTTGCCTAGCACCACGGCCCTGACTGGACATTAAAGGGGGTTTGGGTGCAGTACCATTTGTGGTGACCTGACTGCAGGGACGCCACATTCCCCCCTAGTAAAACACAGAACATCTTGGGCTGTAATGGCATAAATACAACACTATTAGATAAGAAAAGTACTTTTTTTTCAAAGGGCAATAAATAACATTATTAACAGTGCCATACAGATTTGTGTAAACCATCTTTACTTACGGAAGACACAGTGCTTAAACAGTTAACGTTGCAAACGGCAGCGCTCATCACAAGGATGACAGCCCAAAATCAGATTTATTACAATCTCATCCCTGGGTACAGCACAGGGCACATGGACCATTTTGAGGGAATCTCCTCTCCTTTTGATGGTCAAGTCAACATATGCATGGCCTCAGCCACGGCTCCTTTTTAGCAGAAGTGCAAACACGTTCAAGTGCAATATTCTTTGGTTTGGCTGGACCAATAGGCAGGTGTGGTGTAGTAGTTGGCTCTAGGGTGCGGGAGCTAGCGGATGGTGACGTAGGGACGGTAGGGACTGGGTCTGTGGCGGGGACCTGGTCCTCGTGTGGGCACAGGCATCTCACCCCTCCACAGTTCCTCAGTTGCATTCCTCCGCTCCGCATCCCCTTTGATGGTGGATCCAAGCAGGATATAACCAGTGGTTCCTATCTCAATCTATCCATACATATTAATACTTATCTATTTGCTATGCTAACATATACAAAAACACTTGGCTTAACTTAACCTTCCTTTCCTATCTATGTACATTATTATGTGGCGCCTCTGCGACCAGGGTGGCCACTTAAGGAACTGCAGCAAGGCAGAAAGATAGACAGTTTGTGCACCAAACACCCTCACAGCACATCCACCCACTAGAGGCAACACCCAACCCGGAGCCCGGGACTCTAGGCGGGCAAGGGGTGGTGGGTTAAGAGGAAAGTGGGTGGGAAGTAATGTAGGTCTGGTGACAGAGCGCTTAAATAGAGGAAAAAGAGGAGGAAGGGGTTAGTAGGCTGGAGTAGGCTGAGCTGTAAAGACAAGGAGTAGGCCAGAGTGAGCCGAGAGGTAAAGAACAGAAAGAAAGTGACACATCCCGGAGGGATTGGGCTCCCTGGAGACGTAGAATCCACAGAGTCACAGAAACCATGGAGAGAAAGCTCGTCCATAGACGGCATCCCAGGGGAGTGTGAGGACAGAGACCAGACCGGTATCACCGGGTCCGAGGAACACGGCAGCACTGACTAACTACAGGCGGAGTAGTTTTCCCTGATTGTGCTGGAATCACACGGGCTAGATGGAGCCTGGTAACACCTTGGAAGATTGGGTTACTGCAGGCTAGGCACACACCAGAGTATCGGCTCTCAGTGGAACTGAAGTTCCACACCGGCTTCCCAGACAAACCGACAGGGAGCTCTAATTCCAGGTTGGAATTCCCACTACAGGATTGGAGGCACAGCAGCAACCATGAGGACCCACAAGGGGCCGATCTGCCGCCATACAACCCGCAGAGAGAACAGAAAGAGGGAGAGAACAGCCTGAAAGGACATTTAGAAGGAGTGAGGGGTCTCAGAGTGACAGCCTGTCTGCAGAGGGTTCGAGTGTCCGGAGTTAACTGAACTGTGAACTGTGTTAAGAACTGTACCGTGATTTGTGTGGCTTTGAAGAACTTACAAGTAAACCCGGTGAACCCTGCCTCAGTGTCCATGTCTGATTCCAGTTAATCTGAACTGTTACTGTACTTCTTACCCTGCCAGGAGCAGCCCGACCCGCAGCGGGCTCATCCATCTGGCTGCAGCCCATCCATCCCTCCATCCTCCTGGCAGAACTGCGCTGCAGCTGTGGTCCCATCACTGACCACAATCCGTGGGTGGCGACATGACAAACTGATCCTTGTAAATACCCCTTTTACTTGTGAGAACCGGGGACATGGTCCGGACCAGGACTGCCGTGACATCCCCAGCAGTACCCAGTCCGGTACCGAGTACCCTATCCCAGTGGGCTCCACAACCACAATCCTATCTTACCTATGCTTTATCATATACTATCTTTATGCAATTAAAGCAACATTACTTAACAGCACCATAGTCCTTGTATAGGGGGTTACATGTATCCTACAGTTACTATTCCATACTGGAAGGGCTGCTAGTATTTGTAGTCTCTGCAGGCTCTTCCCCCCTAGTTCTTCCTGGGCATCGTCTAGTTCAGCCTATATTGGACATATGGCACAGGTTCCTGGCTTACAGGGCACATCACGCAGAGCTTGGGCTCCGGTTCCTCCCTGCGGCGTGGTGATGATTTGGTAAGTAGTGGATTCTCATCACCCTCTGGTGTCTGCGGTCCCATGGCCATGATGTCTTCTGCAGAGACTGTGGATTTAAGTGCAGGCAGCGTAGGATCCTCTATTGTGGGCAGTTTCTCAACTGTGTGCAGGTCTGCAGGTGGAGGTACATGGAAAATCACAGCAGCTCCAGCCTTCCTCATGTTTAAGGCAGGCTGGCAGGCTCATGGTTTCTGTAAGTCACAAGCCTGTGACCCCCTCATCGCATTCAGGGAGGACAACAGCAGCCTCTCTGGGGTCCAGCATCTCCTCTGCCACGATGGACTACAAAAACCCCCAAGAAAGTGGGAGTGTCAGAGGTTTTTCCACCAGCTCATGAACAGAACGGTTACCGGTTTGGACGGGTGTGGTTCCTCTAAGAAGATGACCAGCTTGAGACTCCACGATCTAATGCAGGAGATCGAGGCGGAGGCCAGAGCAGCTATCGGCCATCCGGGTCCGGGTCCCATCTTCACAATCGACAGCAGCCCCGACTTTTGGCAAGAGGCACTGCAAGACCTCCGGGAGAGGCTCATGGAGACAGTCGAATGGACGATCCGCAGCTGGAGCGCGTGCTTGGGCAGCCGACTTCATGGGGCTATCCAGCAGAGCCGTGCGGGAACATCCACTCCAGAACCGGACGAAAGCTCCTGTTTCGCCACCTCACCAACACCTACCACCTGTCCTGCTTCATCGCCAGAGCCTATAGACTGTGTTGTCCTGATAGAAACCGCTATCTACCCCGCTCCAGGGTCTAAGACCACCGCTGAACCAGTTACAGAGCCGGAGCTTACAACTTGCTCCACAAAGGAAGCCGCAACTTACCTGGTTCCCGCCGAGGAACCCATCTCTGGTCTCACCAACACTCCAGAGACCCCTACTTGTTTCTCCCTTGAACCGGAGGCCTCCTCTGCAACTACAGAGGCCTACCTGGTTACCGGGATTGAAACACCACTGCCTGAAGTCACAGATGAAGAGGCAGACAGCCTGGAAGCCCTGCAGGACGACCCCGCGGAGGATTCTGCAGCACAGCCACCCATCTGCCCGGAGAGATCCAATCCAACATCTCTACCCGCCGAGCAGCCCGATGTAATCGTCGAGGGAGAGGAGGATGATGACGACGACAAGACCCACAGCACCGCTGAGGACCTCTACACCGGTTTTGCCTGGGGAGATACTGAGGAGCCTCCGGCCGAGCCACCAGCTCAGATACATTGGTCGAGTGCGGCTGCGGCGCCCTCTCCGATGCCGTTTACCCGGGTGCCCATCCAGACGTCCCGCCAAGCTCAAGCTTTCCAACAGCCCACACGTCGCAGTGACTATATTCACACTCCGTACCGCACAGACGAGGAAGTACGTCAGCTCCGCAGGGCGGAGTTGCGAGCCCGTGAACGCGCCAACATGGAGGCCCGTGCCGCGGCTCGTCGCCAACCACCGTTACCTGATGAACTTCGCAAGGAAGGTAGAGTGACCACGTTCAACCTATCTACCGGGTGGGGTTTTGCCAGGGCGGAGGGTGTGTGTGGAGAGGTATTTGTAGGGCGCCGCGATGTGGAGTCACACTTGCCGAGAGGACATCCCAATCGTGACTTGTATAGAGGGGACACCATTACTTATGAGCGACATGCTTGCTACGATGGGTGGTTCGCTATACGAGTGCGTAACAGTTCCCTGCACAAGTGACTCGCTTGCTTGAACTTTATCACTGACTTTATTCCCTGTTTAACCGCTAACAGTGGCCTGGCGGCGAAAGCCTTGGACTCATGTTAAGGACAGTCGACCGCCATGTTAAGGACAGTCGACCGCCAGCCGGGCCCGCAAAAGGTTAACCTCTTACATACCTGTTTCTTTTACTTGCAACGTCCTAAGTAAAATGAATACCTGTTATTAATAAAAGTGTTACTTTTATTACCTGTTATAAAAATATAAAAATCTCTCTGTAATGTTGGGTAGCACGACACTTGGGGACAAGCGTATTTCTCCAAGGGGGAGTGTGGTGCCCGGCAACGAGTGCATCACAGGAGGGTATTGCAGCCAAGACAGCAGCAGCAATATTCTCTGACAAAGCAATGACACAGTTAAAACTCAGAGCTCCATACCCTACATGCATCATCAGCATAGAGGGCCAATAAGGTCCTGGTGGGCGGAGTGTAGTGGTAGAGTGTAAAGAGAACTGAAAAAGGCAACGAAGGAGAAGGAGCAAAAACAACAAGCTCTGCAACCTAGGAGAGGGGGCCTGCACAGTCCCGTGCAGCCCCCTGCCCATCACCCGGTTTGGGCGCCATTACCCCGGTTCCTCAACAACCGGACTCTGGGCGAATGCATACGGGTCAAAACATCCCCGTGCCCACTTACAACCGGTCTACTGGTACCGAAGCTAGTAGTTGTTCACCACTGCTATACGAACCAGGAGTGGAGGGACCGCTTTACAGGAGCACCCCACAGTGTCGTCTAGCCAGCGGAGTACCCACCAAAAGGACCCAAGGCTCCCCACAAATCCGGCCAGAATTCCCCGGTAGGGCAATTGAAGCAGCCTCCTTGTACCCAACCTGGCATTTCAAGGCGACCACGGCAACACAAGTTAGTTAGAATGGAGGAACACCGCGGAGCTCTGAGAAACACATTGCTGAGTCCACCCGGTCCGTTACCCAAGAGCTGTGTGCCATGTATCACCTGCTGGTTACAGTAAAGTACCCGTTACAGAGACTTCCAGTGTCCGTGCTTTCTTTAGAACTGTCCGTCTTCGCAAGTGGAAGGTAACTGCAGCTGCCGCACAACATCTTGCGCAGCTCCTGGCTCCGGGGACTACCACTCAGCCTGTGGGGAGCGTTCCATCTTGCTGCATAACATCCACCGGAGGCCCAAGCAGCGCCGGTGGACATCACCGGAACACTCACAGGTGGCGTCACGACTTAAAACAACCTTTAAATCTGTTCAGCCAAATTCACTTTGAATCTGCACCACCGGGCCCACTTCGGCAGGTGCAGTTCCGTGACAAGGAGGAAGAAGCTATGCCTGCCCCGTGAAGTCCCGGCTCCCGGCTGGGTGTCAGACAGTATATTCACAGGGGAGGTGGAAAGATAGTTCGTGATGCCAGCTGAGGGATCAGGCCAGGAGTGACCAGCGCTGCATGTATTGGACTCCCAGAGGATGGTTGGTATTGCAGCAAGGTGAATTACTCCCCTAAGCAGGAGCAGGCCCCTGGGGTGTAGTAGTAGATGTTGAGAATGTAGAAGATGATGAGAGGTTCAGAGAAGAGTGCAGGGAAGGTCGCAGAAAGGAGACAAGGAGGCAGTTCCACAGTTCTGTACCTTTACCAATGATCTTGCAGCAGAGCCGGGACTTGTGTGTAGAACCAGGTATGCGGCTCAGCCAGTCTGGAGAGTGATAGGACCATCCTGCTGGAATCAGGTGTGTCGGCCTACCAGCTGTCTTTTCCCCTGGATCAGATTCTAGGTAGTGTCAGCTTCCCCATGTGATCCATCGTGGCTAACTACCAGGCAGGCACCTCGGGACCACACCGGTTCTCTAGCTCTTTGCCAGTTGCTGTGCCCCTGGATAGTTCCACAATGTGGCTACTATACTTGCAGCCCAGTAGCCTCCAGTTCAGCCATAAAGACCTGGCAGCTTGGGGTCCTGGTACCCCTTCTACACCTTGTCCTCTGCACAGTCCAAAGGCTATCTGCAGACTCACTCTAACTCCTTTTTGCCTACCTCACCCTAACCTAACTTCTCCCTCCAAGCAGAAGTGGGGTCTGCCCTAGGGTGGGTCTCTTCTGCCCAGCACTCTATGGCTTGGAGTTTAGATTCTGTTGGGTATATTAGGGGAGACTCCAGTAGCATGATCCTTACCTCTCTCCAGGCATGACACTGCAGGGTATTGCGTGCAGTACCATTTGTGGCAGCCTGACTACAGGGGCACCACACTAGAAAAGATTTGCAATAATTGGGGGTCCTGTTGGAGTTTCATATCAAGGCCCATGAGCTTCACGTTATGCTACTGGCTAATGTGTATTAAATGCCTCTGATTCAAGCCAGTTTCAATGTAGCTCAGATGATATTAGGATCCTTTTTTCCATGGTACTCCGTGCCAAAACACTTAGCTCCATTTGGTTCAAGTCTGTTCTGGTGTGTATTTGTTTTTGATGTTTGCAGTTATGACTCTTTTTATTTTCCTGCCTATGTCCTTTTGTTTACTGCCTGCCTCAGCCTCCACCTACTGAACTCTGCACGAAGTCTATTGGGAGAACCTGCCTGTCATCATGTCCACCATTGCTAGTAACGACTACTGAAGAGGCAACACCCTGGTATTACCATTAGGAAACTTTGCACCTCTATTTGGAGGTTGCTCATGTTATGTGAAACCCCATAGAGAGGGGACTGCACTGCTAAAACAATTTAATAATATGCTCTTATCCAGTACTGGATGCCCTCTGCTCCCAGTTGTATATTGTTTACATGACTGTAGATGTCACAACGGTAAATAACTCCAACAATTTTTTTAAAAGGGTCTTTTTTGTTAATAAATAAAACAGCATTGCCGAAAAAAAATCTATCCACATAATCTTCCTCTGGCATACGTCATCCACTTCCATCCTGATGTCCTGCTATCATGCACCAGCGGCAGCCATATTTGCACACCCAATTGATGGGTGTGAAAATATGGAATCCACTGGGGGTACTGGCCTAATTTCACAGTACTGCTAGTCGTGCCGCCAACACCCACACACGACAACACCCACAACCGCCACCAGGAACCGCCGCTGCCCATTGCAGACCGCCACACCTCACAACCACACACGGCCACCATAAACTGCATGTGCGCGTACTTGGCAGGTATGAGCAGTTGCTCATGCCACTGTCATCTTTGGACACCTGGGCGGGAGAGAGAGAGTGCACAGGAGGGAGAGAGAGAGCGCACAGGGGAATAAAGAGAGCACATGGGGAGAGAGAGAGCACACAGCGGGAGAGAGATGACCGCCACCCCCCAGCGCCACGGAGCCCACCCCCAATCATGACATCACTGCCCCCCCCCCGAAGCGATAGCATCAGGCACCCATCTAGTAATCTATAGTCCCCCACCAATCCCCCAGAACGTCACTGGTACTACATACTCATTGGTCTCCTTTTTATGTCTTTGCAGGGAGTTAATGCATTAGTGGCCAGTGGGTCTTTATCTCCAGTCGCCCTCATGAAACATTGTACAACGCGTGCTGCCTGTAATACGGCGTTCTGTACAATATCATATTTCAGAGATATTTTACCTACCCTAGAAGCAATGTTCCTACATGAGAATAGTTCTGTAATACAGCAGCCAATGAAGCATGGAATGATATTGTCAGATTCATAAGGAATTCAACAGAAAAAAAAAAACTCTGCATACATTCACATGAATATTTACTCTGGTTCTCCTTCCACTATTTGCACACTGTCTGTGCTATAGAAAGAAATAGAGATGATTGCTCAAATGTACGCGGTGAATCCCATAAACCTTCATCTGTATTGGTATAATATTAAAAGTTTATTGCAGAGTAAGTTATCCTGCAGAAAATCCAGTGACTGACGGTGCAGAATCCGGACCCCCGGTATTGTTATTATCCTGCAGGACTCATTTGTCAGAGCATTTTGTTGGCTTTTCACAAAATCCACAACTCGACAAATGATCCACTTTAAATGATATGAAATAGAATTACACCTTATTACAAATTTAGACCTATATGCCATTTGTGCAGCTCATGGATTATTTAATATGATGTGGGTATCTCAATAAAGGCTGAGCCTCGCTCTTTCTGCTCGAGCTGCTGAGCAATTATATTTTTTTAAGAATTTTAAATGTAACCACTTGTCTTTGGGATAATACAGGTACACTGCTAAAAAGCTCATCAACATCAAGTGTCTCCTATCATTAGCAGGCAGCCTATCAAATGTATACATGTATTAAAGGTGCCCGTTAAGTGAGTAGCTAAAACCTTAGGCGGCACAAACCGAACCTAACAACGCTTGTCTATCTTTTGTCGGAAATAATTCCCTCTCTTTTCAATCAAAAGTGTCATTCAGCAAGTGGCTGCCACTCCTGATGACTATAATGACTCTCGTCTAATAAAGCGGCATATGATGTATACATAATAGATGTACATAAAACAATGGACCAGACACCATGTCTGCGCAACTTCTTGATCCTTTACATAAACCTGTCATGTATCTTTGCATATCTCTCTGTAGGGAAGTGAGGTTAATTTTTTTTCTGCTATCATGTAATGTATGCAGGGAAATAATCACAGTGAAAATGGTCCCTTCTCTCACACACATGCACACACCATATTACATCCTTTAATAGCTGGAGGTAAACACTTCTCAACCCACAGTCAAAAGACTTCCTTTTTCCTTCACTGCCTTAGCAGCTGTCACAGAACAAAGGGACGAGTGAATTTAGCTGATTGGTGTTACATGAAAAGATCCAAGGAGAAAAATGGCATGCCACTCGTAAGTGACTGCCGCTAAAAGCTATCTAAATCTCATCACAAAAATAGCATTTTATGTAAGTTGAATAACTTGTATTGGCTGTGACAGATAGTTATTTTCGTGCCCCAGTTATCATAAACACGGCGGAATCGAAAAAGCAACACGGGCGTATAGTGGAGGAATGTATTTTTACAATATAGATATCTTTAGCTATCTACCTTCCATTTTCTAGCTAGGAGCAGGTGTGAAATGTACAAAATAAACTCACAATCTAATGATACTTTTTGGGGTATGTATAATAAATGATGGACAAAAAATAATTTGGCAATTACATACTGCTGTAAACTAGTCAACAAAGTAAACGACCGCTCTCTGCCAGTCATTGCACTGGCGACCCATATATTATAGGATCCAATTGAAATTGCTTGTTCGCACCTGCAAAACTCTCCACAGTTTGGCACCCCCCTACAACTACACCCACATCTCTGGTTATTGCTCTACCCATTCTCTACATCCTGCAAGCAATGTAAACTACCGCTCTGTGCCAATCATTGCACTGGCGGCCCCTATATTATAGGATTCAATTGAAATTGCTTGTTCACACCCCCAAAACTCTCCACAGTTTGGCACCCCTCTACAACTACTCCCACATCTCTGGTTATTGCTCTACCCATTCTCTACATCCTGCAAGCAATGTAAACTACCGCTGTCTGCCAGTCATTGCACTGGTGGCCCATATATTATAGGATTCAATTGAAATTGCTTGTTCGCACCCACAAGACTCTCCACACTTTGATACCCCCCTACAACTACTCCCACATCTCTGGTTATTGCTCTACCCATTCTCTACACCCTACAAGTGGTGTAAACTATCGCTCTGTACCCGTCATTGCCCTGGTGGCCCAGTTTAAATTGCTCATCCTCACCCACAAAGCTCTCCACAGGGTGGCACCTCCTTCTCCTCCTACATCTCCTACCTCATCTCTGGTTATCGCTCTACCCATTCTCTACACCCTACAAGTGATGTAAACTACCACTCTGTGCCAGTCATTGCACTGGCTGCCCATCCATTAGGATTTATTGTAACTTTCTTTTTCTCACCCACAAAGCTCTTCACAGTACAGCACCCCCGTACATCTCCTCCCTCATCTCTACCACCCTACCTGTTCTCTACGCTCCACAAGCAATTTTCAACTAACATTAATCCGAACCTCCCACTTCCAGCTCCAAGACTTCTCCTAAACTGCACTAATTCTCTGGATTGCTCTACCCAAAGAAATTAGAGCTAACCACAACTTACACAATATTAGGCGCTTCTTAAATACACATCTTTTTAGGGCGGCCCATCACCTATTGAGGGCCTTTTATATATATACCCCATTCACTATTTCTATGTATAGAATTCTCCATCAAACTCCACCTCACACAAACTCACACCTCACACAAAAACACTACACCGATTGGCTGGTGATGACTCATGCAGCCTTTTATCTATCCCCATTTACTTAAGATGGCTAGACCATCATTGTAAATAAGTAGTTGTAATTCTTCGTGTCACCTCCACCTCATTGTAGAGTGTAAGCTCGTACAAGCAGGGTTGTCATTAGTTTTGCTTTGATTATTGTATTATCTATAATTGTTGCTTATGACTGTTTACATATGAACCTCTGAATTGTAAAGCGCTGCAGAACATGTTAGCGCTCTATAAATAAAGATTATTATTATTGTTATAGAAATGCCCAGGAGCGCTCCCTAGTGGTCAAGAACAGAACTTCATTTTCTCCTTTTATTTATTTATTTATTTTAATCACTTCTATAACACCATCATATTCCTCAGCCCTAACAGTCATCATCACTGTCCCTATTGGGGTTCACAATCTAAATTACCTTTCCGTATGTGTTTGGAGTGTAGAAGGAAACCAGAGAACCTTTGCTGGAATCATTTTATAACTTCAATGGATAAATGAGCTAATGTGAATACACAAGCTGAGTCATCTACTGATCACCATTTCTGTTGACTATTGTCAAAAGAGAATGAAATCTAGCAAGTAGACTGACTTCTGGTGATGCACAGAGAGATTAGCTTACTCCAAATAATTGCCTCTTTTGCAATTTGATTAATTTATTCTATTTGTAACAGTAAAACCCATAGCATAGCGTGTTCATAGAGAAAACCCAGTATGTACATAATCTACATTCTAAACTGCATTGTTACATACATGCACATGAGCTCTCCCTGGTGGTCAAGAACAGAACTACACTTTAATTTTTAGCAGCGCCATTGATACTAAATCCAAGCAAATTGTTGTAGGGTGGTCTAAAGGCATTATCAATCTAGTGGGAAAACACTCATTTCAAACTATTGTAACACATGAATTTCTAATAAAATAGACAACTGATAAATTACCTATAAGTCTCTAGATCCAAAAACATCCAAGTTTTAAAAGATAAATGACCAAATATGATACGTCTTAATAAAAGATAAATGACCGCATCCACTAATTTTGTTGACTTTCTTGACAAACCAGAGCTAAATACAGGGTGCATTTACATTGCGCAATTACGGGAACAAGCAGTCACTTCCCAATATTAGGGAGAGATTATTTTCAAGATTACTTAAGTGATTGTTCTCTGCAGTGCATTGTCCTGTGTAACCAGGACATGTGCTGCCGACAACATTGGCAGTGTCTATGTACATATTGATCTATTAATGACCACTTCGTGTGCACCAGAAAGCCTTTAAATAATCGCCACTCACCTTTTATGTAGCTGATCGGCAGTAGTTTTCAAACACAGATGTTTTTGCCATCCCATCTGAGAGCAGCATAATGTAGAGATAGAGACCCTGATTCCAGCGATGTGTCACTTACTGAGCTGCTTGCTTCATTTTCATAAATTTAGTGTTTTGTCTGTTGCAGATTTAGCAGTTTGTGAATATGCCAGACTACCTGGCAGCAGGTCAAGTAGACTGCTAATGATAATCTCCAGCTGATCAAACAGTGATTTTAGCAAAGCTACATTGAGCAGCCCAGTAAGTGACACATCACTGGAATCAGGATCTCAGGTCCTATATTATGCTATTCTCAGATTAGGTTGCAAAAACCTGGTGACTGGTTCCCTTAAAATAGCCAAAATTGTGGTGATAAGAGAGACTTATCAAGGAATCAGACTTCAAACTGTGGTACTTCCAACAAGGGATTAATTTAATCCATTATTATTTGTATTACATTGATGCTTAAAAATAAAGTATTTAGTCCATAGTTTACACCAGGAGTCTCCAGACCTCAAGGGCCGTCAACAGGTCATGTTTTCAGGATTTCCTTAGTATTGCACAGGTGATTATTCTAACCTGTGTGCAATGCTAAGGAAATCCTGAAAACTTGCATTGTTGGTGGCACCTGAGGCCTGGAGTTCCCCACCCGGTTTACACAAAGAACTGTTGACTATGTATGAATCTCCCAAATTTCTTAGAACTGAAGATATGTAACATACAGTAAAATGATAGAAGTAGACAATGATTGAACCTTCTGTTAGTGATCTCATTAAATAACATTGTGATTCAGTCAGTAAAGAGAATCGATGAGTAGTTGTTATGTCTCTTACTAGAGGCTGCAAATCCCAAGCACTCTAATTACCAGTTCCTTAGATAATTGTATGCTTGTAGTTACACCACCAGGCACCAACAGACAGCTTTAAACTCAGCCAGAACGATGACTTGTAGTAAGACCAGAAGGAACACTGCAGTTTTCTTCCAGAATCTTGTATTACGTACCAAGTAAAGGCAGTTGAAAAGGAATAATCTGTACAGGGTTGCAGACATGCATCTTCAGCAATGGCTTCTCTAGACTAAACTGGAGAAGAAGGGAGGAGCATTCTGTACAGAGGCTAGCTAAGGGTGGGAGATAGGGACAATCTTAATACACAGTCTAATCTACCTGGTAACAACAAGGAAAATTACTGATTGCAGGAAAAATACACAAGGCAAAGAATAGACATTACAGGTTGTTCCCATTAATGTGACACAACAGTAGTGATAGGTGTACCTGCCGAATCGTCCGATTTCACAAGTCCTGCGCGACGTAAGGAGGCGACTCTGTCCCTCAACGTAATGACAACTGCCAAAGAGGAGAGAAAAACACAAAATGCAAACATAATGCATTAAATTCAAGTCCATCCTTAATCGAAGACACATAGTCCTTGTGTAAAAATTGAAAAAATGGATAAATAGAAAAAAAGTGAGTTCAAGTTCAACAAAACCCATCTTTAGATTGGGGAAGCCACAATATGCCAACTCTTCCACCAACCCAACAATCCAATGGTGAAGTTTAGTCCAAAGGAAAAGTCCATGGTCGATTGGACACCAACAGTTCTGTGTCCTGGTACGGCATTGGTAGGAGGAGGTGCGCACCCCGCCGTGGCAGACTCCAGCAACAAGTTCAATTCGCGTAATTCCTGCACGATGAAGCTACCGGGTAGTGCACTTGAACTGAGTGTCAGCCTGCACAACAGCTGACCAGCTTGGACAGTGTCCAGTGTGATGGGACCTCAGCATCAGTGCTGGCACCTGGGACGCACGGCTTGTGCTGTAGGTTGTCCTGAGTGTTATTCTCCACTCAGCTAGTTGGAGGTTAAAGGAGATGAGATGCCACTGTTTGGGTGTGGCTCTCTTGGCTTCAACTGTTAGCGCAGCAGCACAGATTACCCGCCTTAGTACAGTGAATGCAGGTCTTGAGTCAAGTTTAACCTTGTGCAGGATGAAACTGAGATGTACCCATATGCAGGTTCCTGAGGCATTCAGGGAGGCTGCTGCTGTGGCCTTTGTAGATGAGTTGTAGGAAATGTAGGCCTGTCTCCTAATGACAGCTGAAAGAGTCCTTGGAAAACCACGGTGCAGGACTTGGAGTTACTGTATTACCTTTAGAGACTTCTTCCCAATCTCCCACCTGTGTTGTCTCTGAGATGGTGATGTAGTGCTCCTGTCAATGCCCTCGATAGCAAGCAGTCTCAGCATTACCGTTTTGAACTGCAATGGGTGACTTGTACCCAAGAGGACTGTGGATGCTATTTTCAACTGGCGAGGCTCCTCGTTTAGAAGTAAGTTCATTACAGGGTGAAGCTTGGAATGTGAAAGTGTCTTGTTGGACATCCAGTGGTGTGCTGAGGTTGCATAGTGTGGGAAGAACACTTGCACCTTCAGTAAGAGGTAGGCTGTTAAGAGAGGGGCTCTTACTCTAAGCACTGAAGTTTAGTACGGCTTCGGTTTGACCAAATTTGTGATGTAGATAGGCATCACAGGTTGGGAATTTAGCAGTTGTTTGCTGCGAATCCCTTGGCAACTCAGTCTTTGCAGGAAGACAGGCTGAGGGAGCTACCCAGCTATTGTAGTTGTCTTCAGTGGGTTTGATGCTCGTGACCCTGATGATCACCTTGTCTTTCTCTGTAGGTGGTGAGTCGTTGACCTGGTTTGCGGGGTAGAGTACTGTTGACTGGAGGCTGTCGTCTTGAACATGAAGCAGGTTTGGGTTGTCAGGTTGTTGTTGTTGCCACCTAGTGTTGTTTGTCTTCTCCTTTACCCAGTGGTGATGTGGGTACATTAGAAGGGACACGTCGTGGTCGTCTGATATGATAATGGTTTTGTTAGAAGTGAGGTTGCTTGGCTTCTTTGTCTGTTCACTACAGACATCGCCAATGATGACCTAGCCTAGCTCGAGGCACTGTGCATATGGTTCATCAAGTTGACCAAAGATTTGTAGATGTGCCCCGTGCAGTCGTATGGTGTCTCTGCCAAGAAGAATTAAAGAAAAACTGTCAGGTCAAAATTCATATGTAACTGCTATCATTTTCTAATTCCTTTCTCTAAGCTATCTTTATTTATGTATTTCTATTCTTTATATTCCCCTTCTATATTCTGTAAACTTCAAATGAAGCGATACATTTCATCTGTCAATCACAGTGAATGATCCACTTAGTTCTCTGCTGTACACTCCCCATATGATGATTATGCATATCACATCACAGCACAGGAGATCAGTGGGGGGCTGCATGCTCTTCTCTACTCTCTTTGCAGCAAAATCAAGGGATCAGATAAACACAGAATCTCTCGCAGCATGCATTCCTTTTAAAAGAAACAAATGGAATCTAGATCAGGTAACACAGACCTTTTAGCTTTCTCCCTCTGTGTCCTGAACAGAACAATAGCTCCAGAAAGTGAAACCACACAGCACTGAAAGCAGAGGGAGAAGGGAGGAGAGAGCTTCAGAAAAGGTGTGCATAATTACATGACAGTTTATACAGCCAGGACTAATCATCTCAGCTTATAATGGGACAGGACTAATGCAGCAGCTCTCTGCAGGGTGTGAAGATGTTGATAACATGGAAGCTACAAAGGGTATAATAATGATTTTATATGTTTTTAAAAGGTCTGCCCAGGCCCTATTCCAGGGTAATATTAGTATCATACTGCAAAAATTACCTGACAGTGTCCCTTTAAGATGTCTGCCTTGTTTTCCAGGGCCGGTATCTCTTTGGCTATGTCTTTGAAGTGACGAAACTGAAGAGCCGCTTATGGTTTTAGGCTTTCTTCCCTGTTGAAGGATATTTGGTTGCACTGTATGAGTGTGGGAAGTAGTATCTCCTTGGAGCTGAAGAGAGAAGTTATTATGAGGCCACTGGCCCTTCTTCCAGTGGCTTCTGTTACACCGCTGTAAGTGCCCAAGGTGTAGGGAAAGGTGTTTCCCTTTAAGTCGAGCAAGTCGAAGAGGTCTGACCTGGCCAAGGATTTGTTGCTGTGGTCATCCAGACTGATGTACACCTTGACTGCCTTCTCTGGATGACCTTTGGGATACACCTTTGCCAGGCAAATCTTTGTGCAGGACTTATCATAAAGACTTTCTCTGCAGACCTTGGTGCATGAGGAAGATACTGTGAGATGGTTTGTAGCTTGGCCTTTATTCTCCCCGCCATGGCTTGTGGTTTGAGAAGAGGCAGACATTGAGTCAGGTTGGGATGGATGGAGCGCTTGTACATGGTCTTCGCTGTCGCACCCTACACACTTGATGGCGATGACACAGCCCTTAGCAATGAGTTCAGTAGAGGCACAGCACCTGAAGCATACTCCAAACTTCTTCAAGAGTTCCTTCCGTTCTTGGAGGGGGTTCTTCCTAATGCCGATGCACTTCTTCAGAGGATGTGGCAATTTGTGAATAGGACACTGGCGGTTCAGATTTTCTACATTCTAACTTTCATTGGTCTTGTCTAGCGCTGACGTCGGTGTAGGCAGAACTTCAGACCCTTTCGTTGACACCGCACCCCTGTGGTTTCTGTCTGGTGACAATGTCGGTGAATGCAGAACCTCAGACTTTTTTGTAGTCACCGAACCGTCGCGGTTTCTGTAGTGAAAGCGTGAACTCTCGTACCTAGGAGATGAGCAGAGCTGGGTTCTTCATAGCAGAAGCAGGGGTCGTTTTTGCACTCTGCAATCTCCTTGATGAAGTGACAGAAGAAGGAGAATAGAGGGAAAGAGATTTGGTATTTTCTCTTGTTTGACCCTCGTATGGTCCACTTTTCTTGGACTTTGTAAGGCAACTTGGTGACAATGGGTTTCACCCCACAAGCGGTGTCCAGGTAGCTAAAGACAGGTAGATGTGTGTCTGTCTTCCCAGCTGGAGCTCAGATAGCAGATCACTGAGTTCCTGGTACTTTGAAGCATCCTTGATGAATATTTTAGAAAATTCATATAGTTGTTTGTTTAAGTAATGTGTCTTCAATTGCTTCAGGACTGCCGAAACCTTTCTCTAGTCTATCCCATGCGGTTGTGAGACCAGTTGTTGGGTCTCTGATGTAAACAGATTTGAGTCTCTTGATTCTCTCTGTAGACTGTGGACCTAGTCACCTGATTAGCAGGTCGAGGTCTTCAGCAGCATTAATGCCGGGGTCACTCGATGCGGTTTTGAAGGCACACTTCCACCCTCTGTAGTTTTCGGGCTGGTCATCGAACATTGTGAGATCAGTGTTGATGAGTTCTCGGTGTATCATGTACCTCGCAAAGTCGGACATGTCTATTCTTTATGACCTTGGGGGCACATTCGCTGACTGAGCGACGCTGGTTGCGTAGTTCATAGCCTCTTGTTTCAGGAACGTGGGAAGGTATGGAAAGGTGTAGGCGTTTAGACCAGCAACTGATTTGGTGTGAACAGTCTCTGTTGCATGCGAGACCGGAACTACACATTTGTCAGGAGTGTAGTGCCTTGCCTGCATGTTGTGTTACATGTGGACATTGGCATACGGGTGTTGTTGAAGTGCAAGATCTGGTTGTGCATTGGAGTATGAAGCAGGTTCAGGTTTCAACTTTTGGGGTGCATTGGACTGACCTGTGAAGCTGCAGGCGGATCAGCGTCTTGATGCTCGGGAGAAGTGTTGGTGCTGACAGGAATGTTGGTGTCGATCAGCGGTTCGTTGGCTTGGCTCAGCAGGAAGCCTCTTGTGCGCTTAAGGGGGTCTTCCATGTCGAGTTCATACATGCTAATGCTGCCTCTTTGGCTCTCAACTAGAGCTTGTTTGAAGACCTTTAGCCTTGACATGGCTGCTGCGTGTTCATATTCCCTCTGCAGGACTTCAACTTCTGCCTTTTTACGTGCAGTCTCTGCTTCCATCTCCCCTTCCTCTGCTTCGAAATCTGCTTTTTTGCATGCAGTCTCTGCTTTTTTGCGCGTGGATTTGACAACTGCCCTCATTTCTATCTCTGCTTTCCTTTGAGCAAAGACGGCTTGTACTTTCATGGTTTATGCATAGGCACGAGCTTTTATAAGGGTTGAGTACCTTGATGAGCCCAATTTGAGTGAGTGCCTTGAGCTCCTAACAGACCTGGATTTGTGAGATGCCATTTCTGACATTTGCGCCATTTTTGCTTCAGTCTTGTTTACAATGTCACACACAGTGCGGTCTCGTTCAGCATTGAACTGTTGGAAGTCCTGCAGTTCCTTTGGAGACTCTCGTGAATTTAATTTCAGCAGGGTAGAGATATATTTTTTGCAATTGTCTTTGTATGACTGGTATACGGGCTCCCTCTAGTAGTAGCTGATGAGCGCTGCTGGGCACAGATAAAACGGTCACTTGGTTTAGCACTCTTTGCCACAGTAATGTTATGTGGTGTAACAATTCACCTTTGGTGGATTCTAGGTTCTCTCTAGCCTTCCATGTACATCTGGTCAATTTCTTAGACCTTTTGCTGCAAGCTGTGAGAAGATCTATTTCTTCTTGCTGCTTTAGATTAGGCAAGGACTGAGAGATTATTTTAGTTTCAGACATTACCACAGGAATGCAAGTGTGGGAGCTGTTCTGCTCCTGGTTGTCAGAGAGACCAATACAATGTTGCAATCTTGAGCTGGGGAGCAGACTGTGTTTACTGAATGTATTTGCAAAGTCTCTGTGACTGCAGCTTTACAATAAATTTATGGATGATTCTTTGGATTGTAAACTGTGCCCTGTTCTTAGTAACAGGTTGTTCTCTTCACTGAGTGTTTTCTGTCTGCAGGCTCATGCAGACTGCTGTTTGTGGCTTGCTTTCAACCCTATAGGCAGGGCCGCAGCGTCCATTGGACAGTGTGAGCCCTGTCATTCAGGCGGCAGCCGGCAGGGGGAGCGGCTGTGCAGAAGGGGGCGGCACCTCCCCCTGCACAGAGCCTCCCCCTGTCATGGCGCCGGCCGCTCATCCCGCTCATCCCGCTCACCGCAGGTAAGCGGCGGGCAGCGGGGGGACACGCACACAAGGGGCACACGCACACAAGGCTTCAAAAGCACCCCCCCCCCCCCGGTACTCGCGGCAGCGGCCGGCAATCACTGCCGCGGCTCGGGCGGCAGTGGCGAGCCGGTCACTGCAGAAGGGGCGGCAGCCCCAGGCTCCACCAGCACCCCCCCCGTAATCAGTGCCGCGGCTCAGGCGGCAGTGGGGCTCGGTGCACCCCTGCCTATAGGTAATCCTTTCTCTGGTTTGTATGCAGTATGCCACTCCTGGTAACAGGATCTTTTAGTGATTGTGAGCTGTATACAAATCTCGGTCACAGCCAATCCTTTTCACTGGCTTGTATACTGTATACCATCCCTGGTAATAGGTTTCCTTTTCACTTGATTGTATGCTGTATACCACCCCTGGTAACAGGATTCCTTTTCATTGTTTTGTCTCTTTCTAGAGGCTGCAAATCCCAAGCACTCTAATTACCAGTTCCTTAGATAATTGTATGCTTGTACTTACACCACCAGGCGCCAACAGACAGCTGTAAACTTGGCCAGAATGATGACTTGTAGTAAGACCAGAAGAAATGCTGCAGTTTTCTTCCAGAATCTTGTATTAAATACAATATAAATGCAGGTGAAAAGGAATAATCTGTACAGGGTTGCACACATGCGTCTTCAGCAATGGCTTCTCTAAACTAAACTGGGGAAGAAGGGAGGAGCATCCTATACAGAGGCTAGCTAAAGGAGGGAGGTATTTACAATCTTACTACACAGTCTAATATACCTGGTAACAACAAGGAAAATTACTGATTGGAGGAAAAATACACAATGCAAAGAATAGACATTACAGGTTGCTCTCATTCGTGGGACACAACAGTAGTGATGGGCGCACCTGCCGATGCTAGGGATTGGCGGACTCCTCTAGACCTTTTTGTAATGTCTGAGTTCTGTGCTGGACGTGACTCGAACTTGCGACCAAACCTCAAGCTTGCACTTTACAGTTATGGGTAGGACTTGGGAGGGCTGTAAAAGAAAGCACATATTTAATAAACATCATCATTCTACTTACTAGGTCCCGCCATCCTGCCATCGCAGGTCCTGCTGTCCCTTGCATCTACCTCCGGGCCGTTCACAAACATTTGGGATATTCATTGTGCTGCCAAGAACAGCTCAGTTCTCAGCAGTTTTAGTGGTATGGTCAGAATCAGGGGTTACACAAGTTCATGACTCAGCTATGAACTTGATTGAGCTTTGTCATGGTACCCAGCTCAGCCTGAGCCTGCTTGTCGCTCTAGACAGATGCTTGTCTCTACAGAGTGATGAAGCAGAGCTGACCCAGCTCTGCTTGTGGATTACGTTGAAGAGAGAAGTTTTTTTTTTTAATTAAAGATGAAGTCCCCAAATGTGTTGTGTTTTATTTCTAATAAAAAAATATTGTCTCTATGTTGTTGTTTTTTAATGTTTACTAGAAATGCATGGTGGCTGAGTCTAATTTAGCCTGACATCATGAATTTCGGGCTTAGTACCAGGTGACAATACAAAGCGGGTATTAACCCCATTATTACCCAGTGTGCCACCCCCCACCAAGGCTGCTGAAAGAGCCATGTAAAGTGCCTGGAAATGGTGCTACAATGAATGCACCATTTTAAGGGGCAACTGTGGGCTGCAGTATTCAGTGTGTGGGGCCCAGATTATTTGGGCTTTACCACGCTGACAATCCCAGCCCCCAGCTACCTGGTTTTACCTGGCTGGCGAACAAAATATGTTGGGAGCCGACACATTTTTTCTTTTAATTATTAAGGATTGGAATAAAAGCCATCATTGCAAGATAACTGTGGTATCACCCTGTTTTATTGTGTGAGCAGCGCGGATCCAGGAAACACTGTCCGGTTCTCCCTTTAAGTTTTTGGCCACCACATATATATGATTATCTCAGCGCAGGAGATGTGGTATGATCAGACCATGTCCTTCTACAGTCAGACACATCCATTGCACAGCACACAGCAAGGACACATATATAAGATTATGGCTAGGGTCACACTTAAAACTTGAATTGCGTTCACCGCATCCAGATCCGGATGCGGTGAACGCAATTGCGGTCCCACACATTTTGTATGAAAAATGTGTGGAGGGAACCGCATTGCGATAACCGGATTGCTCAGGATGTGTAATCCTGAGCAATCCGGTTCCCGTATACTATGCTTATCAGCGCTGCCCATAGATCTTACTGTATAAGCCTTCAGGACCTTGGACAGCGCACATACTATACCTACAATAGGTATAGTATGCACAGCTGTCAGGGGAACCGCCGGGTTCATTGATAAAAGTTGTACAGAGCCGACAGGACTCAGCAATACTGTACATGCGGAATTAACCCCTGACATGCCCACCTGAGTGGGTAACATGTCTCTAGGGGGGTGGGCACCTCCTAGAGACATGATGACCAAAATTAATATCAACATTACAGCTTTTGTAACAGTTCAAGCACTTTGCTTATCCTGGCGGCAGCCGGGATAAGCAAAGTATACGGGAACCGGATTGCTCAGGAATACACATCCTAAGCAATCCGGTTATCGCAATGCAGGGCACAGAACCGCTCCTAAAACTGCAGCCTGCATGATTTTTCACGCAGGCTGCAGAGCCAGAGGCGGTAACTGGATTGCTTGTAAAGCAATCCAGTTTTTATAATAGGCTCCTATGAGGAGCGTTTCCTGCTCCAGTTTTGAGCTTTTAAAAAGCTCAAAACCGGATCAGGCTTTTAAAAAAAAAACGGATGTGTGACCGTAGTCTATCTCAGCACAGGAGATGTGGTAGGATCAGACCATATCCCTGTACGGTCAGACATGGTCATTACACAGTATGTAGCAGGACACATTCTCGTACATAAAACGATTTCAGCACAGGTGCATTTTTTTATTACATTCAGTTGTGAAAACTATTATTATTCCAAGGTCTATTGATTGAAATGTAGTTTATTTGTGGCAAAAGCCCTTTAAATTAAACTTAATCACCAGCAGCATACCCACTGTCTCTGGGTTACATTTGACTCAGATCTACCCTTCACTCCCCACATTCGATATCTCACTACCTACATCTATAAAACATATCTAGAATTTAACCTTTTCTTCCTGTTGACTCTGCAAAAACTGTTACTGTCGCTTTTATTCATTCTTGTCTGGGTTATTGCAATTCTCTACTAGTCATTCTCCCACTAACTAAGGCTGGCTTCACACTTGCAGATGCATCTGCAGCGTTTTGCAGATGCATCTGCAAGTATCAGCATGCAGACCGCGGCCCCTATGTTTATAATGGGGCGCACCGCGGTCTGAAAGCACTCATTCATTCCTATATGTGAACCGTCCGCAGGCGGATGCCTGCTTACAGATCACACACTCCCGCCCGCACCATGGACGCGACATCTCGCGTCCATGGTGCGGGCGGGAGTGTGTGATCTGTAAGCAGGCATCCGCCTGCGGACGATTCACATATAGGAATGAATGAGTGCTTTCAGACCGCGGTGCGCCCCATTATAAACATAGGGGCCGCGGTCTGCATGCTGATACTTGCAGATGCATCTGCAAAACGCTGCAGATGCATCTGCAAGTGTGAAGGCAGCCTAAACTCTCTCCTCTCCAATCAGTCCTGAATGCAGCAGCCAGGATCATATTCTTCTCCAACTACTTCAATGATGCCTCTACCGTGTGCCAGTCATTGCACTGGTTGCTCATCTGCTGCAAAATCCAATATAAATTACTCTCACTCATAAAGACCTCCACAGTACTGTACTACCCTATATCTCCTCTCTCATCTCGATCTATTGCCCTACACGTGCCCTCCGTTCCACTAATGAAGTAAAACTGGCATCCTCAATAATCCAAATCTCCAACTGTGTCAAAGACTTCTCACGAGCTGCACCAATTCTCTGGATCGTGCTATCAAGAACAATTCAATTAATTCCCAATACCAATAGTTTTAAGCGGGCCCTAAAATCATTCTTTAGACAAGCCTTTCACCTCACCTCACTTATTTAACTATCCCTATTCTGCCCTTTATGATATTTTCTTACAGGTCCCTTGTATCATCTGTTTACACCCTCCATGCACTTAAAGGGATCCTGTCACCCCCAAAACACCTCAAAACCTATTAACAGCTGTCCCTAGAGCATAGTAACACTTACCCTACCCTCCTTTTAGCTCCTAAATGCATCAAGTCAAATTGAAGATAAATGTTATATCAGTACCTCATTATGGATGATAATGAGTGACTATGGTATTCATAGTCACTCAGCCAGGCTGCCCCTCTTCATCATATCACGCCTCCATAGGTGTGATCTTGTAAGCAGATTAAAATGCGCGCCTCCCCGCTGTGCCCTGTGTCGTCCGAGGCTGCAGTGTGGCTGGGTGACGCGAATCGCGTCATTTCCGGCACCGGGTGACGTATTTACACCCGCGCCGCTCTGTCAGCTTCAAAACGCGCATGCGCAGTGCGGGTCTTGAAGCTAACAGCGGTGCGGGTGTAAATACGTCACCCGGCGCCGGAAATGACGCGATTCGCGTCACCCAGCCACACTGCAGCCTCGGACGACACAGGGCACAGCGGGGAGGCGCGCATTTTAATCTGCTTACAAGATCACGCCTATGGAGGCGTGATATGATGAAGAGGGGCAGCCTGGCTGAGTGACTATGAATACCATAGTCACTCATTATCATCCATAATGAGGTACTGATATAACATTTATCTTCAATTTGACTTGATGCATTTAGGAGCTAAAAGGAGTGTAGGGTAAGTGTTACTATGCTCTAGGGACAGTTTTTAATAGGTTTTGAGGTGTTTTGGGGGTGACAGGATCCCTTTAAAAGCACTTTATCTGTACTTGTTCAGATCCTGGTTGGTGACCTTTTCACGCAGCGTTATGTGAATTCCATATTTATTATATTGATGGCTGGACCATATATGACAGCACTTTTTACCATTTACCTTTTGTGCCGCACCTATTTCGTCATAGATTATAAGCTTGTGAACAGGGCCCTCACATCTCTTGGTATGTGATGAATTGTGTTATTCTGTAATCTCCCATTGTCTGTACGTGTCCCCTCTGAATTATAAAGTGCTGCGGAACATGTTTGGTGATATATAAATACAAATTAAATTATTATTATTATTATTATTATTACAAGATTGTTACCGAAAATGTAAAATTTGTCACATGTTGGTAAATTAAAGGTGTTACATTTTTAATAATTGTGTTTTTTTAACAGTATATAACAGTATTTTGCTATAGTGCAGTCATATTGGAACATAATGATGACACTGATTGCTATCGCTACTGATTTACTAATATGTGGTCAAGTTTTTGCTAGGATTTTTTGTACAAAACACAATATTAGGCATTTATTTTATATACTTACATATTTATTTCTTTTTTTCTTCAATAATTTTTTCATTTCGCTTATTTTTATTTTATTTTTTTTCTTTATTTTTGCAACAAAAACCCTACAATTTAGAAGCATTTACAAAGTGCAAAAGCACAATAACTGTTAAGATCCTGAAGTTATGGAATGGCCATACAATGCATCCGCTCCGGCTTCCACAGCAGGAACAGTATGTATATATTGTATATTTATTCTGTCGCGGTTGGTTTATTTTTCTGACTCTGTTTAAGAAAAGATTAAATGAACAACAATCCAAGTGAAATAGCCATCTTCATTATCCCCAGTCTGAATCCCAGGCTTCTATTGATTTTTATAGCTATTTTACAGCATTTCTGTTGGTAAATTCTTCCTTTACAATTGACCATTAGAAGGCCGAATAACAAAATGTGTATATCCAATCGGGCGCTTTCATTTTCCGTCAGAATACTTTGGTAGAAATGTTTCATTTCGGAGCAGTGGGTATAATTGTATCTGTGCTCAATGTGAGATTATTTTGCACAATGGAAATGAGAGTGAAATACATGAATCTCTCGGCTGCATTGTCATATTCCAATATAACATCTGTCATAGGCTCTTAATACAACATTCATAATTATAAAGACAATCCTCCAACCCAAAACAAAGAGCCTAACCCTCCTGGCTGTCAGTCTTGTTTTTTTGGAGAGGAGCCATCGAGTTAATTTAAACCCTAATGTAAACAATACAGCCATTTGAAAACAATCGGAGAGTGGCAGTGATTAGCAGACACCTGGGCACAAACACTTTCTGGCCCGATGTTGCCAGGAATAATATAGTGGATTATGTTGGGATACATTTCACTATATTATTCTTTTCAGAGAAAAGAGGAAATTATACCATTTTTGACTGGAACTGTTCTCATTATGTATATTTTACTTAAATCTGCTCCGAACAATGTTTATTAGCATACTGAAATCTTATTGCTATCGGGGTTCCACAAGGGCACGGTTGGAGTATTTAAAGTATTTGCTTCAAGCAAACACAGACCATTAGTGTTACATGTTCTTGAAAGCGGAATTGTGTGAATTAGATTTCATTTGTCACTCCAGACCAAATAACAGTAAAAGTTCTGTTTGGAATAAGTTGAGTTCCCTTCAGGCGATATAGAACACGTCTCTTATTTCCTGATAGTAAAGATTAGTTTATCTCTAGTGTTCTCCATCAGGCATCCGATAGAATGACCAATGGGGTAACCACTGGGGTGACAGATTGGCATCTAGTAACGTCATTGTGGTTACAAATGATATATTGGTTTATATATGGCTTCCTGAAGGCTCTCGCTATTGTTGCTTTATGGTTTTGATTTCCTTGGGGTTCCCAGCCATGTAGTTATGTCAGTAAATTACATTCCTTAATTAAAGCGTAAATTTATATTTAATAAATTAAAAATATACATGGAAATAAGCAACTTTGTAATATAGTTTATCAGAGCAATCTGCTTCTGTCGCCTCCTGGATTGATATTTCATTCTCAATTCATGGGTAAAATCTGTATTGAGTGAAGACTGAGATAAGTGATGAGCATGGGTGCAACTACAATAGGTGCAGGGGTTGCAATTGCAAAAGTCCCTTTGGCCTATAGAAAAAGACTAACTCTATTCCATATTTGCAATAATTGGGGGCCCCATTCGAGCTTTCACATCGGGGGCCCTTGAGCTTCAATTTACGCCACTGGTGATGACAATTGGTACTTATAAGATTTTATAGTGAGGGAAGGGAGGAGACAGAATATGCTAGGAAGGCAGAAATTCCATGGAGCCTTATAAGCACTAATTGTCCTCTCCTACTAGAGTAATGGAAATGTTTGTATTCACTAAAGGTACCGTTACACAGCACTATGTTGGAAAGATGTCGGCAACGATCTCATGGGCACGCCGTCGTTTCCGTCATCATTTTGACATCGTTGGTGACATGTCACACGTCTAGATATCATGGACATCTCACCAACAATGTAGTGAGCAGGTATCGTTCGCACAACCCAGCGAATGATACCTGCTCATTGCTGTGAATAGGCGAAGTCATAAAAGACATCGTTATCGCGGTGTCAAACACAACAATATACCAGGTTGGCTGATCATTGATCGTGTGGTTTGAGAATATGGCACCCCAGCGGTTAATGTGCCACAGTAACACCACCAAGGGTTAATTCCCCAGAGAACCCACAACACTACACTAGTGCCTCCAGGCCAGAAGGAGGAGCTAAAGCTACTTCCCTATATATTCCAGTGTGGAGAGGAAATTAGCAGTTAGTTCAGTTCCTGGGAGAGCTGAGGAAGAAGGACTGGGGTGTAAAGGAGCTGCCTTAGGCTCCCCCTCAATCCGCTGCTCAATTCCAGGCCTAGCCAGGGTCTGAGGGAAGGAGTTAAGAGAAACAGAGGAACACATCTGGGAGACTGAGTTACCTTATAACTCGCCCCGGAGGAGCGCAAAGACCGGATACCGGATCCAAAATTGTGCCTGACACAAGCAGCACAGTAAACACCTGACTAGTGGAGGTTATATATCTTCACTGTACCACAGCGAAGCAACACGGCGGGGTCAGAAACACAAAGATAAGGCTCAAGTTGCCTAGCAAGTGGGTACCCGTGAGAGGAGACAGGGCCAGCAGCCTAGCTAAAGCGGCAGCAGGGCCACACACACAGCGCAGGAGTGGGAAGCCAAGGACCCAGCCAGGGTGGGAGCAACCTGGCCCTGGTTCAGATTCTGTGGACAGTACTCTGCTGAATAACATCTACAGTAAAGACTTGGAAAACTACAAAACCGTGAGTCTGTGTAATCCTTGCGCTCAAGCCCTACTTTCCCTCACAAACTGTTATCATCTCTACCACTACCCCTACCCTGCATCATCCATAGACTATTATCACCACTGCCCCAGGGAACCAGGCTCTGCCCATGGAGAGCCGTTACATCACCCGCTGCCAAACATCATCCCCGGAGGTTCTGCAGCAGCGGTGGTCACCCTGACCACACACCACGGGTGGCGTCACGACTTTCTCCCCTGTAAATACCCCCCATTACTTGTGGGCTCGGGACACAGTCCAGACCAAGACTACCGTGATACCCCCTGTGATACCCCAGTCCGGTACCGAGTACCCCGTCCCGTCCACCAAATTTAGCGTTACAACTTTGCAGAGTCACACGCAATGACGTCCTAATGATGTCGCTGCAACGACTCCAAATCCTTGACGTTTAAGCGATATCGTTAACGATGTTGTGCTGTGTAATGGGGCCTTAAGAGAGCTTTTAACTTTGAATTGAGGATTTTGAGAGTGAATGACCAGTCCAGGAGGAAAAAGAATTACTTTGATACTGTACTATTGATATATGAAAAAAATAAAATAATGGTTACTTTATAGATTCATGGGAAATAATATTTATTCACTTATATAGCATCATTAATTCCATGGCGCTTTACATACATCAGCAACACTGACCCCATTGTGGCCCACGATATATGTTCCCTATCAGTATGCCTTTGGAGTGTGGGAAGGAACTGGAGAACCCGGTGGAAACCGACACAAACACAGGGAGAACATATAATATCCTTGCTGATGTCGTCAATGGTCGGATTTGAACACAGGACCCCAGTGCTGAAAAAAAAGAAACAAAAGAAGCAGTGCCTGGGCACTGAGGAATCAATCACTCCACACAGATGAAAAGTAAACTCTTTATTGCATGACACGTTTACGAGACTGTCCTCCTCCTTCCTCAGGAGACTTAGGAAGTGGACCGACTGTCCCAAAAACAATATCATGCAATAAAGAGTTAACTTTTCACCTGTGTGGAGTGATTGATTCCTCAGCACCCAGGCACTGCTTCTTTTGTTTCTTTCCTGTGAATCTGTATACGCCCATCTTGCAGGAGGTGGCTGGTGCAGCAGCGGTATCTCCAGCCCACCGGTGGATGTGGATTACAGGAACTTAGGAGGTAACTTCTGACAGCTTGTATTGTCGAGGTCTTTACAGGATCTTGTGGACCCTCCGTATCACACTGCTTCAGCTCTGTGGCAGCACAATTGATTCAGGTGAGCAATACTCACCTTCCAGCTGCTGGTATATTTTATACAAGTATACACATGAGCACTTTTTTTTTCTTTTTTGTTTTTTTTGTTACTCTGCAGAGGGGTTGTTCCAAGATCAACATATATGGATGGATAGGTGGTAAAGGTATGATCGAGGTTTGATTGCTGAGACCCCAACATCATGGGAACAGGGAACAGGAGTCTCAACTCCCCTGTGTGAAGAGAGTTGTTGTGAGCATGTGCAGCCTTTGCTCCATTTCCTATATATAAGAGTGGCTGTCATAAATGTGCACTACTTCTCCTTTCACACAGGGAACTTTGGGCCCCACATTCTCAGGAACAATTAGGGCCTCAGTAGCCAGCTATTGAGTCCTTTTTGAGACCTGGTTCGCAGGTTAACATTGTTGGCATGTAAGGCTCCAGGATAAGTGTTTTTATTCATGTTATACATTTCATGAATCTCATAAGGCATAGGTCTAGTTCTTGGAAGACTGAGGACTTAAGCTGAGCTGCTGAACATGATATATGGAGGCAGTGCGGTGGCTGAGTAGTTGTAGCTTGTGGGCCTGGGCTCAAATCCCACCAATGACCACATCTGTAAGGAGCTTGTATGTTCTCCCGTTGTTTTTGTGGGTTTCCTCCGGGTTTTCCGGTTTCCTCCCACACTCCAAAGACATAGTGATAGGGAATTCAGATTGTGGATGGTAATGGTGCTATCTAAAGGAATAAAATCTATTATACCAATGTTATAAACATAATTCCATGCATGTTACATTGATTCTCACTATTAGTGTTTTATGTGCCATTGATATTACAGACATCTCTACACTTCTGATAATCTAGAATATTCTACCCATTGCAACCATTTTGTTACATTTTTTACAGTAGATTACCAATGTAGTTTGCCCCACTATGCACACACTATGAGTGTCACGGAAATCCAATATTTAAGCTTGAAATCAAAATTGTCTTTACAGAGAACAGACAAAAATCAATCTAACAGTTATTATAACCATAAGATATGGTTCATGGACACAAGATATCTATCTAAGAGGGAAGCAAAGCTTTGGATCAAACTCTGTAGCAGTAGATAACTCTCTGTACAGCATCAGGATTTCTATCAAATCTGGAGCAGCAAAATACATCCAGTAATAAAGTGCACCAGTCACAGATAAAACTCACAGAAACTCTATTATCAGAGTGGATTGTTTAATACCATATACAAGTCTAATCTAATCATCTTAGATCATGTGTAATCAAGATTATTACTATTATTATTATTATTATTTATAAAATAAAATTGATTCCATGTTGATGTACATGAGAAAGGGATACCGTACATACAAAACAAGGGAAAAATACAATGAACAAACTAACAGTGACAGACTGATACAGAGGGGAGAGAGGACCCTGCCCTTGCAGGCTTACATTCTAAGGAGCAATGAGGAGGGAGTCAGTGAATTGGGTCAGCTCCGATGATGGTGGAGCACTGGCTCCAGTAGTGGTAGAGCACCAGGTCCAGTGGTGGTGGAGTGCCAGGTCGGGTGGTGGTAGGGTCATTGCAGGCTGTAAATTGTTCTGAAGAGATGCTCACGTAAGGAGAAAACAGTGTGGCTCTCAAGATCCTTCATTATGTTCAACTTTTATTTTTAACAGTAAAATCACATCTTGGAGAAGTGCGGTGTATGGGACTACAGACTGTTTCGAGCACTATGGCTCTTCAACTGGTCCCGCAGGATCCGAGGATACTCCTTTATTGAAAAGGCATAAGTAGTGCCTAGGCACCTTTCTTATTTTCGTATACTGTTCTGAAGAGATGAGTTTTTAGATTTCACTTAAAAGTTCCGGGTGTAGGGGATAGCCGTACGTGTTGGAGTGCGAGTTCCAGAGGATTGGGATGCTTGGCTGAATGTGTCTCCTCTAGTGATGTGTCGGTCGTGACCGATTCAAGACAAAGAGACGGCTCTCTGCAGTGAACAGTGGGAGTTGGCACACAAGTGAGAACCCCTCATTTTCGTAATGGCTCTCACTGTGTATAAAATTCCGGTGTTCGGGGGACGTAACCTCGGTCACCTGAACAAAACCCCACCCACTTGCAATAAATCAATTAAATTGAGGAATTGGCAGGGTTTTGTTCACGTGGGCAAGGTTACGGCCCCTGAACAACGGGATTTTAAACAAAGTGAGAGCCATTAGGAAAATGTAGTGGCTCCCGGGGTTTTGGTTACAGGTGGGCGAGGTTTTTGTCAGCATCAAGTTATGAACATCATCTTAAATATCTGTTCACCTGGGCTGCACACATATTTGATAGGGAGCCATTAAGGATCCAAAAAGATCTGGCACTTTTTGGTGAGTGGAGCCATGGGAGCTGGATCACTAAAAAGAGCCAGACTTCCCATCATTAGTCTCCTCTTTCAGGACGTAACACAGGACGTAATACAGGAGAATCCAGCTCTGTGTGCACATCCAGGGGCATGGGCAGATATGCATTTAACGCTGTAAGATCAGTGTATTAACTCTTTATGCATCATCCAGTGAGCTATTTCAAATGAGGAAAATCTTTTATAAGTAAAATATAACTGAC
This sequence comes from Allobates femoralis, assembly GCA_033576535.1. Lineage (NCBI taxonomy): Eukaryota > Metazoa > Chordata > Amphibia > Anura > Aromobatidae > Allobates > Allobates femoralis. Next base: position 506,214,470 of record JARQOC010000005.1, read on the forward strand.
CATATATGTAAAACAATGAATGGCCAAAATGCAGAATGTCAGATTAAAATATAAGACCAGGTAAGTAATTTCACAAAGTGGCAAATGATCAAAGTGGGTTGATCATACCTTATTCTTGCATTGTTAACCATCGATGCCCAGAAAAATCCAACCTGACAAATCACATTTTGCCTGATGTCTATTTTATGTGGATGCCAGCAATCACATCTCTCCTGTGTTAACATTTTCATTAGTCATTAAAATCATCCACTTTGAACAATGCCTTTCTGTTAGAGAGGTCCACAGCAATCAGTTGTAATTTGTAATCTGGATTTAAGTGTTGAGTTGCCCTGCAGCGCCACCGCTGGAGAAACATGAAACAGTCCCCATCAAAATCATTGGGATAGCCATGTACTGCATGGATACTCTCAGCCCTTCATTATCAGAGACTTAATAGCTGCTTTCTGCTTTGTATAAAAGATGAGGGTCCTTAATGAGGCGATTGCCTATACTTACTTAATATTGCCTCACTATTTGCTAATATCAGTTGTACCATATTAGCCAGTTAGCCATTAAAAGGAAATAACCACTGAGGACTCTCAAATCTTAATATTTTATTATTAGCTGTAATCTTATCTTTTAGAAAATTAGACAACAATCCTAGTAATTGACAAACGTTACAATCATTGCACTGTAACTATTAGTTTTCCTAATTTTGAAAGAACACGGAACAGGTTGTGCTCAGAGTCCAGTTGCCTCCTCCAGCAGCTGCTGTATACCTGTGCCCAGATCCGAAGAGTGTGACAGTCTGTGACAAAATGCCACATTAAGCTCACACATTGCTAAGAAATAACATATTGTAGAATAAACAAGAATAATTCCTAAAATGTGAGCAGATGTGATTAAATGCAAAGTGACTGTTAATGATACCTCTACGTAGTTACCGTAATCATCATAAATTCTGCTTATACAATGTCAAATATCAGTTATCTGTAATATGCAATTTACAAAGTGAAATCTACGCCTTCATTGTTCACATTCCTATGTTTGCTTTAGAATATCTATTTTCAAGTAACATTGTGAATTTCTGAATTTATAGCAGTGGTACCTATCTGAGACCCTCCAGCCAAAGTCGTTTTTCTCCCTGGAGGACCCCGCATATTGATGCATTACATACACAGCCCATTGAATCCATGTAATGCTTTACTTCTCCTGCTGTGACGCTGCAGGGAAACTGAACACTTGCTGTTTCTTTCCCCCATAGATTATACCTGGTGTTCCAACTAGAAGCAGAATATCCAATCATAACCATTTTGTCAGGCATTATACAATCAATACAGCGCCTTTCAAGATCTGACCATTAGCAACTTTGTCCATTGAAATGCCAATTTGCTACTAAAATTGACCAAATCACAAAATGTCCCTGTTTCCTAAATTCCCAAAAATTAAACGTGAAATGATATAAGACTTTGAAAAGGGTATAATACCGTGCTGCCGTTAGCCAAAGATCAAAGTCCAAATAGTCTGAGTTGATATTAATATGATATGATTTGTCCTGAGGAAGAAGCTTGTGGTGGCTTCAAAACACGTTGACCAAGAAATCATTTTAATATCCAACTGGACTAATCGGACTTTGATCTTTGGCTGACGGCAGAGCGGGAATATAGCCTTTTCCAAGTCTTATATCGTTTATGGTTTCACATGGGTTCGCAGCAGCTGCTTTACATGCTTATATTGGTTGTAATTCTCACAACTATTCAACGTGAGCTTTCTTATGTCACTATTATCAATTTCGTTTGTGACGATAAGATGCTATCTGCACTTAAATCTCTTTTCCAGAATCTTAATTAAAAAAAATAAAATGGTAATACATAAAAAAAACTGTGAAAAATCTAGAAATCAACCCTGAGTCTCAGCAGCCATATTCCTCTCTATACCCCGGGGGTCAAAAGTGATGTAGGGTGTAAATATACAATGTCAGTCCATCTACGGTTTGAATGTAAATGCTGGACTATCTCAACAATAATCAAGAATAATCACTAACATCTCAGTAATAATAATGTTCACCATATTAATTACAATAAGCATCACTAGCATCATCACAAAAGGGAATATATCTCATTTAGATGACTATGAATCACATACGTGTTTTATCCGTGATTGTCATAGCACACTTATTCAGTAATGTCTGTGGTGCTATTTATGTGTCCATGTATTTTTGTGGACCTTGTGCAGAGGTGTCAGCACCAGGGGCCCTGGGTAGTCAATGGCAAGGCAGGTCCAAAGCGCAGCCCAGCCCCGGCACAGCTGATCTAGCCCTAGGCGGATCCTCAGTATAAAGTTCATTTTGTTGTTGCCTTTGATGAGGATCAAAATATACACAGTTAATCATATCAAACAAGAGTTCTTTACTCAGTGTCATGTAACTCCAGGTTATGCCCGCTACGTCCGCTCCTTGAGTCCTTGCTAGCTTCTGTAGGGACCTGCTTACAAAAATGAAAGGGGCTGCTTTTTAGGACACCGTTCCCCTGCTGCCAGGACCATATCAACCCGTTCCTACAGGTCTATGCCAATACTATGTATTTCAACCATAAGGATCAGTGATAACAGCTGAATTAGTACAGTTGTACGGTGTTCATTTTAGGACATGGTCATTTGTCGAAGTCAAAGTCAAAAAAAGCTGTTCCTGATGCCTGATTTTGACTTTGACAAATGACTTTCATAAATGACTTTGATTTTGATAAATGACTTTGACTATGATAAATGACTTTGACTATGACTTTGATAAATGACTATGACTTTGATAAATGACTATGACTTTGATAAATGACTATGACTTTGATAAATGACTTTGACTTTGATAAATGACTTTGACTATGATAAATGACTTTGACTATGATAAATGACTTTGTCTATGACTTTGATAAATGACTTTGACTTTGATAAATGACTTTGACTTTGATAAATGACTTTGACTTTGATAAATGACTTTGACTTTGATAAATGACCTTGATAAATGACTATGACTATGATAAATGACTATCACTTTGATAAATGACTTTAACAGATTAGCATAATTTATTTTAAAAATTCTACAGTGGGTCCCACTATGGATTTGAACCGTGAATGCTGGCTTCCAAAGGCCAAAAGCTTATCCACTAGACCATCCAGAAAGCTACTGTAAAAGTTCCCTTTTGGTATACCAACATAGATAACATGCACACAGTCTGTGTGCAGAAATCTGATGACCCTGATGTCTGAGAGCTTCTGACTTGTCATGCTCACACTCATGGTTATGACAAGTCACACATCACATTTATTCCTCATGGAGGTTAGCAGTGTAATGAAAGTACAAATCCCCAAGCAGTGCCAATGTTTCCTAGCTTCTTTTTCTGAAGGTATTATAGTTATTAATATAATTATTATCCTCTTAAACAAAACTAATGTTAAAAACATTTTTTTTTGAAACACTAATTTTGTATATATATATTATATATACTGTATTTACCAGTTTCTGTAAATTTCTATAATTGTTTAAAAAATTGTTTAACAGCATATAATAGTAATATATTTACCAGTGACTGTACATTTGTATCATTGTTTAGGAAATTGTTTAAGAAAATATAATAATTAATATTAGTAATAAATACATAATAATCCACTACCTCGATTTCAACAACAAAAATGCAGAACTGCAAACATCTTAATTTATTACTATATCTTATATCTATTAACTAGCATAATTTATTATACAAAAAGTATTCTACAGCAGGTTCAGCATGGATTTGAACCATGAACGCTGGCTTCCAAAGGCAAAATACTTCTCCACTAGACCACCAAACTAACTGTTAGGAGGTGGAGGTTTTGTTCTGCTAAGAAAATGAACATGTAGGCAGTCTGTTTGCAAAACTGTTCTGACCCTGATGGTTGACAAATCTCATTGTCATTTGTCGTGGTCAGAATCAGAATCAGACTCACGCACACTTCAAAGTGTCACAGAGACTTGCCTGTATGAAGTAGGTTCAAATCCCCAAGCAGTAGCAGGAGTTTATTTATTTATTTTGTTAAGGTATTATTGTTTTTATTATTATAATCATTATTATTATTATTATTATTACACTTTCCAACCAAAATAATGTACAATTAAAAAGTTTTGACTTTGTGCTTCATTCTCATTCCTGAGTATGATAAATCACTTTCACAGATGACACTCACACATAAAAATGAAAATATTATTTCCATACACAAAAGCTTTAACCCTTTTTTCAGTGAGGCCGGACACAATGGACCTTGCTTTATTTAAACCCCACATTTCAACAATTTTTATACATTGTTTTTTTTTCAAATAACAACAATTACTTAATGTTAAGCAAATTACATGTCCTGAACTGCGCATTTTAACCCCAAAGTCTCCAACACAAAGTCTATGCGCACCCACCACTAAACTATAGGCATTTAATAGAGGCACAGACATCTTTTCATTGCTGATATGCCTTTCAATGCAGACATGATTATGCTCATTTAAACTGTGTGACCTTATTGTATGATTTTCATAGCTCACAATGATATCTGACTGACACACATAAAGATCAGCAGATTTTTGCACGTTTGGTCTCTTTAGCAAACAAAATCACTGATGGTCTCATCTGATTGAGTGGCCTAATGGTTAAGGCTCCAGTCTCTGGAGTGTTAGAGCTCTGTTGCACCCTGGTTCAAACCCCCCCCCCCCCCGTAGGATTATTATTTTTTTTTTTCCTTGTAAATTATGGTGTTTAATACACAATTTACAGTAATGTTTAATTTGTGATTTCTTACATTATGGTAATCATCATAACATACTAATAATTGGTTTCAGCCATGTTGTCCATTTATAGGCTAAATGAATGGAAGGCAGTCATTTACTACTTATCTATTTCCAAGTGTCTGTACATTTCAACAATTTATTATCAAAGGTTCTAAACCAATTATTTATTATTTATTTGACACAAAATGTTGTTTGCCATCTACCCAAAACTCGCTGCATTTTAATGAGCAGTACCATAATGTAAGAAATCACAAATTAAACATTACTGTAAATTGTGTATTAAACACCATAACTTACAAGAAAAAAAAAAAAAAAAAAAAATATCCTACAGGGGGGTTTTGAACCAGGGTGCAAAAGAGCTGCAAGTCTCCATGACACTTTGAAGTGTGCGTGAGTCTGATTCTGATTCTGACCACGACAAATGACAATGAGATTTGTCAACCATCAGGGTCAGAACAGTTTTGCAAACAGACTGCCTGCATGTTCATTTTCTTAGCAGAACAAAACCTCCTCCTCCTAACAGTTAGTTTGGTGGTCTAGTGGAGAAGTATTTTGCCTTTGGAAGCCAGCGTTCATGGTTCAAATCCATGCTGAACCTGCTGTAGAATACTTTTTGTATAATAAATTATGCTAGTTAATAGATATAAGATATAGTAATAAATTAGGATGTTTGCAGTTCTGCATTTTTGTTGTTGAAATCGAGGTAGTGGATTATTATGTATTTATTACTAATATTAATTATTATTATTATATTTTCTTAAACAATTTCCTAAACAATGATACAAATGTACAGTCACTGGTAAAAATATTACTATTATATGCTGTTAAACAATTTTTTAAACAATTATAGAAATTTACAGAAACTGGTAAATACAGTATATATAATATATATATACAAAATTAGTGTTTCAAAAAAAAATTTTTTTAACATTAGTTTTGTTTAAGAGGATAATAATTATATTAATAACTATAATACCTTCAGAAAAAGAAGCTAGGAAACATTGGCACTGCTTGGGGATTTGTACTTTCATTACACTGCTAACCTCCATGAGAAATAAATGTGATGTGTGACTTGTCATAACCATGAGTGTGAGCATGACAACTCAGAAGCTCTCAGACATCAGGGTCATCAGATTTCTGCACACAGACTGTGTGCATGTTATCTATGTTAGTATACCAAAAGGGAACTTTTACAGTAGCTTTCTGGATGGTCTAGTGGATAAGCTTTTGGCCTTTGGAAGCCAGCATTCACGGTTCAAATCCATAGTGGACCCACTGTAGAATTTTTAAAATAAATTATGCTAATCTGTTAAAGTCATTTATCAAAGTGATAGTCATTTATCATAGTCTTAGTCATTTATCAAAGTCAAAGTCATTTATCAAAGTCATTTATCAAGGTCATTTATCATAGTCAAAGTCATTTATCATAGTCAAAGTCATTTATCATAGTCAAAGTCATTTATCAAAGTCAAAGTCATTTAACAAAGTCAAAGTCATTTATCAAAGTCATAGTCATTTATCATAGTCAAAGTCATTTATCAAAGTCATAGTCAAAGTCATTTATCATAGTCAAAGTCATTTATCATAGTCAAAGTCATTTATCAAAGTCAAAGTCATTTATCAAAGTCAAAGTCATTTATCACAGTCATAGTCATTTATCAAAGTCATAGTCAAAGTCATTTATCATAGTCAAAGTCATTTATCAAAATCAAAGTCATTTATGAAAGTCGTTTGTCAAAGTCAAAGTCAAAATCAGGCATCAGGAACAGCTTTTTTTGACTTTGACTTCGACAAATGACCATGTCCTAAAATGAACACCGTACAGTTGAACCCCGAAGTTTACATACACTATGTAGACAGACACTTATACATGTTTTTTTCACTGTCTGACATGAAATCAGAATAAACCTTTCCTGTTTTAGGTCAAATAGGATTACCATTATTAATATTTGTCAAATGCCAGAATAATGAGGGAGAATATGTTTTAAAGCATTTTTATTACTTTCTGCAAAGTCACAAGTTTACATATATTTTATTAATATTTGGTTGCCTTTAAACTGTATGACTTGAGTCAAACATTTTGGATATCCTTCCACAAGCTTCTCCCAGTTGTTGGAAGGAATTTGGGCCTATTCCTCCTGGCAGAACTGGTCTAACTGAGCCATGTTTGTAGGTCGCCTTGCTCACATCTGCCTTTTCAGCTTTGCCCATAAATTTTGACTTTGTTATCCTTAAGCTTTTTTGTAACCAGTTTAGCAGTATGTTGTTGGTGGTCATTGTCCATGTGGAAGACCCATTTCCGCCAAAATTTTAACTTCCTGGCTGATGTCTTGAGATGTTGATTCAGGATTGCCACATAATCTTCTTTCCTCATGATGCAATCTATGTTGTGAAGAGCACCAGTTCCTTCTGCAGCAAAACAACCTCAAACACATGATGTTACCATCCCCGTGTTTCACAGTTGGAATGGTGTTGTTAGACATCCAAGCTTCTCCTTTTTTCCTCCAAATGTAATGATGGTCATTATGGCCAAACAGTTCAATTTTAATTTCGTCAGACCACAGGATGTCTCCAAAAATTTAGGTCTTTGTTCCTGTGTGCATTTGGAAAAATTAATTTGGCTTTTTTTATGTTTCTTTTGGTGTAATGACTTATTCCTGGCAGAGTGGCCGTTCATCCAAGGTTGATACAGCACTTGTTTCACTGTGGATAATGACACAATCTTAACCAGCTTCCACCATCATTTTCACAAGGTCTTTTGCTTTTGTTCTTGGGTTTATATGCACATGTTGGACCAAAGCACATTCATCTCTGGGACATAGAACCAATCACCTTCCTGACTAGTATCATGGCAGGATATTCCTATCTTGTTTGTACTTGCATATAATTGTTTGTACAGATGAACGAGGCACCTTAAGGTATCTGGAAATTGAACCCAAGGATGAACCAGACTTGTCCAAGTTCACCATTCTCTTCCTGATATCTTGGCTGATTTCTTTAGAATCTCCCATGATGCTACACAAAGAAGAAGTGTGTTTCAGGTGTGCATTAAAATATATCCACAGACGTGTAATATCCACAGACGTGTAGTATATTCACAGACGTCTAATTAACTCAGATGTTACCAATAAACCTATCAGAATCTTCTAAACACATGACATCATTATATGGGCTGTCCCAAATTGCTTAAAGGCATTGTAATCTTAGTGTATGTAAACTTGTGACTTTGCAGAAAGTAAATAAATGCCTTAAAACATTCTCTCTTCTTTCTCATTATTCTGCCATTTGGCAAATATAAATAATTATGGTAATCCTAATTGACCTAAAATGGGAAACGTTTATTCTGATTTTGTGTCAGAGAGAAAAACAAGCATATGTGTCTTTTTATATAGTGTATGTAAACTTCTGGTTTTAACTGTACATTGTCCAAAGTTCTTGTGAATCCTTTCTTTCCTACTGGAGGACTCTAATGTCAAATTACCGTGTCAGCTCCTTTTTATAGACTAAACCCCACCCAAGAAGAGCACCAGTAACTCATTAATAGCTCCCACAATACACGGTTACACTAACGTGCTAAACACAGTTATGCTTCTTCTACAACTCCCATGCATATAGAGTATTCTTCATAGTAAGGGGGGTATGCATGCCCACACCCCCTTACACCATGTTTTTGTTTTTGATCCACATCATGGCTGAAAAATTACCCATACAATTCTATAAATCTATTAAAATCATGGCCAGAGCACAATATCATCTTTGTGCAGTCCATGTGCTATCCATGATTAACATTGTGATATATAGGAGAAGATTTGTAATTACCGTATATACTCGTGTATAAGCCGACCCGTTTATAAGCCAACCCCCTACTTTTGCCCCCAAAACCTGGGAAAACCTATTGACTTGTGTATAAGCCGGGGTGGACCCCAGCACAGGTATACAGCCCCAGCAGTGTGGTATACAGGCCCCCCAGTGGTAGTATACAGCAGCCTCCCCAGTGGTAGTATACAGCAGCCTCCCCAGTGGCATATACAGGCCCCAGCAGTATATACAGCAGCCCCAGTGGTATACAGCAGCCTCCCCAGTGGTATATACAGACCCCATCAGTATATACAGCAGCCCCAGTGGTACACAGGCCCCAGCAGTATATACAGCAGCCCCAGTGGTATACAGCAGCCTCCTCAGTGATATATACAGACCCCAGCAGTATTACAGCAGCCTCCCCAGTGGTATATACAGGCCCCAGCAGTATATACAGCAGCCCCAGTGGTGTGGTATACAGCAGCCCCAGGGGTATATAGCAGCCCCAGGGGTATATAGCAGCCACAGGGGTATATAGCAGCCACAGGGGTATATAGCAGCCCCAGTGGTGTGGTATACAGCAGCCCCAGGGGTATATAGCAGCCCCAGGGGTATATAGCAGCCCCAGAGATATATAGCAGCCCCAGGGGTATACAGGCCCCCAAATGCTGGCACTCGCCCCCCCTCCTTGTAAGGCCCCCCCCCGCTGCTTAACTTACCATCCCTGGTCTTCTGCACAGCGCCGGTCTTCTGTGCTCCGTCCTCCATGCTCCCGTCCTCGCTGCATCCGGGATCCCCGGCCGTCGCACGATGACGTCATATGCCTGCGACGGCGGGGGATCCCGGATGCAGCCGGACAGGAGCATGGAGGACGGAGCACCGAGGACCGGCGCTGTGCAGAAGACCGGGGATGGTAAGATAAGCAGCGGGGGGGCCCTTACACAGAGGGGGGCGAGTGCCAGCATTTGGGGGCCAGATATGCACTGCTTCCCCTGCCGCTGATTGACAGGGGGAAGCAGTGCATATATAATGAGCGGCCCCACGTGACGGGGCGTCATACAGCAGCCTCCCCCCGCCTCCTCCAGCCACCTCAGCCCCGGACACAGCCCCCACCACCGTATTGACCCGTGTATAAGCCGAGGGGGAGACTTTTCAGCCCAATTTTTGGTCTGAAAAACTCGGCTTATACACGAGTATATACGGTATCTATTTTTTTTTCATACAAGTACTACACTAATTAAACACTGAGGATAAAAACTGACCAAATAATGATGAAATTCAGACCAGAAAAACTGATCTGTGACTTTTGTCTCATAAATTCTAAAATAATATATGAATAAAAAACCCTGTGATCACCCTCCTACAACCACTAAAGTGGAATTTCCATAGCCCAGCAGTTTTTGTCATACACAATCAATGATAAAGTTGTGCACTCTGCATTAGTCCAACATCCAAATGTCAAGGAAAATTGAATACAACAGTTTTTGATGCAGCCTCCAGACCAATGCAACAGCTGATGACTAGGAACGATCCCCACACAATCTCTGACTTCAGTTTCCCTTTCAGTTTCATTTTCTGTACTTGGAAGCATTTTTCATCACTTATAATATTTACTACAGAATTTTACTCCCTAACCTGCAAAGTTGGTCTGGCCCATCTGAGCACCTGAGAATCCCCCAGTGGGTACAGGTTCTTAAATAACAATATGTCACCACTGAAACAGTCTTTGTTGAAATGACGATGTAATTCTGATGGCTCAATAGCAAATTACCAATTCCTATTATGATATGTTCTATCGTTGCAATGATGACAGCTAAGAAAATGATCCAGCCAGCACTACTCATGTTCTTTTTGGCTAAACCATGGGCCCAGGGAACTCCAGTCGAACACAGCCAACCGGTGATTGTCACAGGCAACCCAGAATATATCATTATTTTTTTTATAAGGGCAAAGGTCTTGAATCATAAGTCATATACCTGGCCAAGGAATTCAATTGATTATAAAAATGAAAAATCTGAAAACTTTCAAACATTTACAGTTAAACTTTACAAAAATTGTACTGCAGTTAGATTGTTATACATTATCTCACATATAGAAAAATCATAACACACTCAACTTAAAAGATCAATAACAGTCCACACTTAGCCTAGGTGCCTTGACCATATTTTTGGTCTGAGTACAACCCAATAATGCATCGAATCAAACTCAGGCCAAAATTATTGTATGGGATTGCGTACCTGACCAATTTCTTCCTCCGACCGAGTCTGTCCTAGGAAAGAAATCACAGCATGCACCAAGTTGTCACCATCGGTCGGATCTCAATCAGTCATAGAAGTCAACGAACTCGTGGAAAAAAATTGGACCGCACTCGGAAAACATCCAAGTGCACTCTCATTTTCACCAACTGATTGAATGGAGAAGACAGAATTTTTTTTTCTATCTTCTACGCATCTGAGAAAATCAGATCACACTCTAATCAAACTATATTCATAGTTGATTAGTAGAGATGAGCGGACCCGTGGAAGTTTGGGTTCTGAGGCTTCAGACAGATGTTTTTTTCAGTTCTGTTCTGAACCCAAACTTGACCTAAACCTCATTGGAAGTTACTAATTGGACAGTTCTGCTCTCTGCCCACATACAGCCAGCCATAAACAAAGCACTTCCGGGGAGGTAGGGCAGGGTTTTGTCATTTTCTTTTTATTTGTTGATTTTACCCCCATGCAAGCCATTCAAACACTGCAATCGGCTCGTACTGGGCCAAGCACCCAGCGTACCCAAGCACCGAGTGTACCCGAGCATCGAGTACACCCGAGCATAGCGATGCTCACACCAGTGGATTGAATACATAAAGCATACAAACTCCGAATCCGAACACTGAAAGAAAATGTAAAGTCTGTGTTTAATACGAACACAGAATTTCATAGTCCGGTTCTCCATTGATTAGAATAATTGTACCAATTTTCTTGAATGAGCAAAAAATACTTTTGTTTCCACCTAGCCTTTAATGCATCATACTAAAGTGTGTTGGCACGTGTCCCGTGTACCATGTCTTTGGTGCAGGTTGGTTTTTCCCAGCATTCACCCACTATGGTTGCTTCCAACTCCGTAGCAAGAAATGAACATGCTGCGGAGATGTGGAAGCGCAACAACCCGCACCGCAGCGGAAAACACGCTGCGGTCGGGAGAAACACAGTGAGCATGGGATTTCTAGAAATCCCATCCACCGTGCTTGTACTGTACAGCACTGCGATTGCACGCAGCGTCCAAATCACTGCGATTCCAGAACGTGCCCATGCAGCTTAAATGACCGTGATGCCCTCAGCTCCAAGTCATCAGCTAACATTTCCATATATAACCAGATGAATAGTGAACTCACAGCTAACAATCAGTGTTGGCTTAACCCCCAATTAATACACGTTTTAACACAAACATATTCTTAACCATAAGCCAATGCCAAGTGACCCACATGAAAATTGCTAAATGCCACATGTCAGTAATCACACTTGGGTTTTGGAGCAATGTGTCTTAGGTCAGGCTGTGCGCTCAACAAAGTCTTTTTAATTACTGCCATTCTGTAAGAGGATAGCGGTCTACAGGGGATGGGGATAAACTGGACATAGCAGTCTGACTGGCTGTAATGGATACTTTTTATTGAGTAAAGATGCTCATTTCCACGGCCTTGATCAATGAAGATGATCCTGTATACACAAGCAAATGATCCTGCCAGCGACCTGAGAGCTTATATCTATATTACATAACTTATAGAGCAATCATTCAGATGACAACGTGCTGAAAAAAAAGCAGTTTAGCTATTCTGAGTCTGAAAAAAATTAGTTTTTTTTTGTTTGCTTGCTTCTAAGAGTTAAATGTAGGCTGGTTACATAAATACAGCAGGTAGAAGAAAAGTATATGTAAAGAATAAGAAAAACACTAAATGTAAAAAATGTATAATAAATAGGACCCGTCACTGTCACCAGAATAAAAGTGTCCAGTTTTTGCTCTTACTTTATTTCTGCTTCTCCCTTGATTATTCCATTTATTTCTTTTTAAATTGGCCATATGGTTCCAGAGATATGGGCCTTTTTATTTAGTGCTCATCTTAATGGTCTTTACCAAGGGGGCGAGGTCACTGGATTTATCTTCTGTATTATTGGCTTGTGAGTAACACTCCCTTCAAAAGAGCATAAACACTTTCATCAAATAAAAAGCCTCATATCCAGTGCCGTAACTTGACGTTCATGGGCCCCGATGCAAAAGCTCCAACGGGGCCCCAAATTATCGCACATTTGCAATAGTATCGGTCTTTTTCTGCAGGTCACAGGGGCTTTTGGGGTCCCCCAGGCTTCGGGGCCCGGGTGTGGATGCAACTCCTGCACCTGTTGTAGTTACACCCCTGGACATATCTCTGAAACTGTCAGGTATATTCTTAAAAAAGCACAAAAAAAAACAAAGGGGAGCAGTTGGAATAAAATCAGAATAGAAATGTTAATGTTTACAAGATGTGAGATCCTCTTTACATTGATCATACTGGATTTTAGGTACATGTGGACAGTTTGCTAAAATATTGCAAACCCCATATTTTATTATAATGAAAATATCTTTCTATCATCCATTATTTATGCAAACTTTATTTTATCTATGTTTCTCTATCTTTTTATCATTATCTAACATCTATCCATTCATTATTTGTCTATCGTTCTACCATCAAGCATCAATCTATTTATCAATTATTTATGTAACTATTTATGGTTTATCAATTCTATTAATTCATTAATTATTTCTTTATCTCCGCATTTATTAATTTATCTATTGTTTATTACTACTTATCAATTATTGAACTAGTAATCCATCTATCTATATAAATCTATCTATCAATAATTATAATTACCTTCCTACCTTGGAAATGGAATAGGACCATCAACACCTGGCCTTAAAGGGATCCTGTCACCTCCAAAACGCCTCCTAAGCTAGCAAAACATGTCCCTGCAGCATATTATCACTAATCTCACACTTCTTTTGTCTTCTAAAAGCATCCTGTGAAAGTGGAGAAAAACGTTTTAATACTTACTCATTAGTGATTATAATTAGCAGGGGCTATATTCTTTAGTCACCAGGGCAGGCTGTTTTGCAGGCTCCAGGATCCACCCTCTCTCTGTCTGTGTGCTCTGCTTGTGCAAGCTTTACCCTCTTTATCACTCACAGAATGCAAATCATTAGTCCTGCTTTCAGCTGCACATCACAGCAGCACAGACAGAGAGAGGGTTGATCCTCGAGGCTGCAAAACAACACGCCCTAAGGGCTAAAGAATATAGCCCCTCCTAATTATAATCACTAATGAGTAAGTATTAAAAGTTTTTATGCACTTTCACAGGATGCTTTTAGGAGACAAAAGGAGTGTGAGATTAGGGATGGGATGCTGCAGGGACATGTTTTGCTAGCTTAGGAGGCGTTCTGGAGGTGACAGGATCCCTTTAAGTATCACCTCCATATCTCATCTGTATTTTTCCTGTAACTTTTCCTCCTCTATGTCTTTCTTCTATACACTCTCTCTCTCTCTCTCTTTGTCTCTCTCTCTCATAATATTACTAACCCCTGCATTGTTATCTGTGTTCAGGGATAGTTAGGTATTAATAAAAGAAAGGGAAGGGGAACAAGAGGAGCAATAGTGCCCTATCACTCAGACACTATAAAAAAGTGGTGTATATGGAAAACAGTCACCTATGTCAGTTGTGAAGCCCACAACTGGCATGCAGACATGTAGTAATGATATCCTGACGGCTGCCGCTGGACCTCCACCAGCCACTCGCACGTGGAATCACAGGAATACCCTGAGGAAGGTGCCAGGAGGGCACTGAAACGCGTAGGATTCAATAAAGAAAACCTGTCTGAACATCACTGACCCGTGTGTTCTCTGAAGTAAGTGGACTTCGGCAGCGCGGACTTGTATACACCTTTGTTTCCCCACATCTTCCAGGGATAGTTAGGGGCAGCCGAGTGGATGTAATTAATTAACATGGTGTGCATGTATGGTTAGATAACGTGAGTGGGGTATAATTGTTAAGTAACTGTGGGTGTTTTACATGTTGTAACAGTAATTGTATTGTGTATTAGTTATTGTATATCGTGCTATCTAGAATATATATATTATTGTTGTAAACTTTTTGGGTGTGTTTAATAAATATTCATTTATTAGAACAGACTTGTTTTCATTAAGTCGTCGGTATATACATATATATATATATATAGCTAATGAGCATAGGAACAGAAAGCGATAAGGAAGGGAAGATTCTGGATATCGGTGATTGTAGTCATAATGGACAATAATAACCGATAAACAGAACCAGCCCTACAACATATTGGCACATATTATAGATAGATAGATACACAGATAGATAATTATCTATCTATTTATCTATCTAGAAAAAGAAAAATCCAAGCAGCACAGCTGGTAACCGGGTGCAAAGACAGTCAGAGCAATACTCCCATTCGCTTATGTATATATATAGCAAAAATTGATAAGCAAGCATGTGTGGGAGAAATGATGAGACAGTTAAATGATGAGACTATATACAGAAAATTAAACAAGGATCTCAAATTTTACAGTAATAACACAAATAGAAATATATCAAATATTGATAGAAATATATAAAAAGTACTGGGGGAAGCAGAATTGGGAAGGATTATAGATGGAGATCTGGCAGATTTTCTATACATTAAGCATCCCAGAACCCCAGTATTGTATGTAAATCCAAAGATAGATAAGACCCTACAAAACCCCCCTGGAAGACCCATAGTGGCGGGAATAGGGTCTGTGTTCAGTAATATGGGGATTTTTCTGGACAAGATAATTAGCCCATTTGCCACCTCAGCCAAATATATATACATGACACTAATGATTTTTTTTAAATAAGTTAAAGGAAATGAAGGGAGAACAAGACAGTATATTAGTCTCATTTGATGTAGTTTCCTTATACACTTCTATAGACCATGAAAGAGGAATAAGAGCAGTAGCCAAAAAACTAGAAGGAACAGCATACAGTGAGCCAAGTAAGCAACTTATTATTGACCTTTTGGAAATAGTGTTGAAACAGAACTACTTCCTCTTCGGAGACACTTACTTTTTGCAATTAGTCGGGACCGCGATGGGAGTGAAAATGGCATGTGCTTACGCAATCACAGTCATGGCGGTCCTCGAAGAGGAAAAGATTTATGTATCCCACTACATCACCAATGTGGTGAAGTGGTGTAGATATATGGATGATACGTTTGTATAATGGAAAGGTACGGAAGGGGAGCTGGAGGAATTTTTTACATTTTTGAACACTATAGATGGAACTATAAAGTTCACTAAAGTGCATTCCGAAAAAGAGATTCAATTTTTGGATGTACTTGTAAAAGTGAATAAAAATGTATTTGAAACAACTTTATTTTTCAAACAAACAGACAAGAACAAACTGCTACACTATAATAGCCATCACCCACCGGCCCTTAAAAAAGCTATCCCGGCAGGGCAAACACAAAGAGTTAAGAGGATAGTCAGCAATGAGGAGGAGTTAGATAAAAAGACTACGGAGATGTTAAATAAGTTTATCCAAAGGGTTTACCCCAGGAAACTATTAAATGAGCATAAGGAGAGGATATTACATAATGAAGGAAGGTTGAGAGATAAAAACAAGAAAGTAACATGGATCCCACTAGTGTTAACATATAATGAAGAAACACCAGCGATAGCGAAAATTGTAAAAAAGTACTGGCATATACTTGGAGATTGTCTACCGGAGGTGGAGGAATTCAACAACAAACCTATGATGGCCTATAGAAAAAATAGAAGCCTTAAAGATAGGTTAGTGAAGTCCGACTTTGGCCCAATAAAAACGAACCGACAGACTACTATAACTATGGGGAATAGAGAGGGGTGCTACCCATTCGTCTATTGTATAAATTGTTCATACAAGCATAAAGGAGCGAATTTTGTACAGAAAGGGATAGAATACAAAATAGAACATTTCTTGACATGTACAAGTGACTATGTCATATATATGTTGGAATGCCCATATGGTTTAAAATACAAAGGAGAAACCACATTAGAGTTTAAAACTAGGTTCAACCAGCACCGATACACAATCAGGAAGAAGAGGAAAGATCTCCCTGTTCCAAAACATTTTCTGGATAAAAAACACTCAGAAAGGGATTTAAAATTTAGACTGATCGACATGGTACCCCCACAGAGACGAGGAGGAGATAGGATGAAGATGTTAAAGGTTAAAGAACTAGAATGGATCTACAGGCTGAACACACTAAAGCCTGAGGGTATGAATGTAGACTACAGATTGAGTATAATGTTGGAGTAATGGAAATAAGAATAAGAGGGTAACCATCCCAGATAAACCTAAGAAAACGTGAATCTGATGTACTGTTTAGTATTGTAAAAGAGCACTAGTCACAATAAAGGAACTAATTGGGTAAAGGTCACAATATGTGGATGTCAAAACATTTTTGTAATGCATATGTTATATGACACCGACAACAGCAGAGGAAAAGCCTACAGATAGATTTGCCTCGTCATCTGAAAAACTTTATTTATGCGATATTGTAATTATCACTAAATTTAATATATCAAAAAAATTTAACGCACTTTATATGTACTAATTATTATATTAAATAATCACTGTAGCACTTTATATGTAAAATAGTATGATAAAAAAATTATAAGAAAAAATAAAAAAACTCCTTTAAGCATCATGAAACGGTTGAAAATCGTATTTATGGGGAATATAATATATAAAACTGAGATAATGATCTGATTTACATATATAACCCCGGTGATCCCATGACTAGCGGGCAGGGATTACAGCCTAAAAACTGTGCCACTGCATTGCTGATAGGCGAACTCGCTAGAAGTGTAATAGGGTACTGTAGCAGGGGAACCCTGGGTGAAGGGTTTAATGATAAGAGTGAAAGATCATGATAGTAAATAAAATCATAAATAAATCTCCATAAAACACCGTAAGCCATTGTAAAGGGGGTATAAATAATCAAGTGAACAAACTTGATTATGATTTTATTAGCACTTATGTACTTTATAAGATACATTAAATAACAACTATATACACCATTTATAAGAATAAGCACTTTAATGTTTAATAAATGTAGATATAATCAAAGGATTAAGAGTAGCGCAAAACAACTAGAGCAAAATGTGAACATAGTGCCAATAAAAATGGCCAGCAATGGGTGTAGACACCTATATAGTAACTGCGCATGCGCTGGAGTTCTAAGATGGCGCGGAGCGGATGTCCGGTGAATGTCATAGCAACAGAAGTAAACAACGCTTATTGCGCATGCGCGGGCATCCTGGAAGGGCGCACATGAGGAATGGCGATTGCAATCTTAAGTAAGTGCCTTAAAACACTGTATAGTTGTTATGGGCCATTATAACAAACAGCTGCACAAAGTATAGATCAACTGTCTTTATTAGGGTGGAGGCACACTATCATGCATCAAAAACACCGCGTTTTTGATGCATGACAGTGATGCGAGTGCTGTGCGTGTTTGTGGATGTGTATGTGCGAGTATGGTGCGTGTGGTGAGTGTGGCTGGCTGTATGTATGTTAGTGTGCTGTGATTGTGAGGTGTGAGTGCGTGTGTGCTGCGTGATTGTGATGCTGTCCACGGTCCTGAAGGACCGCAGACAGCATTTGTCGGGAATAGAAACTCGCTGGCTGTCAAAGCCGGCGATTCTGACGCGCGTGAGGGCAATGCAAGTGTATGGGGGCGAGAAAATCTTGCCCCATACAGCACACTGTGCGAGTGTGCAGCCAAAAATGCTTTAAACTCGCCGGCTGTCAAAGCCGGCAAGTTTAAATTTCCCGCTGTGCTGTACAGTAAGCTATCATCTTGTACCACTGTGACAGCAGCGGTACAAGATGTTTAGCAAAGACAATGATGATTGTAGTAAAATAATGTAGTCTGGGGTTATTTTACTGATTAACTCCATCAGCATCCTCTGGACTGCATGTGTGCGCAGAGGATGCTGAGAGGCTGTAAACCCAGTGCTGAAGGGGTTAATATGCAGCTGGTGTAGTGACACCATGTATGTGGAGAGTGTCCTCACTCTCTGCAGACATGGTGTCATTACACCATGTGTGTGAAGGGGTTAATTTTTATGTATAATGGGTTTAAAGAACTGTCGGGAAAGCCGGCTTATGTTACTGTCTATGGGGAGCTGTGGCTTCAGCACCATGAGAGGGGACAGCTCCCCATAGACAGTAACATAAGCCGGCTTTCCCGACAGTTCTTTAAACCCATTATACATACAAATTAACCCCTTCACACACATGGTGTAATGACACCATGTCTGCAGAGAGTGAGGACACTCTCCACATACATGGTGTCACTACACCAGCTGCATATTAACCCCTTCAGCACTGGGTTTAGAGCCTCTCAGCATCCTCTGCGCACACATGCAGTCCAGAGGATGCTGATAGGGTTAATCAGTAAAATAACCCCAGACTACATTATTTTACTACAATCATCATTGTCTTAGCTAAACATCTTGTACCGCTGCTGTCACAGTGGTACAAGATGATAGCTTACTTACCAGCAAAGAGGGAAATTTAAACTTGCCGGCTTTGACAGCCGGCGAGTTTAAAGCGTTTTTGGCTGCACACTCGCACAGTGTGCTGTATGGGGGCGAGATTTTCTCGCCCCCATACACTTGCATTGCCCTCACGAATGTCAGAATCGCTGCAGTCGCAGCATGCTGCGATTGCACAGCTTCTGACTCGCAGTGCGAGTTAGGTGCGGGGGACTCGCACCAGTGTGCCCTGCCTGAAAGGGCAACACTGGCCCGAGTGCAATGCGTTTTTTTCACGCATTGCACTCGCGCGAGTCTCACGCCAGTGTGCCTTCACCCTTAGAGAAGTTATGAAGTAATAACAGTAGTAAAATGATTATGGTGGAAAAAGATGTAATTATGTATGAAACTGATATTAGCACTGAAGGGTATTAATGCAATATATGTAAGGGCCGCTTTACACACACCAACTTCTGTGTCCAACTTCTGCACAGATCTCTGGTTGCAGTGAAATCATGGACACATTGCTCCATTTTGTGGCCGTGTACAAATGTAACAATGTGTCCATGATTTCACTGCAACCAGAGATCTGTTCAGAGTTGGACACAGAAGTTGGTGTGTGTAAAGCGGCCCTAACACTATGTAAAAAATTAGGATATAGAGATGTTATGCTTCATTGGATAATTATGTGTATTATGTAAATGACATGTAAATGAAAAGTATAAAGAGTCCTGCCTAAGCTATTAGCTGCTAGAGGAAGGGAGTGTGTTCCCGAAATGTCGCTATACACCTGATGGCCCAATAAAGGCGGATTGATTAAGAAAAGGGAGTGCTGCAGTCAAATTTACTTGATATCTATCTATCTATCATCTATCTGTGGGTACCGTTACACACACAGATAATTGTGCAGATATTGTTCACAGATCTCTGGTTGCAGTGAAATCATGGACACAGTGTTACATTTGTACACAGCCACAAAATAGAACAATGTGTCCATGATTTCACTACAACCAGAGATCTGCAAACAATCTCTGTCTGTCTGTCTGTCTGTCTGTCTGTCTATCTATCTATCTATCTATCTATCTATCTATCTATCTATCTATCTATCTATCTATCCTAGTGCATCTCAATAGATTACAATATTATAAAAAATCAATATCATATTGCCATACTTCAGGGCGTTTCTGTGAGCCCTGACACTCGTTGACAAATAAATCAATTTCATATTTACCCTTTGATGTCTTGTGGAATATGGTATCGCGGTTCCTCCCTACTTTAATTTTCTGAAATAATGTGTTGGCAGCGGATCATTCAGGATACTCTCAAGCATGTTGACAACAGAACAGAGCTTTAATTAGCTATAAACAGGTACAGATAAAATCGGCTTTGTGGAATCAGGAATATACATATCTTAAGTATCTCTGTGCAGCACCAGCAGGCTGCTTCTCCTCTCATGCACAGACACAGGAAACTGGTTACAGTCACATGGTGTTTCTTGTGTGCGACTCTCTGGGAGCCTTTTTTTTTTATCTAACTTAAAAGACAATGCACAAACCTAGCAACACTTACACATACAGAAATGGAGTTTTTGCACTAAACATATTCCAGCATAATGACTTTGACTTTTCATTGGCTGTAAGCCATAATCATCAACATTAACATGAATAATTAACTTGAAATAGATTACTCTATTTGTAATGACTCTATATAACATATGTGTTTCACTTTATGTATTGAATTAGTGAAATAAATTAACTTTTTGATGATATTCTAATTCATTGAGATGCACTAATATACAGTATATATATATATATATATATATATATATATATATATATATATATATATATATAGTAAATAGATAATAGATAGATGATTCATAGACATTATATATAGATTGATGATATATATATACAGTTAGGGCCAGAAATATTTGGACAGTGACACAAGTTTTGTTATTTTAGCTGTTTACAAAAACATGTTCAGAAATACAATTATATATATAACTAGCTGTGAGCCCGATGCAAATGCATCGGGTGTCTAGAATATTTTTTTTTTTTTTTAGATTTTCAAATAATAATCCAATATAGTAGATAGGAATTTTTTATTTTATTATTTATTTTGTTTTGTTTTTTTACTATTTTTATTATTATTAAATGTATTTATTATTTGTTATTTTATGAAAATTTATTTGTATTAAAATTATTTTATTTTATTTAAAAACCGCATCTGCGGCGCGGTTGCGGTAATCCCCATAGAAAGTATAGGGGGACTTGCGGCAGGTGCGGCAAAACCGCACTTGCCGCACCTGCCGCAAGTCCCCCTATACTTTCTAAGGGGATTACCGCAACCGCGCCGCAAGTGCTCGCACTCAGCCAGCGACTCGCAATGCGGCGCGGTTGCGGTAATCCTTATGGGGATTACCGCAACCGCGCCGCAAGTGCTCGCACTCAGCCAGCGACTCGCAATGCGGCGCGGTTGCGGTAATCCTTATGGGGATTACCGCAACCGCGCCGCAAGTGCTCGCACTCAGCCAGCGACTCGCTGCCGCACCTGCCGCAAGTCCCCCTATACTTTCTATGGGGATTACCGCAATCGCGCCGCAAGTGTAGCGACTCGCAATGGCCTCGCGGCCATTGCTCGCGCTACACAGCGACTCGCAATAGATCCCCATTGAAAGTATAGGGGGAGTTGCGGCAGATGCGGCAGCTGAGGTAGCGACTCGCAATGGCCTCGCGGCCATTGCTCCGCGCTACCTCAGCGGTAAATCGCTAACTTTGTAGCCGGGCCTCTGGTTCTATTTTCGGCCAGCGACTCGCAATGGCCGCTTCGCGGCCATTGCTCGCGCGTGGTGACGTCACAGCGTGACATAGCCACGGCGTTTTCGGGGTCCGACACAAAAATGCCTACGGCAATTATATAGTAGATAGCTACTTTTTGGGGAGTCCAATACTTTTTGGGGGGGTCCAATACTTATTGGGGCGCGTTCAATGTTTTTTGGGGCGCGTTCAATGCTTTTTGGGGCGTGTTCAATACTTTTTGGGGGGCGTTCAATACTTATTGGGGTGTGTTCAATACTTTTTGGGGCGCGTTCAATACTTTTTGGGGCGCGTTCAATACTTATTGGGGTGTGTTCAATACTTTTTGGGGCGCGTTCAATACTTATTGTGACGCGTTCAATACTTATTGGGGTGTGTTCAATACTTATTGGGGTGCGTTCAATACTTTTTGGGGCGCGTTCAATACTTATTGGGGTGTGTTGAATACTTTTTGGAGTGCTTTGCTGGGCTAAACCTGAATGGTGCACAGGGGGTTAATCACATGTCAGGTCTGTGTGTGAGTGAAGATGTGCTAATTGACTCACTGGGTTGCAGCTGGGAGTGAGTAGGCTGGAACCTGCCAGGTGTCTGAGTGAGGAGAGGAGGATTCAGAAGTTCAGAGCACTGCCATGTGAAGAGGTGCTGGAAGTGATCCGTCCTCAGTTGGTAAGTGATGGGAGCCTACCAGCTGATGTGTGCATGGCAGCCAGTGTCCAAGGGCCAGGCGGTCACAGCTGACTTTGGGACATTGAGGAGGGGGGGGTCTGTGCGGCCATTGAGGGGGGGGGTCTGTGCGGCCAGTAGTAGTAGTAGTAGTAGTAGTAGTAGTAGTAGTAGTAGTAGTAGTAGTAGGATGATGATGATGATGATGATGATGATGATGATGATGATGATTGATGATGATGATATCATCATCCCCTTAGAAGGTATAGGGAGATATACTGTGGTAGCGACTCGCGAGGCTCGGCCACAAAGCTAGCGAGTTCCCGCTGAGGCTAGCGAGTCGCTACCTGACCGGGAAATCGCTAGCTTTCTGGCCGAGCCTCTGGTTCTATTTTCGGCCAGCGACTCGCAATGGCCGCTTCGCGGCCATTGCTCGCACTAAAGCTAGCGACTCGCAATGGCCTCGCGGCCATTGCTCGCGCAGCTAACGCCTCGCATTGGCCGCTACGCGCCCAATGCTTCGCCGTGGTGACGTCACAGTGTGACATATCCACGGCACGTTTTTTTGGTCCGACACAAAAACGTCTTAGACAATTATATAGTAGATATGGGCTGAAAGTGCACACTCCCAGCTGCAATATGAGAGTTTCCACATCCAAATCGGAGAAAAGGTTTAGGAATTATAGCTCTGTAATGCATAGCCTCCTCTTTTTCAAGGGACCAAAAGTAATTGGACAATGGACTCTAAGGGCTGCAATTAACTCTGAAGGCATCTTCCTCGTTAACCTGTAATCAATGAAGTAGTTAAAAGGTCAGGGTGGATTCCAGGTGTGTGGTTTTGCATTTGGAAGCTGTTGCTGTGACCAGACAACATGTGGTCAAAGGAACTCTGAATTGAGGTGAAGCAGAACATCCTGAGGCTGAAAAAAAAGAAAAAATCCATCAGAGAGATAGCAGACATGCTTGGAGTAGCAAAATCAACAGTTGGGTACATTCTGAGAAAAAAGGAATTGACTGGTGAGCTTGGGAACTCTAAAAGGCCTGGGCGTCCACGGATGACAACAGTGTTGGATGATCGCCGCATACTTTATTTGGTGAAGAAGAACCTGTTCACAACATCAACTGAAGTCCAGAACACTCTCAGTGAAGTAGGTGTATCTGTCTCTAAGTCAACAGTAAAGAGAAGACTCCATGACAGTAAATACAAAGGGTTCACATCTAGATGCAAACCATTCATCAATTCCAAAAATAGACAGGCCAGAGTTAAATTTGCTGAAAAACACCTCAAGAAGCCAGCTCAGTTCTGGAAAAGTATTCTATGGACAGATGAGACAAAGATCAACCTGTACCAGAATGATGGGAAGAAAAAAGTTTGGAGAAGAAAGGGAACGGCACATGATCCAAGGCACACCACATCCTCTGTAAAACATGGTGGAGGCAACGTGATGGCATGGGCATGCATGGCTTTCAATGGCACTGGGTCACTTGTGTTTTATTGATGACATAACAGCAGACAAGAGTAGCCGGATGAATTCTGAAGTGTACCGGGATATACTTTCAGCCCAGATTCAGCCAAATGCTGCAAAGTTGATTGGACGGCGCTTCATAGTACAGATGGACAATGACCCCAAGCATACAGCCAAAGCTACCCAGGAGTTCATGAGTGCAAAAAATGTGAACATTCTGCAATGGCCAAGTCAGTCACCAGATCTTAACCCAATTGAGCATGCATTTCACTTGCTCAAATCCAGACTTAAGACGGAAAGACCCACAAACAAGCAAGACCTGAAGGCTGCGGCTGTAAAGGCCTGGCAAAGCATTAAGAAGGAGGAAACTCAGCGTTTGGTGATGTCCATGGGTTCCAGACTTAAGGCAGTGATTGCCTCCAAAGGATTCGCAACAAAATATTGAAAATAAAAATATTTTGTTTGGGTTATGTTTATTTGTCCAATTACTTTTGACCTCCTAAAATGTGGAGTGTTTGTAAAGAAATGTGTACAATTCCTACATTTTCTATCAGATATTTTGGTTCAACCCTTCAAATTAAACGTTACAATCTGCACTTAAATTCTGTTGTAGAGGTTTCATTTCAAATCCAATGTGGTGGCATGCAGAGCCCAACTCGCGAAAATTGTGTCACTGTCCAAATATTTCTGGCCCTAACTGTATGTATATATACGCATAAATATTTATATATCATGTATCATCTATCTATTATCTATATGAAATGTCTATAAATCATCTGTTATCTATCTAATATCTATCTTATAATAGATGTAAATCCTCTTATGATTCTCAGGATACAAGTTACTTTTTAGGACCCCTGACATTCTGGGTAATTTTAGGATCCCATCACTGGCCCTTACATGGTTCTTGTTAAGTGTTTTTCCTTCTAACTGTCTGAAAATATAAAGATCAGCATTGCACACCTATGTTCTGTTTCACCACTGCCTGAACAATACCAATATATATCATATATCCAAATGTTGATGTTATAGCTCCTAAGTAATGAGTTTATCTTTCAGATTTTAGGTAAAATGTGGCTGGTGACTGTGTCTTGCAGGATGGAGGACAGCAGGGCCCAGTGGTTCCTGAACCTCAGGAAACTTCACACCCACTGCCCCTATTCAGAAGGGATTTAACCCTGCACGCCAGGACGATCAGGGGGATTAAAGAGTAATTAAACCAGATAAATTATCTGCCTTAAACATTATTTCAAAGTGTCCATTCTGGTGAAGAAAAGTCTTCGCCGCTTCATTTACTTTATTTTGGGAAATAGAACAGATGACACAATGGGGTTTGCAGGAATGTTGAGGAATGCACATTTTCCTCTAATCAAATTAAAGAGCTCTCTGCAGAGGGGACAGTGTTACGGCTGATCCATGAAAAGGAACAAATAGGTTCAGAGGACAGTATTAGGCAAATGACTGATCCCGCAGGAAGTATTTGGAGCAGATTCCCCTTCTAAAGTCAGTTTAACCTATAAAAGTAAAAGGCACTGGCAAACTATGGGATATTGTTTCCGGTATCACTGTTTGCATAGCTGGGCTATTGATCCGTTAAGACTGTTTTGTGCTGTTCACTATTCACAATGGACCTATATAATTATATATAAATGCATATATTATACATTTCTATCTGGCATCACATTTTAAAAAACGTATTCTGTAATTCTGCATGTCTAAGGGCCCTTTCACACTAGTGTTTTTTTCAAATCGCTGCAGATGCGGTGAAAAAAACGCATCTGCCGCGATTACCGCATACCGGCTGCACTTGCGGCACGGTTGCGGCGCAGTTGCGGCAAGCCCCATACAATGTATAGGCGGGCTTGCGGCAGGTGCGGAAAGTGCGGTTTTGGCACTTGCGGAAGGTGCGGCCGCGAAAAAAACGCGGCTGACCGCGTTTTTTTCGCCGCCGCACCTGCCACAAGTGCCAAAACCGCACTTGCCACACCTGCCGCAAGCCCGCCTATACATTGTATGGGGCTTGCCGCAACTGCGCCGCAACCGTGCCGCAAGTGCAGCCGGTATGCGGTAATCGCGGCAGATGCGTTTTTTTTCACCGCATCAGCCGCGATTTGAAAAAAACGCTGATGTGAAAGGGGCCTTGAACATATGATTATATTATAGATGACACACCCTCGATTATAACAATAGCAGCATCAGGCACACCCAGTTCCTGGTATTAATGGAAGGAACAAACAACCTTTTGCCTCATAAAAAATCACTGGTAGACTAGGGTCAGACTACAGTTTTTAGCAGATGTCACTGACATCCACTAAAAATGTAGTCATTTTTTCAGCAGCGCATATGCGGTATTCACCTCCACTGCTGCTGAACGCTGCCCCTAGTTACCCGATGTTTATCGTGGTAACCAGCCACACATCAAGCTGAATAGCGGCTGCTTTAGCAGACCGGACAGGGAAACGCTGCAGCAGCTGGTTACCATGATCAACATCGGGTAACTAGGGGCAGCGTTCAGCAGCAGTGGAGGTGAATACCGCATATGCGCGGCTGAAAAAATTACTACGTTTTTAGCGGATGTCAGTGACATCTACTAAAAACGGTAGTCTGACCCTAGCCATATTCTAAAAGGACAGATGTTTTCAATTTTGCACTGGGGCCCAGGGGATTGTTTCTATAAAGATGTTAAAGATTATACACTCCTCAA
The DNA here is from genome assembly GCA_033576535.1 of Allobates femoralis. Taxonomy (NCBI): domain Eukaryota; kingdom Metazoa; phylum Chordata; class Amphibia; order Anura; family Aromobatidae; genus Allobates; species Allobates femoralis. The sequence goes on from JARQOC010000005.1 coordinate 506,241,279, forward strand.
TATTAAAAATAACAATACCAAGAAGGAAAAGTGTTGCAATTTTAAAAATCACAGAATGGATGAAAATGATAATAATATGTAAATGATGAAAAAAAAAGAATACAACATTTTCAAAACATCCCAATTTATTCAGCATTAAATATAAACATCACATGAAGAACTATACACACCTTCACACTCTGGCTTCTACCAGTGAGGTTATGAATGATTGTCTGAGGCATATTCTGCCAGGATAAATGCACTTGGGTGTATCATCAAGATCCACTGCTGTCAGCCCCCTTTGCAGTTATCAACCAATGATGTCCCAGATGTGTTCAATGAGAGATAAGTCTGAATGTTGCAAGCCATGGTAGCATGTTTTGGGTGTGCAGGTTGCTCACAGTAGCACGCAAAACATGCAGCCTGGCATTGTCATGTTGAAAAACAGCTCATACAGAATAGTTTTACATTCCCTCATGCAGGCCTTTCATGGCATTATCTATACATCTCCAGACTAGTCTTCAGCAATCATTATGACGAAGATATAAGCAGGGCTCTTTGCTGGCTAGATCTACATTTCAGCCTCCATTGCCCTATTGCTCTTCACTATGATAGATAGCCTTTGAGAGAGGTGGCATAAGGTCAATGGAGCACCGGTAGCTGGACATCTGGCTCATAGTCAATGTCATGCAAACTTCTTCAGATGGTTTGCGCAGGTGTGGAGCCCACTGGGACGGGGTACTCGGTACCGGACCGGGATACTGCTGGGGAAATCACGGCGGTCTTGGTCCGGACCATGTGCCGGGTTCTCACAAGTAAAAGGGGTATTTACAAGGATTAGTTTGTCGTGACGCCACCCACGGGTTGTGGTCAGTAATGGGACCACCGCTGCAGCGCCGCTCTGCCAGGAGGATGGATGGGCTGCAGCTGGATGGATGAGCCCGCTGCGAGTCGGGTTGCTCCTGGCAAGGTAGAAAGGTGTGTAATGCACAGTTCAGTATACCTGGAATCAGACACAGAAAACTGAAGCAGGGATCACCGGATTTACTTTCAATTTCTTCAGTTCAAGCAGTTTACAACACAGTTCACGGTACAGTTCAATTCACAACTCCATTAACTCCGGACACTTGAACCCTCTGCAGCCAGGCTGTCGCTCTGAGACTCCTCACTCTTTCTTTATGTCCTTTCAGGCTTGTTCTTTCTCTCTATGTTCTTCCTGCGGATTGTATGGTGGCAGCTCGGCCCCTTGTATGTAGCTTTCCCCTATGTGTGTGGGTGGTAAGCCAGGTCCTCCTGGATGCTGCTGAACCTCCAACCCTGTAGTGGGAACACGGATCTGGAATCTGTGTTCCCCGCCGGTTTGTCTGGGGAGCCAGTGTATAACTTCAGTCCCCCTCAGAGCCGACACTCTGGTGTTAGCCTAGCCTGCAGTAACCCTGTCTTTCAAAGTGTTACCAGGCTCCTTCTAACCCGTGTGACTTCCAGATGCAATCCCGCCTGTAGTTGGTCGGTTCTACCGTGTTCCTCAGACCCGATGATACTGGTCCTGTCTCTGTCCTCACACTCCCTTGGGATACCGGCTATGGACGAACTTTCTCTCCATGGAACGGTATCTCTGTGGATTCTGCATCTCCAGGGAGCCCAATCCCACCGGGATATGTCACTGTCTTTCTGGTCTTGGCTGCTCGGCTCACTCTGCCTGCTTAGTCTTTTCCTCTCAGCCTACTCCGGCCCACTAACTCCTTCCTCCTCTTTTCCTCTTTTTGTACTATCTGTCACCTGATCACCCTTCCTTCCCACCCACTTTCCTCTAAACCCCACCACTTGCCCGCCTAGAGTCCCAGGCTCCGGGTTGGGTGCTGTGCTCCTGTGTGTGTGTTCTGTGAGGGTGTTTGGTGCACAAACTGTCTACCTTCTGCCTGGCTGCAGTTCCCTATGTGGCCACCCTGGTCGCAGGGGCGCCACACAGGCACTGTTTGGCAACTTAAGCTTAGTGTTTAATGTTCAATTTTGGATGTAGTTCAGTTCACAATATTCTTTGAATCTGACAAGATCACATGTACAATGCTACAATGAGGCCTTCATAACGGAACATCACACCGGTCTTACTCCGGGGATTCTGGTGTCGAGTGGCATAATGTATGGTACAAGGACCCTTCTAGTGTTCATTCCAGGTATACTAACAGCTTGGTGTTAGATTTATTTGGTCATAGAACCAATGGTGCATTCATTTCTCCAAAGTGCCCCAGGAGCATTACACAACAACAACAGACTTGGACGTTGCTACCATAGTTTCCGGACTTGTCTCTCATTGAGCACATCTGGGACATCATTCATTGGTCAGCAACTCTAAAGTGAGCGGCCAGCGGTGGATCTTAATGGTTTTCTCGTGTGCAATTGGCATGGCAGAACATTTATCAGACAACCATTAACAATCTCAATGATAGCAGCCAAGGCGTGTAAGTGCTGCAATTTCAAAATGTGTGGCTCATACTCAAAACTAAATAAAGATATTTTTAAAATATTGTTTCCATTTTTTTATCATTTGTATATTGTAAACATGTCTATCTATCCATTGATTTTCAGAATTCCAGGATTTTTTCTTCTTGGTGTTGTAGTTTCAATTTTGAGGAGTGTAAATGACAATATTATTTCTATGAATTTTATTGTAATTTACCGAACATAATGGTGCAGATTTATCAATGTATTAATGCCAGATCTCTGGCATTCAGCCCAGGGAGAGGGGTATTAACACCACACGGTTAATACACCTAACCCTAGCGGGACCTACGCCCGCTAATTACTCCCCTTTACCAGGAACCACTATTTCTCATTTGTAGCTTCAATGAAGGAAACCTCTGAACCAGACTTATCGCCCGCTGCTGTGACAAATTATACATACATATATACATTTATATATATCTATCCCCACACCCATCTTATCAACACATGCTCATAATATTATTATAATATCACCATCTACTCCCCTGCTTTTACATGTGACCCGGGGTATACCCCACATCAACATACAATAATGCTATACCATATGAACCATCAAATATCTCCCAATGAGAGATGACTTTGCCCGTGAGGTGTCACATTCTACAAATACATATCCACATACCAATTTACCAACACATACATTAACCATAAAGAGGGCGGGTGGGTGCGCTGTCAGTTCTTGTTCTGAAAGAGGAGGCACTAACCCCTCCCTTTGCTTTGTACTCCTCCATACCCTACCCACTTTCTTTACCCACCAACCTGCATGCCTGCCAGTCTCCTCCCATGACTTGCCTATGGCTCCTTTTTCCCAGCACCATTAACCATTTCCACTCCCCACCCCGCTGTCTTGTCATGATGCCTGTCCATCTTATTGGCTTCCTGGCAATTCTTGAATTTTGTACTTGATAAAAATAAAAACTGAAGACATCCGATTTTTTTGAGTTCAAGGATGGCAGGGGTATAAAGCAAAGATTAAAAAATAGACCCTCAGAGGCCTCATTATTACAATTGCAGGCCATGGTGACTCTACCCTATATTCATGACAGGAATACATGTTCCACTTTTTTTTATTGCCAAATTTTTACACTTTAGGCTATGCGCACACAGAGTTTATTAAGGAGTTTTCAGAGCAGAGACTGAGCAGAAATTCTCTAAATCTAAACACTCTGCAAAAAGAGTGTGCACATGGCCAAAGCTTGGTCTATTCCAGGGATCTCAAACGCCAGGCCTCGAGGGCCGCAAATAGTGCAGGTTTTCAGGATTTCCTTAGTATGGCACAGGTGTTAATTGAATCATCTGCACTGGTGATGATTCCAACCCCTGTAAAATGCGAAGTAAATCCTGAGGACATGCACTGTTTGCGGCTCTCGAGGACTGGAGTTTGAGATCTCTGGTCGAACCCCAGGCACAATCGTCCTTAATTGTATGGTGTAAAGGCCTTTTTACATGGATAGAGTTCTACCCATAACAGTCACTTATCAACGGTATTACAAGTCAATCACCATTTGGGCCAATATGACCTCAACTGGGGGGGGAAACATTATTATAATCTTTCGGATATTACACAACTTGTTTAACCTCGAGGATCTGCTGCTGACCACAACGGTGGCATGTTCTTAGAAATGTTCAATCATTGGCCCATCTAAGGCTAATTTCACATGAGTGATATAAAAAAATCATCCAACTTTCATCAAGAAAAATAGATGATTTTTCATCCTTGTTGTGTTAATCTTTATACGTCAGCAGTGAATAAAATTTACAAGTCCAAAAGCAGTTTCCTATGTTAATAATAGCAATGTATCTATTTAGGATCATATTTTTTTTGCACACCCAAAGACAGTTTAAATAAGTGAAAGGTGTCACCAATAATTAGTGACGAGAAAAATCCCTTGCAAATTGTTCCTGACGTGCCTTCCACTTGCTGGTATCTAATATCTAAAAATAGTTGAGTGGAAACTAACTTTTCTTGGCCCGCAAAAAGTTTATTTTATATTTTTAATTTTTCCTCCCAGTGGGAAGAGTAATACATGCCCATGTGGAGCCCTGGGACCGTGCAGATTAGTTTGCTGTGTGTCTGAGAATCCTTGGAATCCCTGGCACAGTGTAAACAGCACATACTGGGTATTAGATTACATTAGTTTGCTGTTGTTTTGCATCGGCTCAGAGAGTAAAAGCTTCTTTTTACATTGGCGACGGCTACAGATTGGGTCATGACACCTTTTATGGGCCTTGTTTTTAAAACACATGGTCATTAGGAGGTTCTCGTGTGCTGCTTCGTTCCTGCAGATTATGATCACATAGCATTGTACCCGGAGGTCTCTGGTCTCATTCACACAAAATAGCAAGAACACAGTGGCCATTGTGTTTGGCCTTGCAGTAGGCTAATAGTCGGGGCTAGACGTGGTAATAGTAGAATAATAGTGTTTAGAGTTTTACTGTATTGGAAAACACCGAGATGGCTCCTGTCATCTTATGTAGCCATTGTCCTAAAGTTCTATATCAATAGGGGCGTAGCTACAATAGGTGCAGGGGTTGCGATCACACCTGGGCCCTGCAGCCTAGGGGGCCCCAAAAGATTAAAGATTTGCAATAATTAGGGGCCCCATTGGAGCTTTTGTATCGGGGCCCATGAGCTTTAAGTTGCGCCGCTGGTTGCATATCAAGTCAAAACAAGCAGCTATTCAGTCATCTTGTTCTGATTGATTCTAATATGGCATGGAGGAAGCGGCAATATCAAGCAGTAATTTCATTAGATTTTACAATGTGTAGTTTGGAAGTGGCAACTGTGATCTGACCCCTCATTGGTGTTATTTGCACAGTTGGGACTTATGTCCCCTGATTGTGAGGCCCATCCAGGCCATGATCAGCCTACTATACCCAGCTGTACTCATATTTCTCAAAGGAACACGTTATAATGAGGACGTCACTTGCCAAAAATATCTTCTTCTTTTTTGCCAATCTAAATGTTGCTGAATCTGGTTTTGTTTTGTTGTTGTTTAACCTGTGCCTTTCCTTTCTAGAGACATGGCCGTCTCTTCCCCTTAGGCCTCTGACTCGCCCAGGGTATGGGGACTCGGGTATCTGGGCCCTCTGCTTCGGTAGGTATGTCACTGGTGGCCTGCCCAGACCTGTGGCCCTGGGGTCTTACTAAAAAGGGGGTTAGTTGGTGTTGGAATGGAGATGAAAGTTTATAAAGTTTATCGTGACGCCACCTGCAGATCCTGGTGAAAGAGCACCAGCGCCGCTTCAGACGTCCGAAGGGCGGTGGTATAGCGGCCAAGATGGTACAGCTCCCTGCAGGTGCAGCTGGCCCTCCAGGGCAGGAATGCATCGGTGGTGATGGAGGTGCTGATGATGGAATACAGGAGCGCGGCTGGAATAGGGCCGCGCAGTTGCTGCTGTAGGAGGCAAGGCAGGTAAAACGCAGTTCATCAGAAAGGACCACAGACACGTTGCTCACTCTGTACCGATGTTTACTTGTCACTGAATAACGCAGTTCAACACGGGTTAACAGTCACACAATTCTGGGTAGCTGGCCTAGGTAGTGGCCAATGAACAGGGTGTCTCAATGTGGCTTTGTTAGATGTCCCTCCTTTACTCTCTTCCAGTCCTTGTTTGTGTGAAGCCTGGCTGGCTTGAAATCTGGCCTGGCCTCCTGTACTTCTGTCACCTAAATGTGGTAGTGGCATACCCTCGTGTGGCCTGCCACTATCTCTCTTCTGGCAGTGCCTGGCTCCCTTGTTATTACCTGCACAGATGCCCGGGAGCCTGAAGGTTCCACCGGTGAACCGGGATTCTCTGCTTGGCTTGGAGCTCTCCAGCAGACTCGGACTCCGGTATCCGTAGTGCTGCTTGGGGTGAACCTTCGTCGGCTCCTCGGTCCCCAAACTGCTGCTCTTCCCTGGAAAACCCTGTCCTTCTTCTCTGTCTCTCTCATACATTCACTGCCTCTAACTTCCTCCCACCCTCACACTGCTTGCCCTGAACTCCTCCCACTGGGGGCTGGGTCTCCTAGCAGAGGAGTTAACCCTGTAGTCCCCTGAGCTAAGGGTGTGTGGATGCGAGGAATAAGCCACATATTAACCTCCCCCATTCACTGACCATAGGGATATCACACACGTTGGTCTGGGAGCAGTACCCCTTAGTGGCGGTCCGACCAGTGGGGCGCCACACCTCCTTTACACATCCATGCATAAAACACACTTGTTTGATTGGCTGTTTTGTAGTTCTGTATGGCTGTCTGTGTGTGTCATCCATGTCCTGTCCTTGTGACATCCAGTACATTTCTCCAGTACATATCACATGGATCAAACTGTGTGCGGTCTGTGTGGCATCCCTGCTGCCAGCCAAAAATGGACATGTCACTGTGTGGAGCCCACGGTTATGCGTCAAAACACCAACGTGTAGAGCAGGGGTCTCAAACTCCAGGCCTCGAGGGCCGCACACAGTCCAGGTTTTCAGGATTTCCATAGTATTTGACTGTTGGTAATCAAATGACCAACTGTCAAATTCTATGGAAATCCTGAAAACCTGGACTGTGTGCGGCCCTCGAGGCCTGGAGTTTAAGACCCTGGTGTAGAGAATACTTTTGATTTGATTTGGCATACGTGTGTCCGTGTCTCCGGTATGTGGCAAAATGGGCACCAAACATACCAGAGGCACGGATACAAATCTAGTCTTTTAGGCCATGTGCGCATGTTGAGTACATGGTGAGTTTTTTAGTTCAATATTTGTAAGGCTAGGGTCACACTTGCGTTTGTTTTTTTTTAAAACCTGATCCGGTTTTGAGCTTTTAAAAAGCTCAAAACCGGAGCAGGAAACGCTCCTCATAGGAGCCTATTATAAAAACCGGATTGCTTTACAAGCAACCCGGTTACCTCTGGCTCTGCAGCCTGCGTGAAAAATCATGCAGGCTGCAGTTTTCGGAGCGGTTCTGTGACCCGCAATGCAGTAACCAGATTGCTCAGGATGTGTAATCCTGAGCAATGCGGTAACCATATATGCTTTGCTTATCCCGCCGGGATAAGCAAAGTGTTATCACTGTTAAAAAATAATAAATCTTATTAATAATTGTGGCCATAATGTCTCTAGGGGGTGCCCACCCCCTAGAGACATACCACCCACTCAGCTGCGCATATAATGAGTTAATTGCTGATTTACAGTAAGCCGACTCCTGTCGGCTCTGTACATTTTTATGAATGAAGCCGCCTGCTCCCCTGTGAGCGGTGCGCATACTATACGTATATTATGTGCGCTGTCCAGGGTCATGTAGCCATTTACAGTAGATCTATGGGCTGCGCAGCGCCATATATCTACTGTAAAAGCCTTCAGAACCTTGGACAGTGCACATACTATACGTACATTACGTATAGTATGCGCACCGCTCACAGGGGAGCAGGCGGCTTCATTCATAAAAATACAGAGCTGACAGGAGTCAGCTTACTGTACATCAGCAATTAACTTATTATATGCGCAGCTGAGTGGGTGGTATGTCTCTAGGGGGGGTGGACACCCCCTAGAGACATTATGGCCACAATTATTAATAAGATTTATTATTTTTAAACAGTGATAACAGTTTGCTCATCCCTGCGGCAGCCGGGATAAGCAAAGTATATATGGTTACCGCATTGCTCAGTTTACAAATGCGGAGACCGTGTGGGACCGCAATTGCGTTCACTGCATCAGGATCTGGATGCGGTGAATGCAATTCAAGTTTAAAGTGTGACCCTAGCCTAAGTCAAAACCAGGAGTGGTTGATAGATACAGAAGTGGTGACCTGTTTCTATTACACTTTTCCTCTGATTGTTCCACTTGTTTTAGCTTGCAAATAATGGGGTAAAAAAAACTGTCCAAATATTCAATGTGTGCACATGGACCAAAGCCCAGAAAAGTCACATAGAGGAGGGTTTGGGACCACGCCCAAATGGATAAAAAGGTTACATCTGAATACAGGAAAAAGGGGGCTATATCTCAGAAACAAAAGAAAAGGAACACCATATCCAGGAGAATAACAGTATTTACATCAGGTAAACATTACATATTTATGGCAATTAAACTCTTCCATAAAGCGTAATTGTTGTTTTCATTTTTATTCATAAATCAATAGTACACTTAAAAATAAGCAGCTTTGTAATATTTCTTATCAGACATATTTGCTTGTTTCTCTTCCAGAATTGATCAGTCATTATTAAAATGTTGAATTCTGACATAAAATCTGTATTCAGTGACTTTCCCATTACTAAGATAGGAGATGGCAGGTGGTACTGATGAGATTATAAATAGATGGGGCCTATTATTCTGTATGGAGGACTATGTGGTGCCCATTATCTGTATGGTGCCTATGTGAAGCCCATAATACGATATGGAGGCCTATATGGAGTCCATAATTCTATATGGATGACTTTCTAGGGCCCATTATACTGTATGAAGGACTATATGGGGCCCATTATACTGTATAGAGGGCTATGTGGAGTCCATTATTGTGTATAGAGAACTTTGTAGAGCCCATTATTCTGTATGATGGACAATGTGGGGCCCGTGACTAGGTTAACCTTTGACTTTGTCCAAGTTTTTTATTTTGACCCTCTGTGTGTTTGATTTTATAATATGTAAACATTGAATATATTCAATTGGAATTTCATTACTGCTATAGAAACTATGTTCAAAACTTAGGTAGTTAGTGCAGTTAGTGCACATGTGGCGCCCCTGCGATCCGGTTGCCACTAGACGGCATAGCAGCTGAGATTGGTAAGTTAGTCACCCCATACAAACACCCAACACACTCCCGATCCCAAGTCTAGGTACTCTATGTCTAGCAATGGGATAGTGGGAGGAGCCAGGTGGAGGGTGCAGAGTTAGGACAGAACCCGGTTAAGGGGTGGAAACACCAGAACTAAGGAATGCACTAAGGAATGCACAACACCAAGTTCAAGTTAGTCAGTAAGTGAGTTAGTGAGTAGTGGATAAGGAGTGAGAGAACAACAGAGAGACCAATCAGCCAAGTAGTCAGAGAAACCAGATTGAGAGAACCCGGACTCGGAAGCCTGTGCCGCTGTATGGGTAGCCCAGGTCCAAGGCTGAGAACCGAGGAAAGACAGAGGGGATCCAAGGTGTGTCTGAGTCAGGGGGAACACTGAGGGACCGGGCTGGAACAAGAGCGCCGCCTCTGCTGAAGTCCCAGTAAATACAAATATGGATACAAAGTTGCACACTCCTTTAGATGTTTTTGATGCAAGGTTTATTATGAACAGTTAATGGCCACAGATGTCAACGCGTTTCGGCTTTAACCAAAGCCTTGATCACGACAATTGGCTATGAAACAAAACAAATAAAAGTGTATAAATATTTACAAATATATGGTGTCACCTGTGCTGTAGAGAGCACAGGAAAAAAGGCAATTTACATATTTACATAGGTCAACGATACTGTTGAGGACAGCAAGAATGTATTACTGTCCCAGAGGATGTTATTAGTACATAGAAGGTAATAGGTAAGCTGAGCAGTTAGTTTAGGGAGTGCCAAAGAGTTGGTCAGTAGCGATTGGAGGAAGGTATAGATAGGTTAGAGAGGAATTAAATATAGATAGATGTATATAGATATACTTAATTAGACATATTTAGTTAGAGAGATAGGGTCGTAGTATGAAAAAGTATCCGAGTTACCAGGTGTGGGTCATGGAATGTTCTAGGATAAGATTGGAAAGAGGCGTCTTTCCTTGGTGGCGAACGCTCGATTAAGGTGGTTTGCTTTATTTCAATAATTCCCAAATGGGGATAGGCGTTTTTCAGCACGGTCCTATGGAAAGCAATATCATAGCTGTCACTATTATGGCAAGAAGATCAACCAGAGCTAAATAAAGTACCATGTAGCGTTAGTCCCTCCAAGCTGACAAATCATTAGTATTATGTGATTATATAGTTTGATTATATCTCCTTAGTTTCAATGTAGCCTAAAAAGATATATGTGTCAAATAGGTTGTATAATATATGTGCAGAGCTAATCGTTGTCAAAACAAAAGTTCCTTCTGCTTTTTACCCAAAGTGCATGTTGGGCATTAATGGACAGAGTGCATGTCATTATATAGTTAAATACCTTCTTTCAGTGATAGGTCCGCCCCCGTCAGAGTCCTGGTAGGAATGAGCACAGTGTGTTATCTGTTGCTGCTATTTATAGCAGAAAACAGGAAGTGGGGAATCCGCACATGCTCAGTAGCGTGTCTCGGACAAAGTGTGGCAGAAGTGCCATGTTAGGTATATGCTAACCAGTGACTGCTTGTAGTTGAGAGTGCAATGCATCATGGGAGGGAAGGGGAGGAGCCGTTCTCAGCCTGTCAGCTTCAGTGTAAACAATGCTGCTAGTAGTAATTATAGCAGGAGATCGGTGTGAAGCGGGGCTGATTGTAAGCATGAATGAAGGGTGTGTTATGGAGTATTCCACAGGAGGTATATTATACAAGAAGACAAGATCAATATTAGATATTTCAGTAATAGGAAGAATGTAAAAGGCCCAAAGGGTGAAGACATTGAGAGGAACAGAAGACATATACTTTATCAATATTGTGACGTCATGCTTAGTATCTTATAGTAGATATATTGTTCTCATGTATTATATCTCAGAGTAATGGCATACATATTGGTTATGATCCAATAAAAATGGATCTAGATGATAAGATTTATTGTTTCACTTCCGGAAAAACCGGTGAGAAGAGAGTTAGTACAATGGAAACTGTAATGGAGACAACCCTTGTTAAAAACAAGGTCAGCTGGACCACTGCTTCATTGTTATGTTGAAGGCAACAATGTGTATATAGTGCCTAAAACTTTTAAGGCACAAATTTCTTCGGTCACATTCTTCATTTATAACCTATATTGGGGAAAAAAAGGTTAAGAGACACAGGGGGTCCCAACCCTCAGCAACAGATATCTAGGTCATTAGGAGCAAGACTATACGGTACCTAGATATTAGTCTTGCTCCTAATGACCTAGATATCTGTTGCTGAGGGTTGGGACCCCCTGTGTCTCTTAACCTTTTTTTCCCCAATATAGGTTATAAATGAAGAATGTGACCGAAGAAATTTGTGCCTTAAAAGTTTTAGGCACTATATACACATTGTTGCCTTCAACATAACAATGAAGCAGTGGTCCAGCTGACCTTGTTTTTAACAAGGGTTGTCTCCATTACAGTTTCCATTGTACTAACTCTCTTCTCACCGGTTTTTTCCGGAAGTGAAACAATAAATCTTATCATCTAGATCCATTTTTATTGGATCATAACCAATATGTATGCCATTACTCTGAGATATAATACATGAGAACAATATATCTACTATAAGATACTAAGCATGACGTCACAATATTGATAAAGTATATGTCTTCTGTTCCTCTCAATGTCTTCACCCTTTGGGCCTTTTACATTCTTCCTATTACTGAAATATCTAATATTGATCTTGTCTTCTTGTATAATATACCTCCTGTGGAATACTCCATAACACACCCTTCATTCATGCTTACAATCAGCCCCGCTTCACACCGATCTCCTGCTATAATTACTACTAGCAGCATTGTTTACACTGAAGCTGACAGGCTGAGAACGGCTCCTCCCCTTCCCTCCCATGATGCATTGCACTCTCAACTACAAGCAGTCACTGGTTAGCATATACCTAACATGGCACTTCTGCCACACTTTGTCCGAGACACGCTACTGAGCATGTGCGGATTCCCCACTTCCTGTTTTCTGCTATAAATAGCAGCAACAGATAACACACTGTGCTCATTCCTACCAGGACTCTGACGGGGGCGGACCTATCACTGAAAGAAGGTATTTAACTATATAATGACATGCACTCTGTCCATTAATGCCCAACATGCACTTTGGGTAAAAAGCAGAAGGAACTTTTGTTTTGACAACGATTAGCTCTGCACATATATTATACAACCTATTTGACACATATATCTTTTTAGGCTACATTGAAACTAAGGAGATATAATCAAACTATATAATCACATAATACTAATGATTTGTCAGCTTGGAGGGACTAACGCTACATGGTACTTTATTTAGCTCTGGTTGATCTTCTTGCCATAATAGTGACAGCTATGATATTGCTTTCCATAGGACCGTGCTGAAAAACGCCTATCCCCATTTGGGAATTATTGAAATAAAGCAAACCACCTTAATCGAGCGTTCGCCACCAAGGAAAGACGCCTCTTTCCAATCTTATCCTAGAACATTCCATGACCCACACCTGGTAACTCGGATACTTTTTCATACTACGACCCTATCTCTCTAACTAAATATGTCTAATTAAGTATATCTATATACATCTATCTATATTTAATTCCTCTCTAACCTATCTATACCTTCCTCCAATCGCTACTGACCAACTCTTTGGCACTCCCTAAACTAACTGCTCAGCTTACCTATTACCTTCTATGTACTAATAACATCCTCTGCTGAAGTGGCAGGGAAGCTGAATTCCCCAACCACGAACTCCGGCGGAGGGTTAAAACATACTATGTTTTTGCTGTGTGTTTTTGTGTGTAATTTACGATATACTGCAGGATATCAATTAATGATTTTGATTTTCCCGCAGATGTAACTTTTTTTAATGCAAATATAAAATCTAAGGCCACATGCACACGCTGAGTATTTGATGAGTTTTTTACCTCAGTTTTTGTAGCCAAAACCAGAAGTGGATAATTAAATACAGAAGTGGTGCAGGTGTTTCTATTAGACTTTTCCTCTGATTGCTCCACTCCTGGTTTTGTCTACAAATCCTGAGGTAAAAAACTCATCAAATACTGAACGTGTGCACATGGCCTAAAGCAAATGTGCAATATTTCTGTTCCGAAAATCCAACTGCTCATGTAGCGAATCCTGAGTATTTCCATTATCAACATTATCTGTCAGTAGGATCAACCCTCCTAAGGCCCAGTTCACATCACGATTTTGTGCCTGTCCGTGGGATCCGTGTTGAAAGGAGGATCCCACGGACAGGCACGGATCCACACGGATCCCTGCACTCGGATGGCAAATAGCCATCCGATCCGTGTCTATGCAGGATCCGTGTGGATCCTGTTCTCCCTGCCTGTCCCTGTCTGTCCCTGCTTCTTCTCTATCTGTCCCTATCTGTCCCTCCTCTATCTCTTCTCTCCCTCTTCATTATGCTCCCCCTGTCCTTCCCCTTGTGCTCTCCCCTCCGGAATGTAAATAAAATAAAAAAAAATCCTCTCTGAGGATACTTTACAATCCGGCGACTGCAGGGCTGTGACACAGTGTCTTCTGCTGGGTGAAGGACCTCTCCTGATGTCAGAGTCGGTCACCTGACACATCAGGTGACCGGCTCTGTGACATCACCACAGGATCTTCACCCAGCAGAAGACACTGTGTCACAGCCCTGCAGTCGCCGGAATGTAAAGTATACTCAGAGAGGATTTTTTTATTTTATTTACATTCCGGAGGGGAGAGCACAGGGGGGAGGACAGGGGGAGCATAATGAAGAGGGAGAGCAGAGATAGAGGAGGGACAGATAGGGACAGACAGGGAGTGACAGGGACAGACAGGGTTAATTATATGTACTGAGCACTGCCTCTGGGCATGCTCAGTACATAAAACCCGGAGCTGACATCGGATCCGAGTTCAGCTCGGATCCGATGTCCATAGGCTCCTATACTATCGGGGCTCGGATCAGCTCTGATCTGAGACTGTCCGATTTCATTCTCGGACACAAAAACGCAGCAGGCTGTGTTTTTTTGTCCGTGCTGAAATCGGACAGGATCGGATGGTGCCAAAATCGGATGTCAAAAGGCACACATCCAATCCGATCCGAGCCCCATAGGAACACATGGGATCCGATTTGGATCCGACTGTATCCATTTTGACACAGATACACTCGGAAGCTCCAAAATCGTGATGTGAACCAGGCCTAAGCCGTCTATTTGGGTATGTAACTTATAGGAAACTGAATAAAATGATACCTTGATGTCTGAGATCCAATGTCTTATTTTAGAGATATCCACACTTTTCTTAATATGTAAATTATTATTATTATTTTTATTATTTATTTATTTATATAGCGCCATTAGGTTCCATGGCGCTTTACATGAGGATGAGGGAGACAAGAACAAGTACACTAAATCTAGTCGATCAGGACGTACAGGTACAGGAGGGGCAGGGACCCTGTCCACGAGGGCTCACAGTCTATGAGGGGTGGGTTAGGATACAGTAGGATGGGGGAATGTCAGGTATGGGGCGTTCGCCTGGGTCTCATGGCAGGTTGTAGGCTTGACGGAACAAGTGAGTCTTCAGGTGACACTTGAAGCTACTCAGGGTAGGAGAGTGTCTGACGTGTTTGGGTAGGGAGTTCCAGAGTAAGGCAGATGCCCGGGAGAAGTCCTGGACTCGGTTGTGCGAAGAGGTGATGAGGGGGGAGCAGAGGAGGAGTTCTTGGGAGGAGCGGAGGTTGCGTGAGGGTAGGTATCGGGAGACCAGGTCGGAGATGTATGGTGGAGCCAGGTTGTGTATGGCTTTGTACGCCATGGTTAGTGTTTTGAATTGGGATCTCTTGGAGACGGGGAGCCAATGAAGGGCTTGGCAAGAGGGGGAGACAGGGAGTAGCGGGAGGACATATAGATGAGTCGGGCAGCGGAGTTGAGGATAGACTGGAGAGGTGTGAGGGAGTTAGCCGGGAGGCCATTGAGAAGGAGGTTGCAGTAGTCAAGGCGGGAGATGATAAGAGCATGGATGAGTGTTTTAGCGGTGTCATGGGTGAGGAAGGAGCGGATCCATGAGATGTTCTTGAGCTGGAGCCGGAGGGATGTGGAGAGGGCCTCGATGTGGGTTTGAAGGATAGGGAGGAGTCAAGGATTACCCCGAGGCACTTGGCTTGGGGGACTGGGGAGAGGGGGCAGTCGTTGACGCAGATGGATAGGTTGGGAGGTGGGGTGGAATTTCTTGGGGGGAAGACTATGAATTCAGTTTTGTCCATGTTGAGTTTAAGGAAGCGAGCAGAGAAGAAGGATGAGATGGCGGAAAGGCATTGAGGGATTTTCGAGAGTAGGGGGGTGATGTCAGGGCCGGACAGGTAGATTTGGGTGTCGTCGGCGTAGAGGTGGTACTGGAGGCCATGGGACTCGATGAGTTGCCCTAGGCCGAGAGTGTAAATGGAGAAAAGTAGGGGTCCCAGGACCGAACCTTGGGGGACTCCGACAGAAAGGGGGTAGGGTGAGGAGGAGGTGTGGGAGTGGGAGACGCTGAAGGTCCGGTCCGCTAGGTATGAGGAGATCCAGGAGAGGGCAAGGTGGGTGATGCCAAGGGATTCCAGGATCCGGAGAAGAAGGGAGTGGTCAACCGTGTCGAAGGCGGCAGACAGGTCAAGGAGTAGCAGGATGGAGTAGTGGTGTTTGTTCTTGGCGGTCAGTAGGTCGTTGGTGACTTTGGTCAGGGCTGTTTCGGTGGAATGGAGTGGTCGGAAGTCGGACTGTAGGCGGTCGAAGTGGGAGCACGAAGAGAGGTGAGAGGACAGTTCGGAGTGGACGTGTTGTTCAAGTAGCTTAGAGGCGAATTGGAGAAGAGATATGGGGCGATAGTTAGAGACAGAGGTAGGGTCAAGTGAGGGTTTTTTTAGGATGGGCGTGATTAGGGCGTGTTTGAAGGCCGAGGGGAAGGTACCAGTGCTAAGTGAAAGGTTAAAGAGGTGGGTGAGGGCTGGGATGAAAATGGAGGTGTGGTTGGGAATGAGGTGGGATGGGAGCGGGTCGTGGGCGCTGGTGGTGAGGTGTGATTTTGACAGGAGGGAGGAGAGTTGGTTTTCAGTTATGGGGGGAAGTGGCTGATGGAGGAGGAGGGCAGTGTAGGTGGGAAGGGGAGGTGTGGGGATAGTGGACCGAAGCTGCTTCTGATCTTGTCGATCTTCTCCTTGAAGAAGGTCGCAAAGTCTTCAGCAGAGATGAGGGGAGAAGGGAGAGGAGCAGGTGGGCGAAGTAAGGAGTTGAAAGTTTTGAAGAGCTGCTTGGGGTTGCGGGACAGAGAGGTTATAAGGGATGAGAAGAACACTTGCTTGGCGGTAGCGAGTGCCGTCTTGAAGTCAGTGATGGATTGCTTGAACAGAGCAAAGTGCTCGGGGGTGTGAGACTTTTTCCATCTCCTCTCGGCGACTCTGGACGCCCGTCTCAGGTTTTTAGTGAGGGTGGTGTGCCAGGGTTGCCTGTTAATGCGTGGAGCATGGAGAGTGAGGGGGGCAGCTAGGTCGAGAGCGTTCGTTATGGTGGTGTTGTATAGGGTGGTGGCAATGTCAATGTCGTCAGCGCAGGGTATGTCGGTGAGAGGGAGGAGTGATTCAGAGAATAAAGGAAGATCAAGATCTTTTAGGTTTCGGCGAGGGTGATCAAGCTTGCGGAGAGAGGGTAGTGTGGCAGGGGAGGAGAGGGCGGAGAAGGATGAGCTACTAAGATCTATGGGCCATTCAAAAAGTAGTAGAAGCAGAAATGGATAGGTATATAACTGCGCTACTGTGCGAGTAATAAAAATGAATGGTCAGATGTCATTGAAGTGATCTTTATTTCTACCACTGATGTTTTTCCTGAAAAAGACGTGCCCACCCTGAAACACGTAGAAATAAAAATCACTTCATCGACATCTGCCCATTCATTTTTACTACATGCCCGGCGGCACAGTTATAAACCACCTTATTTCTGCTTCTACTACTTTTTTAATATCCACGACTGAAGACTGCTGCAAGCTGTGCAACTCTTTAATGCCTTTAGAGTGAATGCTCACTTTGAAAGTGAGCAAAGACACAATTGTGATCTATCAGACTTCACACAGGTAAACCCTATTTTGCACTCCCTTTTCCTTTCCAGTCTTCTACTATAAGATCTATGGGCCTTAGTAGGTCTCCCGGAGAATCTGCCTTGAGAGACTATTATACATTAAAGGTGTGTCATGTAATGACTGACAGTCTTCATTCCCCTTTCATTTGTAACAATCTCTGCAGGCACATTCCCAGAGAGCTCTGTGTACAGCCCATAGATCTTAACAGCTCATTTACATAATACGAACAAATTTGGATTTTTTTCATGAATGATATCAGATCTCAGATATTAAGGTATCATTTTAATCAACAGCCTACGAGCTACATGCGCAAATAGACGGCTCAGGAGGGTAGACCCTACTGACAGATTCCCTTTAAGGTAGGTGGTGCGTGTTATGGCACAGTCTTGAATACAATGTTATAATGGGAGCATATACACAGCAATGATCTTGTATTAGTTCTTATAGTTACTATTATGTATTTTCTTCTAAGAAGCAGGTGGCGGGAGGTGGATTTGGATAATCGTGAGCTTAATCTGACCTTCATTCATATAACGTGTAACATCAAGGTTTCTGTAAACATCTAGACCTCAACTGTATGAGTCTTGGATTGCTTCAGATTGACAGATCCCCATCTGTTAATTATTTCAGCCCCAAAAGTCATCTATTTTAATGTCAGGATTGCCAGCAATAAAAAAATATTTTGTGAGTATAGCTACAGTCGTCCTTTATTTACCAGTCAACTTTTTCACACAGATGATTCAGTGGTAGCACATCACTTGAGCAAGCAAAATTATAATGAAAAACATGAGGGAAATAGATATGCTGAAGCCTCATCATACTCCGCTCACCACTTGCAAATATGAGTGATGCGATTTGACTGCTGGGAGAGTTTGTAACTCCCAGTTCTTGTAAGAGGGTGAATTTTCGTTGTCTGCCTTTTTGTTTGTTTCACGAGCATAGATATCACTGAAAGTAATAAGATAACAGCAGGGACGTTGGGGTTTTTTTGTTGTTTTTTTATTGGATTGTACTTTTTCAAACTTCTGTAAATTGTACTATGTCTGGTTATACTCTGCTAGATGTTTCACCTATATGACAATATGTCCACCATGTCTTGACCCTGTGGACATGTTCAGACACACTGATTTTACACTGTATATGAGGATATTGAATATAACATCATATGGTGACTTATTCCACAGTTATCTAAGCATGAAGGTGCCCGCAGCTGCATGTAGCTGTGGAATAAGAATCTTGCAGGTAAACAGGAGGATGCGGGCTAGGTTCCTGGACAACGGCCATTTTGTGCTCTGGTGCGCTTCAATGGGTCTAATGATGATGATTCACTGGATCTATTGAAGCCCACCTGAGCACAAAACGGATGTTGTGCAGGAACATAGCTTTGCGTTACATGGTGTAACCCCCTTGTCAGAATAAAGCTTGAAGAATTAGTCACGGTGAGTGCAGCTTCTTGTTTTCTTGTCCGTGTAAATTGCCGGAGGATGTTTTTTGGAGGTGTTGCACCTTAAATATTGACTATATGTCAGTAAAGCTGACCTCCATCTCCCTTAGAAGCTTTGGCCCGGCGTCCTAAAAGCCATGATGCAGGTCATTATCTATATACTGGACTGAAGAATCTTGCAGGAAGAGAGTCCCTCCTGTTACTGATTATGGTAAGCACTTTGTAGGTTATGATCTTTTTGCAACTCAGGGATATCATCAACAAACCAGCTCACGTTGCGGCACAGTTTGAATGACTCCCATTATTCTTGAAGGGAGTTTCACAAATGGTTTAGTGCAGTTGTATTCAAGTTCTTTCATAATCCAGACTATGGTGGTCGAGACATAGTAGCGGTTATTCCGATATCAGCCATGAAAAGCTATGTGTCTGATGGAGATGGCTCTATAAGGCTATGTTCATACTTTACTTGCACTTGGTTTACATTTATAATGAAGCCACAACGCTCTGCCAAATCTGTCATACAATGGATGCCACTAGCACCCTATGTACCGCATTCACTTATAATGGGTACTTCGGTTTCCCTCATTATTTCCACTATTCACATATGCGAAGGCTGCTGGCCAAGGGTCCAAACTGAGATTAACTGAGATTATGATGGTAGTGAGGACATTATAGGGAGAGCCACCTACCCATTGGCAAAGTGGAAAGAGGTGGAAAAAGGGGTCCATCAGGTTTAGTATCTTCATAATATACATTATACAGGCCAAAGGAGCTCACTTTCAGTATTAGAGGAGAAAGATGATCGGACTATATGGTGGCTTGATTTTAGTAACATTAGTGCTATTACAAACTATAAAATAATGATAATAATTAAGACGCATTCTATTCTAACTGTTCATTTGTTTTTGTATCTGAAAGCCTCTGGGCCTTGAAGCTTCAGGGCTTTCCAAACACAGTGTTGTCATTGTAAGCACCACTATCCTGTCTAATGTGGCAGATATCTTTATTTTACTTCTTTTCTTTTTTTGCATTTGATATACAAAGGATATTGTCTAATGTTGCTGTCAATCATTGAGTAAAAATACGTCTGCAGATCAGTCTTGGATAATTTTTCCAATCAAAACTGATTACTAACTTACAAATTACAAAATATTTTAAATCACTAGCAAATGTCATCAAAGGACTCGCACCATGTCACACAGATAGCGCCAAGGTTATGTCAATGGCCATATTTATTCTTTATAGGAGCAGTGTGTTAGCAAAGCTAACTGTTCTTCCAAGCTGGGAGTCTGTAATATTTCTTAGTTTTTTTTATTTTTCAAGTTTTCCATGAAAAAATAGTTATGATTTTTGGTAAGATAATCAAGAAAAATGAGGTTGATAACTCTAATGGTGCCGTCTCACGCAGCGATCGATGAACGATATTGTTAGTGATCACATGCACGCGCGATCGCTAACAATATCGTTCAGATCGCTGGTGAGCTGTCACACAGGCAGACTCTCCAGCGATCAATGGACCAGAGACATTGTGGAAACTATTTAAATATCGTTTCCACGATGTCTTGCTCCCATTTGCCAGACTGCGGTAAGCGGGAGCAGGCTGGTCTCCAAGGTAAACTGCAGGTATCTAGGCAGCGCATGCTGCCTAGATACCCGATGTATACCTTGGTTACCAGCCTTCCGCTCACTGGCTGGTATCCAAGGTACACAGCGGGTAACTAGGGTCCCTAGTTACCCGCTGTGTACTTGGATACCAGCCGGTGAGCGGAGAAGGCTGGTAACCAAGGTATACATCGGGTATCTAGGCAGCGCGCTCTGCCTAGTTACCCACAGTTTACCTTGGATACCAGCTCCCAGCTCTTGCAGAGAGGCGCTGGGAGCTGGCTTATCAGTCGTCTCCTGGTGTCACACGCAGCGATGCTGCGTGTCCACCGGGCGACCGACGATTGATTTGAGGACAGGACAGGATCAACTGCTGATCGTTCATCGTTGTAGTGTCACACGCAACGATGTTGTTTCGACATGTTCAAGCGTCACAGAACACGTGACTTTTGAACGATATCGGCAATGATATCATTACATGTGACGGTACCTTAAATCTCACAGATCAGTTATATCATATACAACTGCATATCTTGAGAAATAAAGTGTTATACCTTACCATTATTATAACATGAATTTATGATGATGATTTGTTAAATACAGCAGAGGTCCCTGTTTTGAAATAAAACAAGAGGACCAGCACTTAAGTTTTGCCCGGAGCCTCCTCCAGTGTTGAACTGGCTGGATGGGTATAATTCTGATAAGTCCTTTAATTATTCTTTGTATAATGAACTACTAAAATGCATGCAATGCTTCTGTAGAAGTTCTCACCTTGTCTGATATATATGTACTTGCTGTAGTCCCTGGTGTTGCCTGGGAAGTAACAATATAGAATGGGTTAACAAAGTCTTGCTTCTTTCTGCTTAGATACACAGGCTGAAAGTGTAATACAGGGGCTATGTGTGGGCTCCTGGTGTAATACAGGGTTTGTGTGGGCTCCTGGTGTAATACAGGGGCTATGTGTGGGCACAGGCTTCAATGCAGGAGCTATGTGTGCACACACACTGTAGTACAGGGGATATATGAAACAGAAGTGGGGTTTGTGTGGGCTCCTGGTGTACTACAGGGGCTTTATGAGGGCTCCTGGTATAATACATAGGCTACGATGGGGCACAGGCTCTAATATAGGGGCTATATGAGGCTTCAAGTGTAAAACAGGGGCTCTATGTGTTCTTGGGTGTAATACAAGGGCTATGTGTGGGCACAGGCTGTAATACAGGGGCAATGTGTGAGCTCCCTAGTGTAATACATCGGCTATGTGAGGCCTGCTGTTGTAATAATGGGGGACTGTGTGCAGCCTCCTGCTCTATACTGGGGAATATGTGCAGCCTCCTGCTGTAATACTGGGAACTGTGTGTAGCCTCCTGCTATATACTGTGGCTGTGTGCAGCTTCCTGCTGTATACTGGGGGCTGTGTGTGACCTCCTGCTGTAAACTGGGGGTGCAGGCTCCTGCTGTATACTAGAGGTTGTGTGAGGGTTTCCTTGCTCTCTATACTGGGGGCTTTTTGCAACTTCCTGCTGTATAACTGGGGTGCTGTATGACCTCCTACTGTATACTGAGGGCTGTGTGCGGCAGGTTGTTAGAAGAATAGCAAAGAGTTGTGTTAGTTGCTGTAGTGTTTTTGTGACTGCTGCTTCACTGAGAGTCTTATCCCAGTGTTCGGCATTGTCCAGAAGTCTTTGCTTTTGGCAAGCTTTGCAAACTGTTTCACAGACATGCATACGTTGTGTTATACTATGAATGTCCTTCACTGCCTATAGCAACAATCAGGAGCTGAGCTGTGATTGGTTGCTATAAGTCGCCTGATAAATATCCAGGTTAACTGTAAAAACAGGCAAAGCATGTTCTATTAGCTCATACATAAAAAACAGTAAATAAGGGTTTTTTGTGCGAATAACTGTAAATCGCGGGGTTAAAATTTCCCCTCAAAACATAGTCTATGATGTTCCCCGAGTCAAATGGGAAGGCTGTGCAAAATTTCATGATTGTAAATGTGACGGTGCAAATCCTTTAGTGGACATATACACACACATACACACACACACTCACACGCATACACACAGCTTTATATATTAGAAATTTATATGTATATAAAGTGGGTACGGAAAGTATTTAAACCCCCAAAAATGTTTTACTCTTTGATTCATTGCAGCCATTTGGTAAATTCAAAAAAGTTCATGTTTTTTCTCATTAATATACACCCTGCACCCCATCTTGACTTAAAAGAAATGAAATGTAGATATTTGTGCAAATTTATTAAAAATTAATAACTGAAATAGCACATGGTCATAAGTATTCAGACCCTTATCTCAGAGACTCATATTTAAGTCACATGCTGTCCATTTCTATTTCCTTGTGATCCTCCTTGAGATGGTTCTACTCCTTCATCGGAGTCCAGCTGTGTTTAATTTAACTGATAAGACTTGATTTGAAAAGGTGCACACCTGTCTATATAAGACCTCACAGCTCACAGTGCATGTCAGACCAAATGAGAATAGCGTGGTCAAAGGAACTGCCTAAGGAGCCCAGACACAGAATTGTGACAAGGCATAAATCTGGCCAATGTTAATAAAGAATTTCTGCAGTACTCAAGGTTGCTAATAGCACAGTGGCCTCCATAATCCATAAATGGAGAAAGTTTGGGACCACCATAAATCTGCCAAGACCTAGTAGTCCAGCCAAACTGAGCAATCGTGGGAGAAGAGCCTTGGTGAGAGAGGTAAAGAAGAACCCCAAGATCACTGTGGCTGAGCTCCAGAGATGCAGTAGGGAGATGGGAGAAAGTTCTACAGAGTCAGCTATCACTGCAGCCCTCTACCAGTCTGGCCTTTATGGCAGAATGGCCCAACAGAAGCCTCTCCTCAGTGCAATATAAAAGTCTGCTAGACTTTGCAAAGAAACACATGAAGGACTCCCAGATCATGAGAAGTAAGATTCTCTGGTCTGATGAGATGAAGATAGAATTTTTTGATGATAATTCTAAGCGGTATGTATGGAGAAAACCAGGCACTACTCATTATTTGCCCAATACAATCCTAACAGTGAAACATGGTGGTGGCAGCATCATGGTATGGGGGTGTTTAAGTTGCAGGGACAGGACAACTGGTTGCAATTGAAGGAAACATGAATGAGGCCAAGTACATAGATATCCAGGATGAAAACCTCTTCCAGAGTGCTCTGGACCGCAGACTTGGCTGACGGTTCACCTTCCAACAAGACAATGACCCTAAACACATCTAAAACAACAAAGGAGTGGCTTCAGAACAATTCTGTGACCATTCTTGACTGGTCCAGCCAGAGCCCTGACCTAAAACCCGATTGAGCATCTGTGGAGAGACCTGAAAATGGCTGTCCTCCAACGTTCACCATCCAACCTGACAGAACTAGAGAGGATCTGCAACAAAGAATGGCAGAGGATCTCCAAATCTAGGTTTAAAAATCTTATTGCATCATTCCCAAGAAGACTCATGGCTGTACTAGCTCAAAAGGGTTCTTCTACTCAATACTGAGCAAAGGGCCTGAATAGTTATGACCATGTGATATTTCAGTTTTTCTTTTTTAATAAATTTGCACAAATATCTACATTTTTGTTTTTATTCAGTCAAGATGGCGTGCAGAGTGTACATTAATGAGAAAAAAAATGAACTTTTTTGAATTTACCAAATGGCTGCAATGAAACAGAGAGTGAAAAATTTTAAGGGATCTGAATACTTTCTGTACCACTGTACAGTTGTGGCCAAAAGTATTGACACACCTGCAATTCTGTCAGATAATACTCAGTTTCTTCCTGAAAATGATTGCAATCACAAATTCTTGGTATTATTTTCTTCATTTAATTTGTCTTCAATGAAAAAACACAAAAAGAATTGTCCTAAAGCCAAATTGGATATAGTTCCACACCAAACATAAAAAAGGGGACAAAAGTATTGGAACTGTTAGAAAAATCATGTGATGCTTCTCTAATTTGTATAATTAACAGCACCTGTAACTTACCTGTGGCACCTAACAGGTGTTGGCAATAACTAAATCACACTTGCAGCCAATTGACATGGATTAAAGTTGACTCAACCTCTGTCATATGTCCTGGTGTCAACTAGAAAAAAAGGGAGATACAAGAGGCGCAGATTGTGCCCTATCAAACAGACACTATAGTTCTTATGTGGATTATAAGCGTATCCACTCACCTTTTATGGTTGTGAGACCCACAACCAGTTTAAAAGCATAAGGCAGCTGCTGCAGAACCTCCACCAACGCCACAAAACCGCGGGAAATCAGGAGATAAAACTGGAATGGTATCAACGGTCCACGCTGCTGTTCTTTATCCAAGGAATCCACAAAAGGTTATTACCATCAAAAGTTCTTTATTTCATCACACCAACGCGTTTCGGTGCTGGGACAGCACCGAAACGCGTTGGTGTGATGAAATAAAGAACTTTTGATGGTAATAACCTCTTGTGGATTCCTTGGATAAAGAGCAGCAGCGCGGACCGTGGATACCATTCCAGTTTTATCTCCTGATATGTCCTGGTGTGTACCACATTGAGCATGGAGAAAAGAAAGAAGACCAAAGAACTGTCTGAGGACTTGAGAAACCAAATTGTGAGGAAGCATGAGCAATCTCAAGGCTACAAGTCCATTTCCAAAGACCTGAATGTTCCTGTGTCTACCGTGCACAGTGTCATCAAGAAGTTTAAAGCCCATGGCACTGTGGCTAACCTCCCTAGATGTGGAAAGAAAAGAAAAATTGACAAGAGATTTCAACGCGGATGGTGTATAAAGAACCTCGACTAACATCCAAACAAGTTCAAGCTGCCCTGCCGTCCGAGGGTACAACAGTGTCAACCCAACTATCGTCGGCGTCTGAATGAAAAGGGACTGATATGGTGAGGAATGCCCAGGGAAGACCTCAACTTCTTACCCCGAGACATAAAAAAGCCAGGCTGGAGTTTGCCAAAACTTACCTGAGAAAGCCTAAAACGTTTTGGAAGAACGTTCTCTGGTCAGATGAGACAAAAGTAGAGCTTTTTGGGCAAAGGCATCAATATAGAGTTTACAGGAGAAAAAAATGAGACATTCAAAGAAAAGAACACGGTCCCTACAGTCAAAATGGCGGAGGTTCCCTGTTTTGGGGTTGCTTTGCTGCCTCTGGCACTGGACTGCTTGACCGTGTGCATGGCATTATGAAGTCTGAAGACTACCAACAAATTTTGCAGCATAATGTAGGGCCCAGTGTGAAAACGCTGGGTCTCCCTCAGAGGTCATGGGTCTTCCAGCAGGACAATGACCCAAAACACACTTCAAAAAGCACTAGAAAATGGTTTGAGAGAAAGCACTGGAGACTTCTAAGGTGGACCAGCAATGAGTCCAGACCTGAATCCCATAGAACACCTGTGGAGACATCTAAAAATGGCAGTTTGGAGAAGGCACCCTTCAAATATCAGGAACCTGGAGCAGTTTGCCAAAGAGGAATGGTCTAAAATTCCAGCAGAGCATTGTAAGAAACTCATTGATGGTTACCGGAAGTGATTGATCACAGTTATTTTGGCTAAAGGTTGTGAATCAAGTATTAGGCTGAGGGTGCCAATACTTCTGTCTGGCCCATTTTTGAAGTTTTGTGTGAAATGATCAATGTTTTGCTTTTTGCTTCATTCTCTTTTGTGTTTTTTCATTGAAGACAAATTAAATGAAGATAATGATACCAAAGAATTTGTGATTGTAATCATTTTCAGGAAGAAACTGAGATATGACGAATGCAGGGGTGCATATTGGCCACAATGTACAGTGTAAGAAGTATCAGATCCCTTAAATTTCACTTCGTTTCATTGCAGCCATGGTAATCAAAATTCATTTTTTCTCTTATGGTACATCTGACCCACTGACTGATATAAACAAATGTAGATATTGTGCAATTTATAAAAAAAAATGAAATATCACATGTCAATTCAGGCCCTTGCATATTGAGTAGATAACTTTTGAGCTACTAACTTTGCCAAGTATACACATGTGAATGGGCTACTTTCATGATTCTCTGTTTCCTTACAAGAAGGCAGTGACATGATTTCTGATTTTCATGCTTATAGTTTACAGTAAACAAATTAACAACGACAAACTGGTACAGAGAGGAGAGGACCCTGCCCTTGCGGACTTAAATTCTACAGGATATTGGGGAGAAGACAGAGAGTTGAGGTGCAGCAGCTCTGGTGGTGGTGAGGCAGCAGCTCTGGTGGTGAAGTGGCACAGTGGTCATTGCAGTCTGTAAGCTATTCTGAAGAGATGGGTTTTCAGGTTCCGTCTGAGGATCCAAGTGTGGTGGATAATCGGACGTGTTGGGTGGCAGAATTCCAGAGGATGGGGGTATTCGAGAGAAATCTTGGAGGCAGTTGTGTGAGGAACGAATAAGTGTGGAGGAGAGTAGGAGGTCTTGGGGGGATCGAAGATTACGTGAGAGAAGATAGTGGGAGATTACAGTAGTTCGAGATATAGGGAGGAGTTTATGGATGGCTTTGTAGGTCAATGTTAGTAGCTTGAACTGGATTCGTTGTAGAATTGGAAGCCAGTGAAGAGATTTGCAGAGGTGAGAAATGGGAGTAGCTAGGGGAGAGGTGGATTAGTCGAGCAGCAGAGTTGAGGACAGACTGCCGTGATGCAAGACAGTTAGCGGGGAGGCCACAGAGGAATATTTGCAGTAATCGAGGGGGAGATGATGAGGGCGTGTACAAGAATTTTAGTAGATTGAGGACTAAGGAAGGACGAATTCTGGAAATATTTTTGAGCTTGAGGCGACAGGAGGTAGCAAGAGTTTGAATGACAGGGAGAGTCGAGAGTTAATCCGGGGAAGCAGATTTCGGGTGCGGGAAAGAGTGTTATGCCATTAACCATAATAGAAAGATCGGGTAGGGAAGATACATGAGATGGAGGAAAGATGATGAGTTCGGTTTTGCCTACATTGAGTTTGAGGAAGCAGGAGGTGAAGAAGGAGGATATGGCTGATAGAAACTCCGGAATTCTGGACAGCAGAGAGGTGACGTCTGAGCCAGAGAGGTAGATCTGAATGTCATCAGCGTACAGGTGGTACTGGAAGCCAATAGGAATTTAATGAGTTGTCCTAGGCTAAGGGTATAGATAGAAAAAATTAGGGGCCCCAGGACAGAGCATTGTGGGACTCCAACAAAGAGAGGGCGGAATGAAAAGGTAGTGTGGGAGTGAGAAATGCTAAATGTGCGGTTGGAAAGGTATGAGATGATCAAGGAGAGGGCAAGGTCTTTGATGCCAAGGGAAGAGAGGATCTGTAGTAGGAGGGAGTGGTCGACTGTGTCAAAGGCAGAGGACAGGTCTAGAAGAAGGAGGAATGGAGAACTGTTTGTTAGCTTTGGCAGTGAGTAAGTCATTAGTAATTCTGGTCAGGCATTTCGGTGGAGTGGTGGGGCTGAAGCCAGATTGGAGATCGTCAAGGAAAGAGTTAGATGAGAGGTGGGAGGAAAGTTGAGCATGGACATCCTGCTCAAGAAGTCTTGAAGCAAATGAGAGCAATGATATGGGGCGATAGCTGGGCATAGCAGTTGGGTCAAATTTGGCATTTTGAGGATGGGTGTGATGGTGATGCTTGAAAGCAGAGGGGAAGGTACAGTAAGATAGTGATGGATTGAAGAAGTGCGGTTAGGGCTGGAATGAGCGTGTTAGTGAGGTTGGGGAGGAGTAGGAAGGGATGGTGTCAAGTGCCCAGGTGGTGAGGCGTGATTTGGATAGGAGACGAGCAGTGGCGTAACATGAAGCTCATGGGCCCCAATCAAACCGCTGCACCTGTTGTAGTTACGCCCCTGGAGACGAGTAAGCTCTCCTTCATTGATGTGGGAGAGGGAGGTTATGAGGGGGCAGTGGGGGCAGTGGTGGTCAGAGGAGAGAGTTGAATGTAGTGAACAGTTGTTTGGGGTTGTTGGATAAGGAAGATACAAGGTTTGTGAAGTAGGTCTGTTTAGCAGAGGTAAGGGCTGATTTGAAGGCAAGTGTAATTAGTGTATAGTGTGTTGTTTGAAGGCAGTGAAGTCTTCTGGCAGGTGCTATTTTTCCAGCGCCGCGACCCTAGAAACTTTTTGAAGTTGTTTGGTGAGATTGGTGTGCCAGGGTTGCCTACTGAATTGTCGCACTTTGCCATGAGTGAGAGAGGCGACTGAGTCTATGGCTGATGTGAGGGTGGTGTTGTAGAAAGCGGTGGCACTGTCTGTGTCATGGAGTGAAGATATGGAGGACAGAGGTAGAAGAGAGTCTAAGAGTCTGTGAATGTCTAGGTGTGCGACATTTGTGCAAGGATGAGCTAGTGGCTGAACATGGGGGGCCGGTGAGGAGGACAAGGATGAGAAGGTGAGTAGATGGAGGTCAGATAGGGGGAAGGGAGAGGTTGTGCGATTAGATAGAAAACAGAGACGGGTGAAGATGTGGTCTAGTGTATGTCCATCTGTGTGAGTGGCTGTGGAGGAACACTGAGTAAATCCAAAGGATAAGGTAAGTAAAAGGAGTTTGGAGGCTGCTGGCTGGCGGGTCTCATTAGGGATATTAAAGTCACCCATGATGTTGGTGGGGATGTCAGCCGAGAGAAAGTGAAGAAGCCAGGTGGAGAATTGGTCAAAAAAGGCAGTGGCTGAGCCTGGTGGTCGGCATATGACAGCCATTTGGAGATTAGAGGGAGAGCAGATTCGGACACAGTGAACCTCGAAAGAAGGGGAGGATAAGGGAGGGTGGGAGATGGATTGGGTTGAAGGAACAGTTTGTAGAGAGAAGGAAACGCACTCTTCCAACATGCCTGTTGCCAGGGCGAGAAGTGTGGGAAAAGTGAAGGCCACCATAACTTAGTGCAGCAGGGGAGGCCATGTCAGGGGCCATCAGCCAGGTCTCAGTGAGGGCCAAGTAGGAGAGGTTGTGGTAAGTAAAGAGATTGTCGATCACATGGGGCTTGTTGCACACAGAGCGGGCATTCCAAAGTGCTCCAGAGAGAGGAAGCAGGAGGGTGGGGATCAGTGGCACTGGTTTAACATGTGAGGGATTGTGGTAGTTTATCTTAGTTTGAGAAAGATAGGGGTGAGGATTAGTGGGACGTATGAGATTGTGAGGGGGGCAGGTTTGGGGGATATGTCACCACCAGTGAAAAGAAGCAGAGAAAAGGAAAGCAGGTGGGTGAAGGAGAGTGACCAGCTTGTATTATATTATAGTAGGAGAGGTCTGGAGTTGAGAAGCGGGTCTGAAGATTAAGCGAGGTGGGGGGGTAAGGGCGAAGGGGAGATAGTTATTTGGTTTGAGGGTGCTGGGGTTTGGGATAGCAAAGGAGAGTGAGGATTAGTGGAGCAAAAATGGTGAGGGCAATTGTGAGCATGTTGAAGGAGCAGGGTGAGAAAAGAATGGCAAGTAAAATGAGAAGACAGTATTACTCTTACCTTCTGGCCAATTTCAGGACTATTTCTGGTATATTTCAGATGTAAAACTTTAAAAATGTCAAACTTTAAATGATGTCATATTCAAACCAAGGTCATTTAGACCTCCTTCACTCAATATATACCATGTCATGATATTGGTACATGATGTTCACAGAATAACAGGATATACATGTATATGTATATTACATATTTCTTTGCACTTTTATGGACAATAGGTTGATGGGAAAAAGAAAGAGAGGGTGAAAGAGAGCAAGTAGCATCATTCAAGTTAAAAAGGATTTTATTACAAGCCAAAATTATGCATCATTTCGGCTACAACAATGAGCCTTTATCAAGTGAATAAAATGGTGCCACTAGAACCCTTATGTAGGGTGATTAATAGTTACTTAATTAACGTATATCAAAGTGGTTGTCCAGGCTTGAGGTGCAAGTCTACAATCATTCAGTGTGGGAGCGGGTGGTCATGTGACCGCAAGTATGCGACTTGCAAACATCCAGCCATATTCTGACTGAATGTGTCTAGCCTTACTCGATTCACTTATATGAAGCAAGGATGCACATCGTCGACATTTGACTGCATGTATGCAAATAGCATGCGTGTGTGTGTGTGTGTATGACATTTTTGGATTCTCACAGGTTTTGCTGGCACTGTTAAAAGCAGCTTTATACTGGTATATATTTGCATAAAACCAATGAAAAAAAACACTCTGTATGACCATAGCTTAATGGTTGCATCTTGTTTTAGACCTAATTATTAGAGACTGTCTGGTCTATGTTTACAATCTCTTTCAGTAGGATGAGTTAAGCTAACCAATGAATTTAGCGTTCCATATTGATTATAGAGTTCTGTTGATCAGGATCAGACAAGTTAGTATAACCATGGTCGCCAAATAATTCTTTTAATAACAATTATGTGTAGTACCAGTAGTAGTTGTAATAGTAATGTGCTTGCTGTTATAAAATATATCATATAATAAGGTAGCCAGTATCCAGAGGACACAAAATCTTCACCGTTTATTGTGACAATCCAATAAAGATGTGCATTGTTCATTAAATCATTATTTCCTGTTAATCATGCCTTCCATTATAGTGCTGTGAACACAATGATAGCCCTGCTGGGGGGCTGTGATCCCTTCTGTTGCTCGGTGACCTCACCCACATTTTCTTTTGATGTCCCAGGAGCTAATGCACTTTTATGCTTGAAGTTTGTAGTTAGTATTCCCACTATGTCAGAGATCTCGTACAGAAAATAGAGACGCAATGAGAAGAACAGAAATGTATATGATGGGTGACATTGAGTCTTATACCAGTATATGGAGTGCTCATACAAGAAGTGATACTTGACGGCTTCATTTACTGATAGTAGAAGGATTGGTAGAGTTTAATTTAAATCTATATTGTTGTTTGAATTAAGCAAATTTTTAATAATAATAATAATAATAAGTATCATTATTATTATTATTATTATTATTATTATTAATGGTCAAAAAAAACTATTATCTTTTTCTTACTGTCAAATATTGTACTTTGTATTTCCACCATAAATGTAACACATTACAGAAAGCCAAATAAATATATATATGTATATATATACAGTGTATATATATATATATATATATATATATATATATATATGGGTAATCAGTTTCTGATTAGGGATCCATAAGTCCACCAAAGGTAACAATTCTAAGGACCACCCTCCAGGTATACAGAACATGTACCCATACACTAAACCAAAACACCCAATAGTCAAATACTATAAGTACTAAACTTGCCCAAACGGACTCGAAGATGAAGAAATAAAGGGATAATAACACAAATATACTGAATAGATATTATATTTATTACATAAGTGTATTATTACCATAATTGCTAAGAATAAAGGATCAGTAGCAGAGGAGAGACCAGACTAAACAGACATACAGTACATACCCAAACATTTAGTCCAAATCCCTTAAAACAGAGGCAAAAACGCATACGTACATACACTTCTATGTGCATTGAACACTCTGCGGTTAATAGTGTCCACTTATGTTGGTCCTAAATGATGCATTGTTGTGTCAGAACACAGACCCCTTGTACATTCCCATAAAAAGAGGATTTTGAAAATCTAAGTGATGTGAATTATTTTGCTGAGGATTTCTGTGTAGCCTTATGAAAAAAGTGGAAAAAAAAGACTATGCCGTCTTTACCCTCAGCATATTAACTTGAAGGGGGCAATGCAAACACCTGGTACATTCACTAAGGCCACGTGCACAAGCCAAAACCAGGAGTGGGTAAGAAATACAGAAGTGGTGCCTGCGTTTCCCTTAGGCCGGTTTCACACCACGGTTTGTCGGGTCCAAGTGTGTCTGGTGTGAACCGGACAGACCAGATCCGATTTTGTCCCCCATGTATCCCGATGGTGCCGGATGACTATAATTTGCCATCTGGTTTTGTGTCTTTTGGGAGGATCCGTTTTTTTTCGGGTTTTTTTCCCCGGACACAAAATTGGAGCTTGCAGCATTTTTTGTGTCCGGTGGCAAAAACAAACAAAACCGGATCCTCCCGGATAAAGGGTGATCCAGCACCCATAACATGGGAGTCTATGTGCACCGGATCGTGACGGAGCGGGCAAAAAAACGATCCGGTTCCCGGACGTCTGGTGCTAGAAGAGTGGCATCTCTGAAATTCAGCCACGCTCATTCACCACCTGGACAGCGCAGCATTTCAGAGCTGCCACTGAAGTTCAGCATCAAGGCGAGCTCCACGGCTGAAATTTCAGCACCGCAGGCAGCTCCCCTGCACCCACGATGCTGAAATTTCAGTACTGGACAATGGCATAGACGATTCCGGCACTTAACAGGATCGGAGGGCATATTTGCCCTCCGGTTCTCTTCGTCCGGGGTAGTCAGGTTGTGTCCGGTGACTCCTGCAAAACACCGGACACAACCTGACAGCCGAAAACTGTGGTGTGAAGCCGCCTAAGACTTGTCGTCTGATTGTCCCACTCCTGGTTTTGGCTACAAATACTGACTTTAAAAAAACTCTCCAAATACTGAATGTGTGCATATAACCTTACAAATACTAAGGTAAAAACCTCTCCAAGTTCTGAATGTGTGCACATGACCTTAATGTGAGTGACATTGTTTATTGTAAGGCCACATGCACACGTTCAGTATTTGGTTTTTACCTCAGTATATGTAGCCAAAACCAGGAGTGGGTGATCAATACAGAAGTGGTGACGTGTTCTATTGTACTTTTCCTCTGATTGTTCCACTCCTGGCTTTGGCTACAAATACTGAGCTAAAAAACTCACAAAATACTTAACGTGTGCACGTGGACTTACAATAAACAATATCACATGTCACATTAAGGCCATGTGCACACATTCAGTTAGGCTGCTTTCACATCAGCGTTTTGCGCTGATCGCGGCAATTGCGGTGAAAAAATGCAACTGCCGTGATTACCACATAACGGCCGCGATCGTGGCACACTTGCGGCAAGCCCCATACAATGTCTATGGGGCTTGCGGTAAGTGTGCGGCAGGTGAGGCAAGTGCGGTTTCGGCACTTGCGGCAGGTGCGGCCGCGAAAAAACCACGGCATACCGCATTTTTTTCGTGGCTGTACCTGCCGCAAGTGCCGAAACCACAACTGTACCGCACTTGCCGCACCTGCCGCAAGCCCATAGACATTGTATGGGGCTTGCCGCAAGTGAACCACAAGTGCGGCCGTTATGCGGTAATCGCGGCAGTTGCGTTTTTTTTCACCGCAACTGCCGCGATCAGCGTGAAACGCTGATGTGAAAGGGGCCATATTTGGTGAGTTTTTTTTACCTCAGTATTGTTATGGCATATGCACATGTTGAGTATTTGGTGAGTTTTTTACCTCAGTATTTGTAAGACAAAACAAGGAATGGGTGATAAATACAGAAGTGGTGACGTGTTTCTATTAGACTTTTCCTCTGATTGTTCCA
Source organism: Allobates femoralis (assembly GCA_033576535.1). Lineage (NCBI taxonomy): Eukaryota > Metazoa > Chordata > Amphibia > Anura > Aromobatidae > Allobates > Allobates femoralis. Next base: position 506,275,020 of record JARQOC010000005.1, read on the forward strand.
CTCCTGGTTTTGGCTACAAATGCTGAGGTAAAAAACTCACCAAATACTGAACATGGCCTTACAAATACTGAGGTAAAAAAAACTCACCAAATACTGAACATGTGACGTGGCCTTACAAATACTGAGGTAAAAAACTCACTTGATGCTTAACATGTGCCTGTGCCTTAATGTGACATTGTGCAATGTAAGGTCACGTGCACACGTTGAGTATTTGATGAGTTTTATACTGCAATTTTTGTAGCCAAAGCCATGAGTGGAAGAATCAGAGGAAAAGTATAATAGAAACACGTCACCACTTCTGTATTTATCACCCACTCCTGGTTTTGGTTACAAATTCTGAGGTAAAAAAAACCTCTCCAAATACTCAGCGTGTGCACAAACTCCTAAAGCAACATTCCCACAATGCGCTTTTGGTGAGTTTTTGATGTTGCAATATTTCTGCACTATTTCTGCACCTATTATGTAAATTAGGTTAGTTGTGTCTTTTCGTTGCATTTTTGTGTGTTTTTTTTTACCTGCATTTTTTGATGTTGAGGTTTCTTTCTCTGTTTGGTGTATCATGCTTTAAATAAAGCTGCCTTGTTTTTGAAACTTCTGCTTTTGGCTTTGACAAAACTTTATTGACAGCCTTATGTGTAAGAATACATGTGTTTGCTATGCATTTGTACTGTGGAAATACTCTAAAAATGCATCTAAAGCAAGTCTATGGGAAAACTATGCACAGAAAATTCATTGTATCCAAAAGGGAAATCGACATGTTGCAGATTTGAAAAACGCACCCCAGGTCAGTTTATGCTGAGTAAAAAGAACCGCAGTGGGGAGATTTCTATAAATCCATCCACTGTGCGGGAACTTTATGGCTATATTCAGATACAACGTTTTTGCTGCGTTTTTGGTTGCAAAACCGGATGTGTCCTGAAAAAATGCACCAAAAAAGATCATCCATCTCTGATCCGTTTTTTGGTGTGTTTTGAGTGCTGCGTTTTCTTTTCTCCATCAACAATGGTTCCATTGGGAAAAACACAGGAGAAAAATGCCGCACAAACTAACATGCTCATTCGTAAAATGGAGCACTCTAAAAGGGAAAAAAGCAGATCACTTTACAAGTACCCTGTCTGAATGGCGAAAAATGAAAACCCATTGACTTGGCAGGGATTTCATTTGAGTGAGCCGTTTTGTGCAGTGCTCTGCAAAAAACGGATGCATAAAAAAAAAAACACAGCAATAATGGTAGGTGTGAATGTAACCTTAGAGTTAGACGCTGCATTTTTATGCAGCAACAATACGCACCAAACTCACCAAAAGCCCGTCATAGGAACGCTGCCCAAGAGTTCTTTTGACATGGATTTTTAAAACTAATTCTGCTCCAAAATCCATTTCAAAAAGTCTTAAAAAACTTGTTGAATAAACTGTGTATTCATATATATGAGACATATTTAGTTGACATTATTGTGTGCTAAAAAAATAAGCAACATATCAGTGATGAAAGCATTTCTATCTAAAACTATGGTCACTAAAAGCAGAATAAAACACAATATACACAAAAATACTGCTTCAAAAAGTGTACACATATGTTTTAGTGTGTTCTTCAATACTTTTTATGCATAGTGTATTTTATTCAGACTGAAAAAAAAAATCCACATACAAAAAAATGCTTTGTATGAACATATATTATGTTAGGGCCAAAAAAGAAACAAAAGCAAATAATGGCCATGTCCACACCACCTGCGCTCTAAGTATTTAGCGGTTCTCCGCTAAATACTTAGGTTTTGACAGAGAAGCGCAGGTGCGTGTGTGCCGGCGCTTCCTGGAAACGCAGCCCCTGGTTACCCAATGTGTATCGTGGTAACCAGTTCACAGACAAGGCTGCCTAGTGTGCGCTTAAGGCTAGCGCACAGGGAAACGTTGCTAGCAGCGTTTCCCTGTCCGCTCTGGGAAAGAGGACACTAGGCAGCCTTGTCTGTGAACTGGTTACCACGATACACATCGGGTAACCAGGGGCTGCATTTCCAGGAAGCGCCGGCACACGCACCTGCGCTTCTCTGTCAAAACCTAAGTATTTAGCGGAGAACCGCTAAATACTTAGAGCGCAGGTGTGTGGACATGGCCAATGAAAAAAAAGTGATTGGCCTCATGATGGCCACACCATCTCACTTTCGCTGGGCTTCCTCCATCACTGGCAATTGGATTAGCTTTCCTGTGCCTGACTTGATCACTGCTGGTGTGAAAAATTAGTTGTCTTCAGGCTTTTCTGACGGTCTCTGCTGCAAAACTGATAAGGGCAGAGACACACTTATGCGAGCTGCATGCGAGATCCTTGCATGCATCTCGCATGACTGACCTGGCCCGGCCCCTGCCTCTCTGGACGGGAGCATGGAGCTGCATAGTAAAAAAATCAGCTCCACGCTCCCGTTCAGAGAGGCAGGGGCAAGGCCAGGTGAGTCATGAGAGATGCATGTAAGAGAATGAATGTAGTCATACCTTGTTAGGGTACATTCACACTAGCAGATTAATATGAAGGAGCATTCCTAGAAATCAACTAGTGTAAACAGGCTACCAATCAACCAACAAGCAAACAAAACCTTTTTTTGTTGAGTGAAATTAGTTTTACGATTGCTGAAAAATCATTGTTCTCAGCAGTATATTGCCCAGGGGAAAACAGGATGTGTGCTGCCAAGAATAATGGCAACCTATTTGAACAGAATAAAATATTACCAATCACTCTGTGCGCCGCATGGGACGTGACATCTGCCTGCTAAACAGGCTATTAAACAACTGCCAATTGGAAAACAAGTAGCCGATCGGCGGCCATTTATTGCTTATGAAAACCAAGTCAATGTCTTGGTTCACATGACAGACACATGACTTATTCCTGCCAAAGACAATACTAAGGACCAGAGGACACTCACTGCCGGTGGAAGAAAGGAGATTTCGGCAGATGAATAGGAAAGGGTTCTTTACAGTTACAGCGGTCAGACTGTGGAATGCCAACCACAATTTTCTCCAAGGCACTTGCTCAATGCTAAATTACAATATTACGTCAAACATTGTAAGGGGTACTTTACACTAAGCGAGATCGCTGATACATCACAGTTTTTGTGACGCAACAGCGACCTCGCCAGCGATCTCGCTAAGTGTGACACTCAGCAGCAACCAGGCCTCTGCTGTGAGATCACCGATCGTGTTGGAATGTCCTGGACTATTTTTTGATCGTCGGGCTCCCGCTGAGCAGTATGCATCGCTGTGTTTGACGGGGACAACGACCTCAATACTACGCCAGAGAGTGACAGGGTCCCAACAACCGCCGTATCGGTGCTGCATCGCTGGTGAGATCTGACTGTATGACATCTCACCAGCGACCACATAGTGACGCTCCAGCGATCCCTACCAGGTCGTATCGTTGGCGGGATCGCTGGTGCGTCACTAAGTGGAACGGGGCCTTTAGGCTACATTCCCATGAGTGTTTGGTCAGTTTTTGATCTTACATATTTTCTATTATGTAGATTAGGTTACTTGTGTTTATCTCATTTGCGTTAGTGCGTTTTTTGCATGCACTTTTATCATGCTTTGGACTCTGTTTTTTTTACGCCTTTTGGTTCATTATGTTTTTAATCTAGCTGTTTCATTTTTGATCATTCCTGGTATTTGGCTTTGACAAAACTTTATTTGTATAGTTACGTGTGGATTACATCTATTTTAACTGTGTTTTTTACCTGCACATTTTCCATATCTTATGGAATTCTATGGGGAAAATCCCAAAAAAAAACTCAGCGTATTTGCCACAGAAATTGGCCTGAAGCAAATTTGAATAACGTACCACAGGTCAGTTTACACTGTATAATATAAAGAACAGTGGATATGAGATTTCTATACATCCTATCTACTTTGCTGGGACCCTAAAATGCTACACTAAATATGCAGCATCAATAACGCACCTAAAACTCATTGTGGAAACGTAACCTTATTCAGATCACAGACACCTGCACCTGTCAGGCGCAACAAAAGAAGCCCCAGGATGATGGGGACCAGGCTGATTTCCTACATCAGATATTTATCAAGAATTTCACTTAAACACTAGATCCAACACCAGATGTGTATTTTGGGGGCCATACGGTGATGTAAGGAAAATGGTGTAAGTGCATTGGCACTTTTTCCATCTTGTCTTAAATTATTGACATTTTCTTTAGGTAGTTAGCTAGATAGATAATTTAAAAAAAAAAAAGGGCAGCACAAAACCAAACTTACAACTGGGTGCAAGAAATCCCACTAAGGTAATGTCCTAACCAGCATAGATAACAAAAATCATAGGCAGCGCTCCAAAATCAAGGTGAAAAAATAGTAGGACTCATCGGACCTGAAGTCACTTTGTCGCAGTTGATGAGCAAACAGACATTGGCCAATGTGTGTAGCAAGAACTTCAAAAGTAAAAAGATAAGATTTTGAGTTTTTTGAAAAAAACGTAAGTTTTTAAACTTTTTCTCAAATATATATATATAGCTTGTTAGCATATGTACATCATTGGTAGTAGCTGAGTGCTGCAGAGTACTTTTTTCTAGTTTTTTCTAGTAGATAGATAGATAGATAGATAGATAGATAGATAGATAGATAGATAGATAGATAGATAGATAGCCCTCACCCTGAATTTGCCCCATCCATTGCTCCTACAGTCCCCCACACTTGATGTGCCCCCACCCACCTTTCCTGGCTACAGCCCTACCCAACATCCCTACAGTCCCTATCCCTATTCCCTTTTATACACTTGCTTTGGCAAAACTGATGTGTATTTAGTGCTGCCAATAAAGCTTCTTTGAATTAGATAGATAGATAGATAGATAGATAGATAGATAGATAGATAGATAGATAGATAATTGATACTGTAGAAGGATAGCTTGTAGATTTATAAAGGGATACATAGAGGGATAGATAATATATGGATAGATGTGTAGAAGGTTAGATGATAGATAGATAGATAGATAGATAGATAGATAGATAGATAGATAGATAGATAATTGATACTGTAGAAGGATAGCTAGTAGATTTGTAAAGGGATACATAGAGGGATAGAGGGATAGATAATATATGGATAGATGTGTAGAAGGTTAGGTGATAGATAGATAGATAGATAGATAGATAGATAGATAGATAGATAGATAGTCAATTTTATTGGATCCTTCTTGTTACATGCACACTATGTATTGTATTTTATATGAGGTTGGTGTCCTCCATTTGCATCATCTTGTTATCCAGATTTCTGTAAGCCTGACATCACTAAATACCCATCTAACAATAATGTAGTCATTTCATGTGTTTGACTGTTTTCCCTTTCTTGTCAAATCTATATTTTTAATAAGTCAAATCGCCCTAGGAGATGACAATCTGTGAGTGGAAGTGTCCAACCTGCCTTTGAAGTGTGTGACTCTACAAAGGGATGAGTCTGAAAAGGAGAGCTGGCAGCTCCTCGCTGACCCCTGCATTGTAATAGAGCAGATATTGGAGGGAATCATTGGAGCAGATCCGTGTAGTGATCTCAGCCCTATGATCTGTGAGCTGGTAAAGAGCAGTCTCCGTTCATTCACAAATCCTGCTGAATGCACAGGACTCAGCACAGCCGGCATCACTGACGACAAACATGAATATTGCATTAGATTGCTCCCTCCGTGCAGGAAAAAAAGGATCCAGCCCCTGTGATCTTATCACAAATATAAAGTATAGGATGTAAGGAATCCTGCACAAACAGCAATCCTCATATTGGAATGAAAATGAGAGAACAACTTTCAGAAATTGAGAATCTGCAAACCCAAAGCACTGGAGAGTCCTGCACAAACTGTGGAAATGTTCTAATCTGTCATAGTGACATCAATAATAATAATAATAATAATACACCCTGCATGTCTCAAACAATAGAATTAGCCCAGACTGTTCTCGAAATGCAAAAAAAGTAGCCAAAATAAAAAAGTGTGTGTGAGAATATATATATATATATCATTAAAATTAAAAAATTAAAACTCAATTGGTAATTATTAGCAGTATATTGATCTTTTGTTTATTTCTATTTTTACTCTTTTTCATAGTTATTGTATTAATTTTACTTGATATTTTTGCATCTATTTTTGCTGCTTATTCACCATTTATTTACTTTTGTATTTGTCTATTTCTTTCCTCAATCATTCATCAACTTATTTTATTTAGTTCCCGAAAAAAAATATTGTCTATTAAAAGAAAAATCCTAATATTAGGAATCTAAGTAAAAATAATATATATTCTGCATTGTAAATAAAAATATATATATAGTCACACATTCGAAGGCACATCATTTATAGCTATACATTTGTGTGTGTGTGTATATATATATATATATATATATATATATATATATATATTACATATATATATTTGTATATATATAATTTATATTTATATAAACAATATATTACTGGTATATAGACACACGTATGCAATCACATCATAACTTCACATATATATATATATATATATATATATATATATATATATATATAGACAACTGTATACGTATCTATATGTATTTATATTGTCAGTGTATATATATGTAAGTGTGTAGATGTCTATATTGTATATATTATATACTAATAATAAATGGGGGCATAATCACATCATAAATTCATTTCTTGGATGGGGATCTCCTGCTCCCTATGAATGTTGGGTTTTAACGACACAAGAAAATGTCAGATGTTGGGTTTGAAGGAGGTTAACAAGGGGGGTCCTGGGGATGGATTAACCTTTTGTGATTCAATACAAATTATACTTCGTGGCAGGAGAGCGATTTAAAGCCACTAGAGACCCTGCTAACAAAGAAAACGGAAATTGATCCTAATTAGAAAAAGAAAATATTATAACAAATATGCAAATGTAATGAATTAGCATTCTGAAATTTTGTAGCGATGGAGTTTTTAAGAACAGGCAGGATAGAAATATTGGTCACAATATGTTATACGATGTTTTATTATAGTATGATGATGATCATTATTATTACTACGACGTTGATGATGATGATGATGATGATGATGATGATGATGATGATGATGATGATGAAAGAGAAGAACTAAAAGAATGAGAGAATGGACTAAAAGACCTTAACAACAACAGCAATGACCATTAAATAGATTGTCCAAATTAGTGTTTTATGTATATGAGTCTGAACTGTACTCATTAGATGGGTTAAACTGTAAGTCTCCCTCCCCTTCTTGTTTTTAAGCCATTAGGCTAAATGAGCTAATTAGTTGCTATTGTCTCTTATCAGGCTGGAAGTAAAGAGGTGATGAAGTCAGCGGAATTCACAGAAATCAATTACATATGTGTGAAGTCTGGGCTGGATCTCATTTCCAATCTGCCCCCGCGTTAATTCTTTATGGGATCTGGACATCACACTCACATTAAATGCTGTTTTGTCTGTAAGGATTAGAATTCTTCTGTGCAGGGAAAGCACCAGCAGCTGAGAGGAGCCATTAGTAGGGTGCAGGGTGTATATATAATTCCTCAAGGCCCATTACCCCAGACAAGAGATCCTGACCCTGAGCCTCACATCACATGTATGTTAGATGTAGCAGAGATGAGCTGGTCTTGTGGATCACAATTGTGTTAACAGCGTTTTTTCATAGCACAATGGCTAAAATAAGTAACTAACGTCATACTACAGCCAACAAAACGTGATTACCTCTACCTATAATCTACCTGTCTAATCTAATACCAATTCATTATTTATTTGAGCCTTTTCATGCTTTTAAGACAGATAGATAGATAGATAGATAGATAGATAGATAGATAGATAGATAGATAGATAGATAGATAGATAGATAGATAGATAGAAAGAATTACAAAAACCTGGGCAGCACTACAAGAAAAAAGTATGGGTTCAAAAACCTGTATAGGAAAGTGTCCAGCAATCCTTCATCAATATAACAAAAAAACAGGCAGCACTCCAATTTAAAGGTGATAGCCACTATGGATCATTTAAGAATCCACTTTATCACCTTTAATCTAGATAGAATGATAGATAGATAGATAGATAGATAGATAGATAGATAGATAGATAGATAGATAGATAGATAGATATAGATAGATTAGATAGATAGATAGATAGATAGATAGATAGATAGATAGATAAATAGAGATAAGAATAGGCAGCACTCCATTATTAGGCAAAACATCTGGTCTTTATTCGATATAGGGTATATAGATCATAGAGAAATAGATGACTAGAAAGATAGATAGATAGATAGATAGATAGATAGATAGATAGATAGATAGATAGATAGATAGATAGACAGACTAGTGAGTGAGTGAGTGAGTGAGTGAGTGAGTGGATGGGTAGATAGATAAAGCATCACAGGTCCCTGTGGACATGGGTGCAATTGGTGCAAAAACCTTCACGCTATTGTCCAAAAATGGCCTTATTTAAAGGTTACTGAAATCAAAGTGTTAAGAATATGATCTATGGAGTCCTAGCTGAAGAAAGATTGTACATATAATGGATATATGCCAAATGTATACACAAACCTTCCATTTTCATCATTTTGACACTATCTGTTTGCTGATCCTGCGTTTGTTTCTATGAAAAGGGAAAGTTGGACTTTCAAAAATCTTTCATTTTTGTGGAAGGAACCTCATTTTTTATGTCTAATGGAGTGAATGACACAAATGAGCAAATAATTAGACTAATGTATAATGGACTAAATGTTAAAAAGTAGCAAATGTCCAGATGTGAATTGTCTCCAGAGACTGCAGAGTTTGCGCAGTTCCTATTTGTGTTGTCCACCTTGTTTCCTGCTAGGAAAACAATCATCTGTGTTCACAATATGGGGGTTGTACTTGTGATATGTGAAGACCAAAAGATAACATTTTTTTGGGGAAAAAAAGAGATTATGAAAAGTTTGGTTTTCCACTCAGGCACCAAAATGTAGGGAGTCCTCCATCACAATATGATCAATGTGGCCATACAGAACCGCACCTACAAGTGTAATGTGTATGTGGTTATTGCTCATTTCAGCTTCAGGAGTCAGTACACATGGCATCACTAAGAGCTAAACAAAAGTCATGGATGAAAGAAGTTTAATGCAGCATGTTATGGGTTAATAGATAATGCTACTTATTATCTGATGGGTGGCTCTACAGCAAGACTATCCTGACTTCATGTTGTTACTGAGGATAGTGTTCCCCTTTAGTGCATGTGGGAGAACAAATGTTCAAAGAAGTATGAGTTATAATGATATACTAGTACTGATAATAACAACAATAATAATAGTAAATATTATTATTACTATTGTTAATAATAATATTAATAATAATAAAACTAATAATAATAATAATAATGTCAGTGACTATTCGCTCCAGTAATACATTGTCTTATAATAAATCGAATTCAATACAAGTATGTATACCATTATAACTTTTGTCTTCTGGTTTTTGCACAGGGAGATTGTTTTTTTAATATACTATATATATATATATATATATATATATATATATATATATATATATAAAGTCTGATCATTGATTTTAAAGAACTAATACAATACATGCTGCAACTATTCTTTATTAATGTATTATTTTAATGTAATAAGTGTATAATAATGATAAAGGTTTGTTGTACTGGCAGAAGTTGTGACTCTTTACACCGTCATTGCTTTCCATGTTCCCTATCATATATGACCCTCAATGGGGTCTGTGATGGGTCACATAATTGGGGGGGGGATAAAGTAAGAGAAAGTTGGAGGAGCTGCACCTGGCACCTGGTCAGTGATCTCTTTCCAGGAACCTCCATCACAATGGACAATCCGGTTGCTCAGGGAAACATCAGAGTGTTGTTACCTCTGTCTGATCCCTACATGGGGAGCTGAAGATGCAAGAATTGCTCAATGTCTGTAAGTTGTGATTGGTTGATTTTTGGATGAATTGAGGTTTGGGATGGCTGATAAAGGAATAAATGTGCAAATGTACGAAACCACTGTGTTTTGTGTGACTGGAGTAAGTTCTGTGCTTTCTGTTCTTGTTTCGTTTGTAGTTTTTCTATTATCAAGGTCTTATTATTTTCTCATATATAGTGTATAATATTAATAGTGACCTTACTGTAGATTGTTCTAGGGCGATCAATAGTGTAATTGATGTCTATGCGTTCTTATAAAAACTAATTACAATTAATTGCACATATATGAGCAGGGATACATAGATGGTAGATAGATAGATAGATAGATAGATAGATAGATAGATAGATAGATAGATAGATAGATAGACAGACAGACAGACAGACAGACAGACAGACGGGTAGATAGATAGATAGATAGATAGATAGATAGATAGATAGATAGATAGATAGATAGATAGATAGACTTGTGAGTGAGTGAGTGAGTGAGTGAGTGAGTGAGTGAGTGAGTGAGTGAGTGAGTGAGTGAGTGAGTGAGTGAGTGAGTAAGTGAGTGAGTAGATAGATAGACAGACGGGTGACTGGATACGTGGATAGATAGACAGACGGGTAGATAGATAGATAGATAGATAGATAGATAGATAGATAGATAGATAGATAGATAGATAGGTAGGTAGATAGATAGATAGATAGATAGATAGATAGATAGATAGACAGACAGACAGACAGACAGACAGACAGACGGGTAGATAGATAGATAGATAGATAGATAGATAGATAGATAGATAGATAGATAGATAGATAGATAATGATATAACATAAACAAAGAATAATAGAAGTATAATAATAATTATAATTTTATACCATTTTCTAGTATAATCAGTAATGCAGGTAATCACTATGTTAAAATCTTTTACAATTATTGGGCAACCAATAGTTTTAAAACAATCATTATCATTCTTTATAAAACAATAATATTCAAATGTTGTTCTTAATCCAATAAAACACTGCTACCATCAACCAACCATAATTCTTCCATAACCTATGTATTTGTCTATCTATCTATCTATCTATCTATCTATCTATCTATCTATCTATCTATCTATATATCTATCAATAGAAAAAAAATAGGCAGCACTCCAAATCAAGAAAAAGTGGGCTTCTTCAATCCAGCCCTTAGCGACCTTAGAGATTTTTCTCAAGTGCTTGACAAAGACCTTTCAGGTCGAAACGTTGAGCCACTAAGGGCTGGATTAAAGAAGTCCACTTTTCTTGATTTGGAGTGCTGCTTGTTTTTCTTTTATTTATATACTTTTGCATTTGAACATCGTAATTTTCAGGAAGCATGGCACCACCCTATTTTTGCTTAAGTTTGTGCTGATTCCTGATTTTTTTTAATCTATCTATCTATCTATCTATCTATCTATCTATCTATCTATCTATCTATCTATTTATCTATACAAAAGAGGGAGAAGCAGCACTTTTTTCCAGATACGGATGGTGCAATTCAGTCCAGAGTGAGTTCAGGCACTCTATTAATATACAGACCAGTAAATGGACCGCAGCACTCAGGTTTCAATGTTACTGCCTTTATTGGCCTTCAGGTAATGTACGTTACCTGAAGGCCAATAAAGGCATTAACATTGGAACCTGAGTGCTGCGGTCCATTTACTGGTCTATCTATCTATCTATCTATCTATCTATCTATCTATCTATCTATCTATCTCTCTCATCTATCTATCTATCTATCTATCTATCTATCTACTCTATCTATCTATCTATCTATCTACTATCTATCTATCTATCTATCTATCTCTATCTACCTACCTACATATCTATCTTGATAAAAATTCAGTATGAACTAAAATGTTGCCACTGAACCACCAGGGCCAATAAAGGTCTGTAGATGAACTTATTTGAGGTGCTGTGTACTTAATCTTTTTTTGGTATGTACCTAGCAATGGAAATGTTTCAAAAGTAGGCATTGCACCTGAATATAGTTTCTATGTATTTCCCTTGATGTTATCTATCTATCTATCTATCTATCTATCTATCTATCTATCTATCTATCTATCTATCTATCTATCTATCATTTATCAATCAATCGCCTGTCTGTTAGATGGATGGATACATAGATATGCAAAGAATAGTCTGAGAAGGCTATGTGTCTTTAGATCAGCGCTAGAATGTAGTGAAGGTTTTGCCCTTAGGGAAATTTTTGGAGAGAACAACCTTTAATAAGTGTAATTATGTGGTATTTAAAGTTTGGACTCGAAATAATTGGAAAATACTTCTCAGGAGACAGATTCGATTTTGGTGACTTTCAGACAAGAAAATATGTGAAGCTTCACAGACATAAACAACTCTCAGGATTCAATGAGTCTGCCCAGGGTTACACTAGGAATGTATGTAGTTCTGTCAATATACACTACAGCCAGCCTGGCCCAAAATGCCTCTGTAGGCTTGTAATGTGCATGGACACCCTCACAACTGGATTAAGTGAAATAAATCAGTACCTGTTTAGGCAAAGGAGTACTAGTAGTATAGAAGAGGGATTATATAGACAGACAGACATACAGCTAGATAGATAGATAGATAGATAGATAGATAGATAGATAGATAGATAGATACAGAAAAAAAACTGCAGCACTCCTTGTGTGAGGTTAAGCACACCTTTATTAGGCCATTAGGATCTCATTGCAACGTTTCGTTTTTAAGAACCAGAGGAAGGTTCCTAGAACCGAAACGTTGACATGAGATCCTGATGGCCTAATAAAGGTGTGCTTAACCTCACACAAGGAGTGCTGCAGTTTTTTCGGTTTGTATGATTTGCAAATAAAAGTATTGCCAGAACTGACTTTGCACCCGTATACCAACTGTGCTGCTTAAATTTTTTTTGAAGGATAGATAGATAGAAAAATAGAGATAGATAGATAGATAGATAGATAGATAGAGATAGATAGATAGATATGGAGGATAGATAGATAGATAGATAGATAGATGATAGATAGATAGATAGATAGATGATAGATAGATAGATAGAACATATATCCTGCTGGGGGGGGAGAAGAGAGAGCAGCGGAAATAGCAGAGCGGTATGTGAGCGTATGCCATAGACTTCAAGGAAATTAACTATGATATGACATGGACTTCCATAGCTCCCTGGATCTGCCCTATCCATTGTTCTTATAGTCCCAACCCTGGATCTGCCCCATCCATTGTTCTTATAGCCCCCACCCTGGATCTGCCCCATCCATTGTTCTTATAGCCCTCACCCTGGATCTGCCCAAACCATTGTTCTTATAGCCCCAACCCTGGATCTGTCCCCATCCTTTGTTCTTATAGCATAGCCCAACCCTGGGATCTGTCCCCATCCATTGTTCTTATAGCCCCAACCCTGGATCTGCCCCATCCATTGTTCTTATAGCTCCAACCATGGATCTGTCCCCATCTATTGCTCCTACAGCCCCCACTTGATTGTCCCCACATCCACCTTTTCCCCCACAGCCCTACCCAACATCCCTACAGTCCCTATCCCTATTCCCTTTTGTACACTTGGTTTGGAAAAACTGATGTGTATTTATTCCTGCCAATAAAGCTTCTTTGAATTTGAATTTGATATATATATCATAGATGGATATTGAAAGAAACGATAGAGAGATATATACATTGATATAGAGAAATGGATTATAGAGAAATAGATAGATAAATGGATATAGAAATAAAGAATCACTGATAGATAGACAGATAGATAGATAGATAGATAGATAGATAGATAGATAGATAGATAGATAGATAGATAGATAGATAGAGAGATATAGATAGATAGATAGATAGATAGATAGATAGATAGATAGATAGATTTTGAAAGGAATAAAGAAATGATAGATTACACTGACAGATAGATATAGATAAATAGATGATAGATAGATAGATAGATAGATAGATAGATAGATAGATAGATAGATAGATAGATAGATAATAATGTTACATTACACTGATAGATACAGAGACATAGAGAAATAGATAGAAATAATAGATCATACACAATAAATATGTAATCATGCTATTCCAATAGATGGGAGGTTACAGTTTTACATATTGAGGTTTGTAGCAGAGCTTTTCTATATCCTATTATCTGTTATTTTTATACTATTGTATCATATTGCCACACCTGTATATTAATAGCAATCGCAAACATTTTTTAATCTATCTCTTTTATGTGTGTCTATTGTGTTTTGCTATAAGTGAATGATATATTACAATAACTGCATTCATTCAATACATATCTATATTTCAGATAATGAATATTTATGGATTTTAATAATGGGTTGAAGCGTTGTGGGGGAAGGGGAAATTGCCTGGTTATGACTTGGCCTTTATAGTAAATATATACTGTTAGGTTGTGACCTTGTTGTTGATGAAATACTGTGAGCTGTGAGAATCCCACCATGCAGATCACTGTGTGCTTCCCTCAGTCACTAGAGAGAGATGTCTTCCCACCTCCCAGCCCCAAACCCACAGAGGCATCCTATTACTTCAGCTGTCAGGACTAAGGATAGCCCCTAATTACTTGTGCTCACTGTTAAGTCAAATATAACATCCTCATCTGCACTAGTGACTGGGGATCCTCTTGCTAGAACTGTCTGTCCTTTTCCCTTTAGGGTTACACAAGCCAACCTGGGCTCTTGTTTTCTCTCATCAGAGGCTTTTCCCATGAATGCTTCTTGCATTTCTAATAAGATGCAGCCCGGGAACAGAGGGCAGCTAGGGGCTCATGTGTACTAACAAAGACAGCAGCAAGGTGCCTGTGACCTTCATCTCTTCTTATGATGCACATTGCACCCAAGGAAATCAAAGGCATGTCCTCTATAGATTCCTGGACATAGGAAGACAATATTGACTTTCTCTACCTCAGTCCTATAAAACACCATTGAAAGATCTTAGAATGCATTGTATTCTTATAGTAGTCTCCTATGTTGTAGGATGAGGCTGGGGTGGTCACTAGTGCTAATTGAATGATATATCTATAGGTGCCTGGACAAAGGAGTCTATCTGCACTATAGCCCTCAAACAGATAAACCCAAAGCTCACCTCTCCATATAATATGACCCCCACTACATGGTGCAAATTAGGTGATTAAAACAAAACAGTGACAGTCACTCTCATTATTGAAGCCTAATCTGATTGGCTACTCAGATGGCATCTATGTAAGAAGGTCCAACATGAAGACCATGTGCCAGGAAATGTATCTTAAGACTATAGAGTCTCCCCTTTTATCTTTTCTTTGTGTAGCACTGTTGGTCATTGGTGTGGACACTCTTCCAAAATGAGTGAAACAACATGTTACTTTCAGGAATCGCATCTGTCTTAACATGGGAATAACACATCAGCTTGTCAAGTAAAGAAGATCAAGTCAATGAAAGCAGACCTAATGTAAGAATGACAGCTGGGCATGTTCCTACTTGGGGAAATGAATGAAGACATCTACACAATTATGTTCCTTACTACATAACGACCAGTCTCTAAAACTTGACTATAGTCAACCTTAAGTTACCATCATTTCACCATAGCTGCTGATGAAGATTGTATAGAAGTCAAAACGTTGATGATTAAAGTGTAAAGGGACATATGTATAGAATGCTTTACATATATGATTATACCAAGCAAGCTTGATGTGTTGGATGGAATAATTATTACTGCAGTCTGGGTCTACGCTATGAAGGTAGAGGTAGATAGGGAGGATTTGGATTCTTGTAGGTGGCTTAAGCTCTCTGTTCAAGTACCATACATAGACACTGACTATTTATCACCTTTGAAGTAGGGGAACACCTTAGACATTAATTAAAAAAAAAAAAAGTAAAACATTGTAGATAATTTGCATCAGTAATATATGGGGTTGACAATTATAAATGATCATGGAGGGAAACGTTTATTGTAACTTTCTGGCAGAAACCCAGAAATTAAGAGCAATCTGGAATGCTACATATAGTGAGATATAGGAACCTACAGCTTATGATTTTTGACTTGTGTACATAGAAAAGGGCTAGTGGACCGTAGAAGCATACCTAAGGAATCTATATATCTCAAAATGGATATAATGCATAGTGTAGTCTTTCCTGAAAGAGAGTAACTTACAGAATGTGCATGATGTTTGTACAGAATGCCTATTTCCATGGTGGCCCAGTGCCCCATTATACGTGCAGGGCACAGCTCACCTCACTGCTGGCTCTGTGTATAGGAAGGGCCCTGCTGTGGGGTGTGCTGCTGCTGTGCTGTGCTGCTGTGGGGCTGTGCTGCTGCTGTACTGTGCTGCTGCTGTGCTGTGCTGTGCTGCTGCTGTGCTGTGCTGCTGCTGTGGGGCTGTGCTGCTGCTCTGCTGTGCTGTGCTGTGCTGCTGCTGTGCTGTGCTGCTGTGCTGTGCTGCTGCTGTGCTGTGCTGCTGCTGTGGGGCTGTGCTGCTGCTCTGCTGTGCTGCTGCTGTGCTGTGCTGCTGCTGTGCTGTGCTGCTGCTGTGCTGTGCTGCTGTGCTGTGCTGCTGCTGGAGCCTGCAGGAAGTTGTTGCCTGGCTCAGGGTGGCTCATGTGCTGCTCTTACAACACAGCTCCTCTTCCAGTCACTGACCTTTTTCTGACTTTCACAAACCCGAGATCGTTCAAGCAAATATCCAAATACCAGATTATTGTTTTATTCATAATCACTAAGTTATTTGGACGTGGAGATTGCAGAGTGTAACCCTGTCAGTGCCAGTCACGCTCTGCTGAAAGCAAATCACTTTTTCTTCCTAAAGCTCCATATAGCTTCCATTTATCTTAAATACAACGACTTATGGAATATTAGCAGGTGAGGATGGGATTTTCATATTATTATATATCTCCTCATGAATGTCATTATGTGGCATCACAATATAGCACTAAGATGGCTCTGAAATGTCTATATATTGATCTGTCATATGGCAGTAGACATATAGGGAAAGGCATAGAGATAGATAGATAGATAGATAGATAGATAGATAGATAGATAGATAGATAGATAGATAGATAGAATTAGAAAAACCTGGGCAGCACTACCAAGAAAAAAGTATGGGTGCAAAAACCTGTATAAGAAAGTGTCCAGCAATCCTTCATCAATATAACAAAAAAACACAGGCAGCACTCCCAAATTAAAGGTGATAGCCACTATGGATCATTAAAGAATCCATTGTATCACCTTTAATCTAGATAGATAGATAGATAGATAGATAGATAGATAGATAGATAGATAATAGAAAGCTATAAACAGAAAAAAAAAGAAAGCTATATAGATAAACAGACAGACTGATAGATAGAAACAGATAGATAATTATTGATAGACAGGCAGATGATAGATAGAAAGATAATAGAAAGATATTTAGATAGATACTGTCCAGAATAGTAAAACAAATAAACATACACATGCTTATTTTGCTGTCTTGTGTAGTTGTCAGTTCATGATGATCTCATTTCAGGTGCTTAATTCATTCTGAACAGATCTCCTGGGGTGGGTGATCTCATATCAGCCAATAAAATGGTCTCATCGTTCAGTAACCATTTACTGCAATAAAACATAGGTATTATCTAATAGTAACATACATGATACATGGTAACATACATGACACATATGTGTGGCGCGTGTTGTTTTGTGTTGTTTGTCCTTTCAGTGTATGTTATGTGTGCTAGTGTGTCTGCTAGTGTGTGTATGTATTAGTGTGTTTGTGTGACTGTTAGTATGTGTGTGTGTTTTGTGTTTGTGTTTAGTATGAGGTACATACCTATCTATCTACCCTCTCACAAATCTATCTGTCTAGATACACACAGAACACATACTTACCAACACACACCTAAATGTATCTAATCAAGACACACAGGAGTATCTTAACACAGACCTCTCCACAAGCTGTTAGTGCAGGTGTATCCTAGAAGGTGCACTATGCATTAGCACACAGGTCTAGATTTTTTATTACACACACACATATCTACCAATTACACATGTGTAGAGCCATATTTTTGCACACACGTAAAATGTTAGTTTACATAGAAACAAACCTGCACATATAAATATGCTAGTATTTCTACACACACATGTATGCAGATCTACCTCCAAACATACATCTCAAATATACATACATCTACATCTATAGGCTTACATACATCTTTCTGCACCATAAACAAGTCTATATTTTTATGTGCATGTCTTTAACACACACACACACACACACACTCGTTAGTGCTTAGGGAACCTGACTGACATGTATGTGGTCCATCTACTCAACATACATCTCAATATCTACATCTACATTATAGCTTACATACATCTTTCTGCACACATAACAAGCATATTTTTATGTGCATCTTACACACACACACACACACACACACACACACAACACACAAACATAAATGCCTACGTTACTATTCACATTAACCCCACACATGTAAGTACACACACACACACATATTATACAACACACACATACATACACACATCACACACACATAAACACACATGAAAATCACATTATACACACACATGTAAGTACACACACACAATATACAGCACATACACATGTAAGTACACACAATGTAAGTACAACACACACACATATATACAACACACATACATACACACATCACACACACACATATAATACACACACACACATGTAGTACACACATATTAAGTACACACACAATACAGCACACACATGAAGTACACACATTAATACACACACACACACACATACATCACACATACATACACACAAAACATACCAACACATACATACACACATACATACATGCACATACATACTCACACACATACATACACACACATACACAACATACTCACACATACACACACACAAATACATACACACATACAACACACATACACACACATACAACACACACACATCAACACACATACATACACACACACACACATACACCATCACATATATACACACACATACATACACACACATAACACATAACACACACATAACATACACACATACACACACATACATACACACACACATACACACATACATACACACATACATACACACATACACACACAACATACACATACAACTCACACACACACATACATACATACACACACATACATATATATACACACACATACATACACACAAAATACACACATACACACACATATACATACTACACATACATACACATACACACATACTACACACACATACACATATATATACACACATACACATACACACACACATACACACACACACACACATACATACACACATACATACATACACACATACATACACACATACATACACACACATACATACACACACATACACTATATATACACACAACTACACACATACACACACACATATACAACACCATACACACACACATACACACACATACACATAATCACACACATAACACACACAACATACCATACACACACACATACACACACATACACATACTATACACACACACATCACACCACACATACACACACACACACATACACACACACACACAACATTACATACACACACATACTACACACTACACACACACATACACACAATACACACCACACACAACAACACATACACTACAACATCACACACATAACATACACACTACACACACACACATACACACACACACAACCTCTTCACAAGCTGTTAGTGCAGTTGCATCCTTGCAGCTGCATCTTTAAAGCTGAGAAGAGGCTGAGGATGGGGGAGGAGAGAAGGCTGGAATGGATGAGGAGGGGGATAGGGGAGTGGAATTCTCCTTGTCAATTTACTACTCAGGATCACATTCATGTGACATGGGGCTGCCTGTCCATTGGCTGCAGGCACGTGTCCAGGCTACCGGGCTCCCACGTCACTTCTGAGGCTTCTATTAAAAATAAGAACAAAAATCCCGAGTGAAAGTATTCCAGGTCCAGTGACTGCTTCTCCAATTATCCACACCATAGAGCCTGGCACATGAGCACTGGGGACTGCTCTGCCAAAGGGACACATCAACTTGTGCCTATGTCTCCTGTCCTTGAGAGACATCGCTCTGTCTCCTGATATACAATCCTGCCCTGTGTATTGTTTGTTATATATGCTCCTCACAGCCCAGAGCAGGGTGGGTGCACGCATGCTGCACAGGCATCTGTCCATTGCTGCCACTGGGCTTCCTGAAGGATTTACTGCCTGGATGTGGAAGGAAGGGGTATGAGCCTTGGCAAGAAGATGCTTTGGTTCGCAGCACTGAACCAGTAATATCCATCCACAGGAGCCAGATAAAGAAAGCCACTCTGAGATCCTCCTCACACTGACAGTGGAGCTCTGAATGTGCAGGTGACTTGGAGGAGTAGGCAGAAGAAAGGGTTAAACCTAGAAGCAGATTGTGGAATTACAGCATGGAAGAAAATGACCAAAATCACAGAGAAGTGGAGCAACAACAACAGCAGCAGCAGCAGCAGCAGGAGTCAGGAGAGGAGTCCAACAGGGGGATCCTGCCACTGCTCCAGGCTCCAGGGAACCACCAGCCCCATCACAGGATCACAAACTTCTTTATTGATAATATTCTGCGGCCGGAGTTTGGAAGGAGGAAGGAAGGAGCTGTCCAGCAGGATGAACTCTTCTCGGGCAGGGACAGTGTGGTGGCAAGATCCGGGGCAGAGACTGGGCAACACAGGGGCAATGGTGTCACAGAGGGAGAAGGGGCGTCCAAAGCAATTACTGGCGACAAGAAAATTGATGTGGGCATAGAAGGACCTCTTAAACCTAGAGGCAACAGTGGAGACCATTCCTTGAGCTCAGACTCTGATAGCTCTCAAGCCAGCTCAACCAATAACCAACAGGGTATGCTATGGCCAGCTTGGGTCTACTGCACCAGGTACTCAGATAGACCTTCATCAGGTAAGGCTAACCTTGATGGAAGTGGTCCTCACCATCATTTATCAGTGATCCCAACCCGCTTCACGGTGCTCCATCCATAGGAAAAGGGGGACACTATTAAGATGTCTCACTCAGAGGAGGAGAACATTTGAGGTCATTTATCATACAGCTAAGAATGATCAATTTCTCCCAAGAAGCCCTTCTGTTTGCAGCATAGACCATCGAAAATTGCAAATTGCCAAGATCTCCTTTTAGCGCTATGCTTTAATTAGACACCTAATTAGCGGCAGCTCCGCTTCTTATGACAATTACCCATAGAAAAGCCTTTGCATTTTAAACTCAACATTATTTGGGGCTTAATTTTTCTTACGCAATTGATTTGTCACAGAGTCTTGGCTTTGACTCTTCCTGATGTAGAACGCAGGCACCATATCTCTACACATAAATAACACCGATATATACATGATATTTTCTTATTATTCTATATGTACACATTGCCTTCTATTGTCAGTCTGCATCCCAAAATTATTCCTAAATGCAGATTTTACAGGCCACAAATTTACCTTTATTCTTCCTCTTTACATTGCCCCCCATGCACCTTACACCAAAATAAATCAGAACATTCATTTCAATCATGTTAGCCATCATTTGCTTTACTTTTATATGAATTATTCTTCTATTTATGATTTGCAGCAATAATCCACCTAAAACTCTCATTTTTTTTAAATTAGTATTTTATTTATTTTTTTTCCCATTCACATTTGGTTGCGTTCATTATAATATTAGAACAATTAAAATTATATCTCTATTATTTTTATTAAGTGAGAAATAAGTCTTATTATTTTGCCTATTAGTATCTGTCAGTAATCTATTCATTATAAAATAAACCTTTTAAAATAGAAGGTTTTTTTTTTTGGACTCCAGGTAATGTCCCCCATCTCTTTCTCAATAATGGAATGGTCTAGTAGTAGAATTATTTATGATCTGGGATTTTCTGTATACATAATGTGCATTTGCGACTTCAAAGACAGTCGCTTTTAATCTGGGTGTCATATATAAAGCACACGTTTATGCCAACATGAAGGCAGATAGATTCTCCTTACATGCAGGAAAAAAATAATGCAAAAAAAATCATCAAAATATAATAAAATAAAATACAATTAGAGAGCCTGGAGTCCTGACTTTTGTTGAATCCTTAGGTAAGGAGATTGGCTGGACATAACAATTTGCACTGATAGAAGCAATAGAATGGGTTCTGCAGAATATATTGCTTGTTACTATACATTGGATGAGATTTTCCCAATGAAGAGCAGCATTGCAGCCCACGTGTCCCTGCTCTGATCTGTGGGTGAGGGAGGCTGCTGAAGGGATGGCAGCTTGTAGTAAAAACACGTGTATGGCTGTGCGTAAAAATACTGGATGGATGGAGGGAGGCAGCGCATGCACTGTGCAGAGCAAGGGATGGGGAATGTAGACACCTATAGAAGGATGCATAGACATGGTATACACAGGCAGCCAGTGATGGACTGATGGTAAAAG
The DNA here is from genome assembly GCA_033576535.1 of Allobates femoralis. Classification (NCBI taxonomy): domain Eukaryota; kingdom Metazoa; phylum Chordata; class Amphibia; order Anura; family Aromobatidae; genus Allobates; species Allobates femoralis. The sequence continues at coordinate 506,297,390 of JARQOC010000005.1, forward strand.
AAAGGGGCAAGAGAGAGATGGAAGGAGGGAGGGATCAGGGGGAGATGGAGATGAAAGGAGCACAAGGATGGGAAGATGGAGGAGGGAAGCAAGGAGAATAAAAATGAGTGTTCAGTCAAGGGCTGGGAATGGAAGAACATAACTTCATCCATTCAATCGTTTTAGGATTGGATCCCACACATGTGAGATTGAGGCACAGGATGGAGGGGGAGAAAGAATAAACACAGGAGAAGACAAGGACAGCGACATAGATTGAGAACGATGTTTCTGGCATTGATTGGCGTCCCAAGCGATCAATATCTGGCAACCACAAGTCCCAACCTGCCCCTGCACTTCTACAATTAGACATCAAACTCTGCTGCTTCTCATACACACAGGTCACACATGGAGAAGGCAACATAATAATAATAAAAATATTAATGCAAGCTATAAATGAAACAGAAATGTCCTGCAGATTAGAAAAAAACACCCCCTCATCCCACACATTCACCCACATGCATTTTATATCATGTTTCATTATTAAACAGATACGGTGGGCAACGTGAAGCAAATAATTAGCTGGTCTGAATGACTAATGTATGTGTGATGTTAATATTTCAAGTGGAGAGAGGGGATTGTGGGCATGAGGTGGGGGAGAAGTGAGGAGGAGGCCTCAATAGTATCCAGACTCTCACAAGCCATAATATCAGCTATCAGCTCTGTAAATATGTCCCACAAATATCACCCACCCCAGGAGTGATCACTGTATAGGAGGAATCACACATCATTAAGGGATACTTACACTCTGGATATGTGCGAGGTCATAATATGTATTCATTGAAATATTCCATTCTACTAGAATCACAGCCATGATATTATTATAATTATTACATCTTAAACAAATAAGGAATCATTGCCTACATTTCCAGTCCCCCATGGTCTATGTGTAGCAGAAATAGTACTGAGTATTAAGAAATAACAAATATATAAGGAACAACTTGTGAATTAGCATCAACGTTCTGTTTGTAAATAAATGTATCCTTGTATTCGGCGAAAAAGTTGACAAACTGGACTTTAAATATAATAAAACCTACATGAAACCACCCCCTTAACCAAAAGCATAATACATTGTGGAATCATAAATCAAAGTCCAAATAGTAAGCATAAATAGGATTTTATTAAACATTAAATAACTACTAAAGGAAAATCAGGGACAAGCTATGGTGGGAAACATATACCAGGAATAACTCAGCAATGAATCCGTTATTAGAACCTTTCAATCTCACTATCACATATTAAGAAGTCAGACCCCTTCATATATGATAGTGAGACTGAAAGGGTCCAATACTGACTAATTGCAGAGTACTCCTGGTGTATGAAGTATTTTCTCCACCATAGCTTGTCCCTGATCATCACTTGGTGGTTATTTAATGTTTAATAAAAAATCATATTTATGCTTACTATTTGGACTGATTTTTGATTCCCCAATATGTTACACTTATGGTGAAGGGGGGGTCGTTTCATTTAGGTTTTATTATTGTATCTGATCCTTTTAGCTCCCTCCTCGCACAGGGGTGTATAGTTTATTATACGTTTATATATGTAATGCAAATATGTTATTTTATTTTGGAAGAGTGCTATTACTAATAATATTAAATTATCTTACTATTTAATATAAATGTTCTAAATGCTTCCTGTTCACATATACTAGTTTGCTGTATAGTGCATTGTATGGTTTTGGTATGATATGGCTATATAATGCATGAAATGTTTTGCTGGTTGGCTACATAATGCATGGTAGTTGGATGGTATGGCTATATAATGCATGGTATGGTTTGGTATGGTATGGCTATATAATGCATGGTATGGTATATAGCTATATAATGATGGTATGGTTTGGTATGATATAGCTATATAATGTATGGTATGGTTTGGAATGGTATGGCTATATAATGCATGGTATGGTTTGGTATGGTATGGCTATATAATGTATGGTATGGTTTGCTGGTTGGCTATATTTAATTTATGGAATATTTTACTGGTTAGCTATATAATGTATGGTATGGTTTGGTATGATATGGCTATATAATGTATGAATGTTTTGCTGGTTGGCTATATAATGCATGGTAAAGGTTTGGTATGGTATGGCTATATAATGTATGGAATTTTTGCTGGTTGGCTATATAATGTATGGAATGTTTCTGGTTGGCTATATAATGCATGGTAATGGTTTGGTATGATATGGCTATATAAGGTATGGAATGGTTTGGTGTGATTAGCTATATAATGATGGAATGTTTTGCTGATTGGTCTATATAATGTATGGTATGGTTTGGTATGGTATGGCTATATAATGTATGGAATGTTTTGCTGGTTAGCTATATAATGTATGGAATGTTTTGCTGGTTGTACATAATGCAATGGTATGGTTTGGTATGTATGGCTATATAATGTATGGAATGTTTTGCTGGTTAGCTATATAATGCATGGAATGTTTTGCTGGTTGGCTACATAATGATGGTATGGTTTGGTATGGTATGGCTATATAATGATGGAATGTTTTGCTGGTTGGCTACATAATGTATGGAATGGTTGTTTGGCTGGATTGGCTGTACTAAATGCATGGTATGGTTTGCTGATTGTATCAATGCTGATGTTGCGTATTTTTATGGTTCTATGGTAGAATGTAACCCTATGTTCTACTGTGTAGGTCCAAGATCTCGAAAACCAAAGAAGAAGACGACAGTGACTAAGGAAGACAAGAGGCCCAGGACAGCATTCACTGCAGAGCAGCTCCAGAGGCTCAAAGCTGAATTTCAGACAAACAGGTATTTGACCGAGCAGAGAAGACAAAGTTTGGCTCAGGAACTGAATCTTAACGAATCTCAGATTAAAATCTGGTTTCAGAATAAGAGAGCTAAAATTAAGAAAGCCACAGGGAACAAAAACGCCCTGGCCCTACACTTGATGGCACAAGGACTCTATAACCACTCCACCACTTCGAAGGACAGCAAATCAGACAGCGAATAGAGGCGAGGGCAGAGATGCCAAGTCTTACAATGCAATAATTTAAACTAAATAACAATTATACAAGGAGTGGGGATAGTCTAAACGTGACAAGGGCCAGTGTACAAACAATATACCAGCAATGCGCTACAGAGGAGAAAAGGTCGCAATATTCTATGTAAATATAATTTACAGGCAAAAATAAAAAACTAAAATATTCGCCCAAGAAGTATTTTTTTTTATTTTTTTTTGCTTTGATTCTCTGGAGCAGAATCTCTCTCTGTTGGTTCTTTTTTATTTTTGCTTAGGCTTTCTTTTCTACTAAGCGATGTTCTGGCTGTTGTGGTTGGACAGTGAAGACATGAAACGTTCTGCTAAAGTCCAAAGATTTTAACTGCTGCATTTTCGCACTACTGTGAATTAAAAACAAGAAAAAAAAGAAAGAAAAATAGCTGATATTTGTCCTATGTTTTATATAATAAGTTTTTTTGTGTTAAAATAAAAAAAAGCAGGAACGATGTTTTATTGCATTGTATTAAACATGTACTTATTTTTTTTTTCTTTGACTTCAAAAACAAAATGTTTATAGTTGTGAAAAGAATTGCAGATTATGATTTTATTTATACCTTGGAGGGTTGATATATAGTTTTGCACTTAGCTTTTTTTTATTTTTTTAATTGCCTTGAAGTCAAGAAGGGGAGAGGGCCTCAGTGTTAAAATCAGGAGTATAGGAGTGTGTACATCAGAATCAGTAGGGGGGTGACCTCAGTGTTAAATCAGGAGTATATGAGTGTGTACATCCGAACCAGTAGGGGGATGGCCTCAGTGTTAAAATCAGGAGTATTGGAGTGTGTACATCAGATCCAGTAGGGGGATGGCCTCAGTGTTAAAATCAGGAGTATAGGAGTGTGTACATCAGAATCAGTAGGGGGGTGACCTCAGTGTTAAAATCAGGAGTATATGAGTGTGTACATCGAACCAGTAGGGTGGTGGCCTCAGTGTTAAAATCAGGAGTATAGGAGTGTGTACATCAGAACCAGTAGGGGGGGTGGCCTCAGTGTTAAAATCAGGAATATAGGAGTGTGTACATCAGAACCAGTAGGGGGGTGGCTTCAGTGTTAAAATCAGGAGTATAGGAGTGTGTACATCAGATCCAGTAGGGGGGTGGCTTCAGTGTTAAAATCAGGAGTATAGGAGTGTGTACATCCAAACCAGTAGGGGGGTGGCCTCAGTGTTAAAATCAGGAATATAGGAGTGTGTACATCAGATCAGTAGGGGGGTGGCCTCAGTGTTAAAATCAGGATATAGGAGTGTGTACATCAGAACCAGTAGGGGGGTGGCTTCAGTGTTAAAATCAGGAGTATAGGAGTGTGTACATCAGATCCAGTAGGGGGGTGGCCTCAGTGTTAAAATCAGGAATATAGGAGTGTGTACATCAGAACCAGTAGGGGGGTGGCTTCAGTGTTAAAATCAGGAGTATAGGAGTGTGTACATCAGATCCAGTAGGGGGGTGGCTTCAGTGTTAAAATCAGGAGTATAGGAGTGTGTACATCCAAACCAGTAGGGGGGTGGCCTCAGTGTTAAAATCAGGAATATAGGAGTGTGTACATCAGATCCAGTAGGGGGGTGGCCTCAGTGTTAAAATCAGGAATATAGGAGTGTGTACATCAGATCCAGTAGGGGGGTGGCTTCAGTGTTAAAATCAGGAGTATAGGAGTGTGTACATCAGATCCAGTAGGGGGGTGGCTTCAGTGTTAAAATCAGGAGTATAGGAGTGTGTACATCCAAACCAGTAGGGGGGTGGCCTCAGTGTTAAAATCAGGAATATAGGAGTGTGTACATCAGATCCAGTAGGGGGGTGGCCTCAGTGTTAAAATCAGGAATATAGGAGTGTGTACATCAGAACCAGTAGGGGGGTGGCCTCAGTGTTAAAATCAGGAGTATAGGAGTGTGTACATCAGATCCAGTAGGGGGGTGGCCTCAGTATTAAAATCAGGAGTATAGGAGTGTGTACATCAGATCCAGTAGGGGGGTGGCCTCAGTATTAAAATCAGGAGTATAGGAGTGTGTACATCAGAACAAGTAGGGGGGTGGCCTCAGTATCAGAACCGAGGGCAATCTTAATATCTGCTGGATTGGATCTGTCGGATCCAGAGGAAAAATCTCTGCATATAACCAGAAGAAAGGGTCTCTGGAGGGGGCTGAGCTTTAACATCAGATTCCAAATGGGGGTTATTGGCATTAAATCCACTGGAGGAGATGGGATCTATGGATCCTGCATGAAAGATGGTTCCTGGTGTTAGATCCTTAGGGGAAATCTCTGCATATAACCAGAAGAAAGGGTCTCAGTTGATTCTGGAGGGGGTTGAGCTTTAACATCACATTCAAAATCGGGGTTATTGGCATTAAATCCACTGGAGGTGATGGGATCTGTCGGGTCCTGAGAGGAGAAATCTCTGCATATAACTGGATGAAAGGATCTCATTTGATTCCTGAACTTTAACATCAAATTACAAATGAGGGTTATTGACATTAAATCCACTGGAGATGATGGGGCCTTGTATCAAGTTTAGAATAAATGGGGATTTCAGGAAGGAAAGAGCATATTACCAGGTCCAGGAGGGAGCAGGGATCTCCTCACATACCGAGGAATGGATGCTTATTATATGAAAACCAGAAAAGAATCTTTTAGAATCAGAACCATTGAGAAAGAATCATCAAATCAAAGAGGAGCTCAGCATCAGAGAGATGGAGGAAGGAGGGATATTAGTCAGCAGAATTGTAATAATCTGTGGATCAGCATTAATAGAAGGATCTTACAAGGAAGGTGGTCTCAAAAAGAGATTTAGAACCATCATTTTCTTCCTGCAGTAATTCTAAGGTTATTCATAGGATACGATGACATCCAATCAGCAAGAAGATGGCGTTTACTGTTTGTAGCATTCAGTCTGCAGGCCCTACCCCTGATTATTCAGTCACTTCCCCTTACCAATACCCTCCGCTCCTGACCAGTCTGACATAAGCTATGTCATAGCATAGAACAAACTCTTGAAATGAATGTTGACATTTTTCCCCTCCTGTTCTCTAAAAAAAAAATGAAAACCCTGCATTATTTCCTCCATATTTAAATGTGATTCGTGGCTATTTTTGTATGAGCAGAGTGTCCCCCAGCATGTCCCCACTAGGGCAGGCGCTGGAGGAGTTGTGTTTTCCCCTGCGGTGTCAGAGTTGGAGATGTCATGCTATAAAATATACCTCTGCATATGATCATTGTGTAGATCTACTCAGTAACTCAAATCTAATGTTATCTCCTGGCTTACCAGGGGATTGTGGCTTTGTGTAGGTCTGCTGTCCCATTTCTAGCAGTGAGGATATTATAAGTGTTTCCCCAAATGCGATGGGATCCAATGGAAAATCTATTCAGATCATATAATATTCACAGATATCCCCATTCTAGTGAACTGTCAGTATCTTGTGGTATTTAGGAGGTAATTCTGTACCTTTCTATTGTTCACAAGCCATTGTATATACAGTCAGTCAGCATCAGTGTTTGCTCTTCACAGCCTATAAGAATTATTCTTATTTTATCAATGTATCACGGTGTAAATAAACTGTCTGACATTTCCATGAAACTTTCTGCTTTACATATTTTTATTTTTATTCATTTCTTTCTGTTGACAATAAAAGTTGAATGTTCTATTTTTTTTTGTTAAGTTATAACACAAAATTTAGATTTGTGTCCATCAAACGCCAAGTCAGGACTGGTCCCACCTCTGATGATGAATGTTTCGATTTGCCTTAAAATCACTTTTGCATTTTCTTTACTCCATGAATCACTGGAATTCCCGTGGATCTTGTTCTCCGATGTATGTGACCCTCCTGGGGGGCAGATTCTATTGCCAACAATGTCCAGTGTGAGACACTTCTACCTTCCCAACTTTCTTTACCCCCTTTTCACCTGGTGTTTGTAAAGAGATCACTTCATTGTGTATGTTCAGTCCTCCAAATGATGCATCCAATAAACCGTTTTATTATGTATACCACTGGGTTGTGTTATGTTTATAGAATGTGGTTCTGCATTGTATTTTAATTGCAATTATTAGATAATTACCATTTCTAGCAATATTATTATAGTGACAGTATTAGAACAATAATAGATGATTCTTCTTTTTATTATTATTATTATTATATATATAATAATAATAATAATAATAATAATAATAATAATAATAATAATAATATTCTGTCTACTGTTATGGATGATACCACTATAACCACTATAATATTAACTCTATGCTGACCTCATGTACACATTAAACTATATTAATGTTTCCATCTTTTTCCACATCCATCACCTCTTTTCAAGTGTGAAATAGAGCCACTTTATGTGTTTTGATGTGCCCATGTTTACTGCAATGTCAAACACAAATGGAAACACTCTTTGGCACTGGAGAGCTGGCATGTTGGGTTGGGGGAGCAGAAGCAAAGCTGCAGTGTTTGGCCAAGCATTTTTTTTGTATCGTGGGGAGATATTATTAACTTGTAATATTAAGGAAGATGAGCAGAAGAAGAAAACAGCAGGTGGATCCTGCATGTAGCACTGGAGCCCCCCCCTCCCTCCTTACAAGAGATAGGTCTGTGTGCGCCCAGCACCGAATGGGTTAATGGAGCATGCAGTGAAGGCACATGTTACATAGGCACCTCGGTACGTAATTAAAACATAAACTTGACAGAGGAGGTGACCCGGTATAACTCAATGAGTCATAATCAATAAGCACTTCACTAGATTCAGTGTACAGCACAGGATCCTGGCGAAGTGGGGGTGCAGGATAACCCCCAACATCCCCTCACTGAGAGGGAATCACAAAGCCTAAATAATAGATAGGTGCACTAATACTGGGAAGATATTCTAATGAATAATCTGTAATTCATTCATCTGTATTGTAATTAATAATATGACACAATCTGTAGTATTACAATATACATATATATATATATATATATATATATATATATATATATATATAGTTATATATATATATATTGTTTTATATGTATAGTTTTATATTATAGTTTTATATATATCTGTGTATATATATATATATAGAGAGAGAGAGAGTTGTATGCATATATTATTTCATTTCTTTCTTTCTTTTCTTTCTTTCTTTCTTTCTTTCTTCTTTCTATCTATCTATCTATCAATCTCTATCTGTCTCTCACTCTCTCTCTCTTTCTCTACATATATATGTAGTCAGTCGTATATTAGGTTTTAGAGAAGAGTGAACTGTTACCCAACAAATCATTGCAATCTTTCCATACACCAGTATCACACAGAGATTCACCCATTATTTTACACAATTTGGTTACATTTCTTACATATATGATTGTATTTATGTTTCCATTCATTTCTATTGCTTATTACTGTTTATCTATCTATCTATCTCTGTAGCTGTACAGTTATTTGCCTAGTTCTTGGTCTGTTCTCACCAGCCTATAACCATATAGCCTATGTGAGCACCATCACTATTCGTTTGTATTGGTTACTCTCGTTGTGGTTTCTCTTATAACTTGCAGCCATCATCCTGCCTCTTCCACTTTACTTTTGCTAAGAGTTTATAGAGTATCCGAGGATGTAACAGAAATTATGAAATATCCACAGTACAATGAGAAGACGCCCAGTGTGAAAAGCGCCTTTGGAAACAAAAGAGTGGATTTTTGTCTTCCCATTTGAGAGGTAACACTCCCCCCCTCCTCCTTCCTCCAGTCCCCTCCAGCCCTGCACCAGAGTCCTGGAACAATGAGGACAGCAGTCCCAGCCTCCATATAGCCATACAATGTTGCACATAATATTTGGCATGTTGTAGTGTAACCATGAGGTGGATGGAAGTACATTATCAGAGTGAGAAATAGAGATATGGAGGTGGCCCTAGTGAGACATTCTGGAGATGTGGCACAAATAGGGGGGTGAGGGAGTCAGATCTGCTGTGTTGTAGCTTTAGTTTTCATCTCTAAAAGTCATTTCTTCCTCTGTGTCCTCAGTATCCAGATCACTTTCCTGCCAAGTCCCCTTCCTTCCTCACACACAGAATGGCATCTAGCTTCTTGGCAAATCTGCAGACTGTGCTGTGTGTAGACACTGGGGCTGTGTCCACATGCTGCACTTGTCATTCTGTGCTGCTGAAATATACAGGGCATCAGAAAAGCTGATATTACTTTTTTTGTCATCAATTTCTGCCTTTTATATTAAACAATGTTTGTATTCCACCTGACCAGTCATGGCCATCATCAGATGTTGGGTTAAATCTGAGGATATGAGGATGGTCAGTGAAGCATTACAGCCTCTGGCAGGAAAAGCTCTCATAAAATCTATTCTTTCCTAATGTAATAACACATATTGCAGTGCACAGTGCAAGCTAATGGTAATTGCAGGCTGTCACTAAATCATGACAGTGGCTTTTATATATTTTTGTATTAAATCTTTTTGCAGTGTATATTGGTTAGTTATTTATGCTGTTAATGCACCACATATACAGAAATCTAAAAGTACACATATAGATTCATAGAAATACATATAGATATTGTGCACTGGCTAACACAAACATACAATTCTAGAAGTACCTACTCACATGAGCATAGATACATATATACAGACTTCTGTAAACACAGAAGTATACACACACATAGACTTGATTAGTCATAAAATATTCCAGAATAAGCAAGTATATAATCACAGCAATTCATAAGAACACACTCATAGATTTATACAGATAGATAAAACAAGTGTAGAAGTACACAGCCACACACACTACAGAAAAGAAACTACATCAGAAGTACACAAAGTCATAGACATACAGCAAGGAAAGCAAATCCAGGAGTACAAACATACAAACAAATCCAGGAGTACAAACATACAAACAAATCCAGAAGTACAAGACATATAACCATACACATACACACAAAATCATAAACAAATCCAGGAGTTCGTATATGTATGTATACATATAAAAGTCTTAAACAGGAATTATGAAATCTTGAAGAGGTACATTATATTAGATATACAAACACGATACCATATACATACACATAAACACCCACATACATACATACACATACACACCACTCATAATACATTCACATAAACACCCATATACACATACACAGCCATATACATACATACACACACATAAACAGCCACATACAAACATACATACACATAAACACCCACATACATACATACACATAACAGCCACATACATACATACACATAAACAGCCACATACATACACATAAACAGCCACATACATACACATAAATATCCACATAACATACATATACACATAAACAGCCACATACATGATACACATACATACATACACATAAACTGCCACATACATACACATAAACAGCCATTACATACACATAAATATCCACATATACATACAATAAACACCACATACATAATCACACAAACACCATAATACATACATTACATATACATAAACACCACAACATCACACACATACATACATACATACATACATACACACATAACAGCCACATACATACACAATAAACACCACATACATAATACATAAACATCCAATACATACATACATACACATAATACACAATACATACACATATAACATCCTACATAACTTACATACATACACATAACAGCCACATACATACATACCATACATACATACACATAAACAGCCACATAAATACACATAACATATCCACATACATACATACACATAAACACCACATACATATACAAAACATCACATACATACACATAAACAACATGTAATTACACACACAAACTCCAATAAATAAACAGATAAACACCCACATATATGCATAATACACACAAACACCCACATAAATACACAAACTCCCACATATACAGATAAACACCTACATACATACACACATACACATACATACCATACACACACATATATAGAAACATAAATAAACAGATACAAACACCTACATACATACATACAAACACCCATATATATATATATACACACATACATGTAAACTTCTACATACACACAAACTCCCATACACTTACACACACATACACATACACACCCATACACATACACACCCATACACTTACACACACATACACTTACACACACATACACACCAATACACACCCATACACATACACACCCATACACATACACACATACATGCAAACATACACACATCTAAGTTGTCTCAAGTAAAGTGCAGAAGTCATCTGTTACACTTATCAAAACTGTGAAATTCAATATGTAAAAATGAGAGAAATTGCCAAAGTCCTCAGAATAGCTTCTAGTGTGGATTATTGAGGGAGACAGAGGACATTAATGAGTTGGGTCTATTTAAGTAAACCAAGGGCTGCACTTATGGATGTAGTCATGACAGTCTACAATGATTAGTGTAATCTTCCAAAGACAATGTGATATAGACATAAAAGCTCTGAGAATCCAAATGCATTGCTGGAAATAGAGACAGCCGCTATTCACACACTGTGTATCCAGCCTGTATGAACTGGGTCTGGTCTTGATAATTGCGGCATTTCTGAGCTGTGCTGGAGTTGCAGCATCTTGCAGTAATCTTGTGCTACCTGTCACAGTTCTCTATGCAGAAAGTGGAAAATTCCAGACAATGGAGGTTGTCTGAGGGGATTCATTTCCCAGCATTGACCTGCTCTCCAATACCCAGGCAGCTCATCTCCATTCCTATTCTGCCCAACTTGTATGTGGAAGTAACGCCCAACAGCCACTGACTTGATGAGCTGAGCTGAATGGGAAAATAGCCCCTCTCACAGACACCCCATGCAGGCTGAATGGAGTCTGTGGCCACAGAGCTGGGCTGAAGGTCAAAGCCTCTGTCACAGCTGCAGGTGGCTCATTTCCTTTCCCTAAATATATCCTGCACCTCTACAATCAGCCCAGGGGCTCATGAATTGCCAATCTCATTTCCAGAGCACTAATCAACCATTTTGCATTACCAAGTCTAATGTCTGTCTAGAAAATGCTAAAATAAAAGAAAGTTCCAAGTGGAACAGAAAAAATCAACCTGAGTCAATAAGGAAAGATGAAATATGTAACATTCATGAAACCTAGTGCCTGCAATTCATAGGATTCTGCCTCATGCTTCATATTTATAACACAATATCACCTTCATATGTTAGTAAATTATTTGAACTAATGCAAATGTCAGAAGCTTGTCAATCTCAATGTATGTAATCAGGAAATGGAGAGATATGAGCAAAGATATGAGAGTACTACTATCTATCTATATCTTATCTATCTATCTATCTATCTATCTATCTATCTATCTATCTATCTATCTATCTAATCTATTTATTTATCTTTGTTCAACACCAAGATGTGGCTATGTTGTCTATATATATATGACATTATTTATCTGATTTCTAACTATTACATCTAACATCTATGCATGTCATTCTATCTATCCATCTATTATCTATCTATCTATTTATCTATTTATCTATCTATCTATCTATCTATCTATCTATCTAATCTATCCATCTATCCATCTATCTATCTAATCTATCTATCTATCTATCTATCTATCTATCTATCTATCTATCTATCTATCCATCTATCCATCTATCTATCTATCTATCTATCTATCTATCTATCTATCTATCTATCTATCTATCTATCTATCTATCTATTTAGGCTGGAGGAAGGTCATGTGTTGACCGAAACGTCGCCATGTTCACTTGAGGGCCAATAAAGGTACAAAAAAAAGAAAAAGGAGTGCTGCAGTTCATTTTTTTACATATCTATCTATCTATCTATCTATCTATCTATCTATCTATCTATCAATCATATCTATTTATTTATCTTTGTTCAACACCAAGATGTGGCTATGTTGTCTATATATATATGACATTATTTATCTGATTTCTAACTATTACATCTAACATCTATGCATGTCATTCTATCTATCCATCTATTATCTATCTATCTATCTATCTATCTATCTATCTATCTATCTATCTATCTATCTATTTAGGCTGGAGGAAGGTCATGTGTTGACCGAAACGTCGCCATGTTCACTTGAGGGCCAATAAAGGCACAAAAAAAAGATAAAAGAGTGCTGCAGTTCATTTTTTCACATATCTATCTATCTATCTATCTATCTATCTATCTATCTATCTATCTATCTATCTATCTATCTATCTATCTTCTATGTCTTTTGTTTATACTTCCTATAGTTTTAAATGCTTCCTAGTCTAACCTGAATATGGAATGAAGCTGGCGGGCTTTGTGGCGGAAATATAATTAAAGTGGGTGAGAGATGTAAACGATGAAGAATAAGAATGACATCAGGCCAATTTCACACTTGGCACTCCAATGGTCGGGACCAAGCAGGGCTCTTGCCATGCAACGCAGATCAAAGTGCACTGCCACTCCTAGAAAGGCAGAGGGGGAATTAAGTATGCTAATCCCCAGGACAAATATATTTTAATCTTGTTAAAATACAAGTTAATGCTGCAGCTCAGTGGCTGAACTTTGTCAGACTGTAGAGATCCGTTGCACTGTTAACTCTGCATAAGGTAAGACATTCCCATTCAAAAGATACAGATACAGAATCCTCTGTGCGTCTTCTTGTATCCATGCAGCCTGATTTTCCATAGGGGACATTTGTCTTACATATTTTAGTTGGGCAGAATGAGAGTGACAAGATAATTTGAAGCCCGGGGTAAGTATTATCCTGGGAACAGATTATGGGGGACACATTTTTTTTCCAAAAGTATATTATATACAAATGATTAAAAACAAACAAACTGGTTAATAACATCTCATGGATGATTATTTAGGTTTCTAGTGATACAAAGACTCTGTGAGCAGAAAAAGGAGCATAAGAGGCAAAAACATCTACACAAAGTTTAGATAGGAAAATAAAATAGATAAATAATATTTTATTTTAAAATTCAGTAAGTGGTAACTGCCCTCATCAGTATAGTGTGTGGGATATTCTGATCTGGCTGTTGTGAGTGGGCTAAGACGAGGTCTGGGGAACTCGCTATCTACCTTATGGAGAGGAGTTTTGCCTACAACCATAAGAAGACAGTTAAGTAGGTAAGGAGATTTAAGCCACATCCCTCCTCTAGGAATATGCAAATTTGCACTTCAGTAACTGATGAGGGGCAGTTACCCCGAAACGCAGCGTCTGTAGTTTGGGGTTCTGATCTGGCACAAATCCCTAGTCATATTTAAAAGCTTGTTGGAAAGCAATTATGACTTTGAGGAGCTACTTAAAGGTGGCACTGGAGTAATTCCACTTCCTTACTGAAGTGCAAATTTGCTATTTCCTAGAGGAGGGATGTGGCTGCAATCTCCTCACCTACTTAACTGTCTTCCCAGACTTTATTTTAAAAGTTATTCAATTTTGATAGCACAATGAAAAACACAAAGGACTGTTCAGGTTAATGTCAAACCAAACTAAGCATTTAGTGAATCAAGCAGAGTGTAGGATGGGTAAGACCTCTCCCTATGGGTATCGTCACATCAGGTGACTTTGCCAGAGATATCGTTGGCGACGCACGGGAGCGCGCACATTTTTGGCACCCCGCTAGCGTCTCCGTCGCGTGTTTACATGCGGCGATACCTCCAGCGACACTTTGGCAATGTTACAGGCGGCATCGCTGTTCGGGTGTCTACAAACCCAGCGGCGATCCTGTAACATGGAAGCCTATGGCTCCCATCGCCTGTACCATCGCCAATCGCCATGTTATATGGGGCGATGTGTACACATAGCCTGAGAGTGGACGCCTGGTTTCAGAGCAGCACTTTGAAACCAGGCAACCACTCTCAGTCGATTTTTCGCACTTTACATGGGGCGACTCACCGTCAATGATGCTGACGATAAGCCACGCCCCTGCATTACCAGCGAAATCGCCGGCGATGTCACCTGGTGTGACGGTACCCTATGTCTATCTATCTATCTATCTATCTATCTATCTATCTATCTATCTATCTATCTATCTAGGCAGCACTCCCACTTGTTTTAGATAGATAAGACCTTTATTGGTCACAGTTCACAGGTGACGTTTCAATCCACAATGGATTTTTTTCAAGCAAAGATGGGTGTTGTTACAAGATTTAAATAGTGCATAAACTACAAAGATATTTACGTATCATTAAAAGTAAAGTGCCTTTTTACAGTGCTTTTTGTGCATATACAGTGTTGGCCAAAAATATTGACACCCCTGCAATTCTGTCAGATAATGCTCAGTTTCTTCCTGAAAATGATTGCAATCACAAATTCTTTGGTATTATTATCTTCATTTAATTTGTCTTCAATGAAAAAACACAAAAGAAAATGAAGCAAAAAGCAAAACATTGATTATTTCACATAAAACTCCAAAAATGGGCCGGACAAAAGTATTGGCACCCTCAGCCTAAACTTGGTTGCACAACCTTTAGCCAAAATAACTGCGATCAACCGCTTCCTGTGACCATCAATGAGTTTCTTACAATGCTCTGCTGGAATTTTAGACCATTCTTCTTTGGCAAACTGCTCCAGGTCCCTGATATTTGAAGGGTGCCTTCTCCAAAGTGCCATTTTTAGGCTGCGTTCACACATTTGCGTATTTTGCTGCGCTTTTTTGCGCGCGCTTTTTGCCGCGTTTTTCGGCCGCGCAAAAAAGCGCAACAAAATACGCAGGGGCTTTCACACACTGCGCTTTCTTTACTCCAGAAAGCGCAGTGATGTCACAGAGGGAGGAAGAATCCTGCTTCCTCCTCCCCTCTGTGACAGCCCCATTAGATTTCACAGTGTATTAATATACACTGTGAAATCTAAATTAAACAGAGGCAAATGTATGTAAAATAAAAAAGAATGAATACTTCACCTTCCGGTGCCTTCTCCCACTGTCTGGTGCCTTCTGCCGCTCTCCAGTTCCAAGTGAGAGGTGTACTGAGAAGACCTGTGGTGACATCAGAGGGGGGGCGTTCCCGGGGCGTTCCCAGCGCTGTTTGGCTGTTCGCGGTCATGTGATATGTATCACATGACCGTGAGTGCCCGGGAGCGCCCCTCTGACATCACCACAGGTCCTGTCAATACATCTCTCACTTGGAATCGGAGACCAGACAGCGGGAAAAGGCGTCGGACAGGTGAAGTATTCATTCTTTTTTATTTTACATACATTTGCCTCTGTTTAATTTAGATTTCACAGTGTATATTAATACACTGTGAAATCTAATGGGCGGCCACAGCTGTCAAAGAGGGGAGGAGGAAGCAGGATTCTTCCTCCCCTCTGGGAGAATACGCAGAAGTAGCTGCGTAAACAATTGACACATCAATTGTTTACGGAGCTGCGCTTTCTCCCGCAAAACACAGTGCGTATTTTTACGCAATGTCTGCACTGCAAAGTGAATTTCCCATTCACTTTGCAGGCAGACAAAAGGCACATTGCGTATTTTGAAAAGCGCGCGTAAAAAAACGCGGCAAAATACGCAATGTGTGAACGTAGCCTTAGATCTCTCCACAGGTGTTCTATGGGATTCAGGTCTGGACTCATTGCTGGCCACCTTAGAAGTCTCCAGTGCTATCTCTCAAACCATTTTCTAGTGCTTTTTGAAGTGTGTTTTGGGTTATTGTCCTGCTGGAAGACCCATGACCTTTGAGGGAGACCCAGCTTTCTCACACTGGGCCTACATTACCTACACACACACCTACATTATGCTGCAAAATTTTTTGGTAGTCTTCAGACTTCATAATGCCATGCACATGGTCAAGCAGTCCAGTGCCAGAGGCAGCAAAGCAACCCAAAACATCAGGGAACCTCCGCCATGTTTGACTGTAGGGACCGTGTTCTTTACTTTGAATGCCTCTTTTTTTCTCCTATAAACTCTATGTTGATGCCTTTGCCCAAAAAGAGAAAACATTCTTCCAAAACATTTTAGGCTTTCTCAGGTAAGTTTTGGCAAACTCCAGCCTGGCTTTTTTATGTCTCGGGGTAAGAAGTGGGGTCTTCCTGGGTCTCCTACCATACAGTCCCTTTTTATTCAGACGCCGACGGATAGTACGGGTTGACACTGTTGTACCCTTGGACTGCAGGGCAGCTTGAACTTGTTTGGATGTTAGTCAAGGTTCTTCATCCACCATCCGCACAATCTTGCGTTTAAATCTCTTGTCAATTTTTCTTTTCCATCCACATCTAGGGAGATTAGCCACAGTGCCATGGGCTTTAAACTTCTTGATGACACTGCACACGGTAGACACAGGAACATTCAGGTCTTTGGAGATGGTCTTGTAGCCTTGAGATTGCTCATGCTTCCTCACAATTTGGTTTCTTAAGTCCTCAGACAGTTCTTTGGTCTTCTTTCTTTTCTCCATGCTCAATGTGGCACACACAAGGACACAGGACAGAGGTTGAGTCAACTTTAATCGATGTCAACTGGCTGCAAGTGTGATTTAGTTATTGCCAACACCTGTTAGGTGCCACAGGTAAGTTACAGGTGCTGTTAATTACACAAATTAGAGAAGCATCACATGATTTTTCTAACAGTGCCAATACTTTTGTCCACCCCCTTTTTTATGTTTGGTGTGGATTTATATCCAATTTGGCTTTAGGACAATTGTTTTTGTGTTTTTTTTATTGAAGACAAATTAAATGAAGATAAAAATACCAAAGAATTTGTGATTACAATCATTTTCAGGAAGAAACTGAGTATTATCTGACAGAATTGCGGGAGTGTCAATACTTTTGGCCAACACTGTATAGTGTTACAATACATCACATCAGTGTATTATATTATACATGATTTCCTCCCATCAGATCAATCATCAAAAAGTGCTTTACAGTGCATATTATTTACAATACATTGTTAATTACAGTATAATTGGTGCTCAGCTGAACTCATAATGAATGTGTTTGGCTCACCCTTCTATATGTATCGCCATTATCCACTTGTCGCCTTCCCATAACATGTAGTGACCCCACAGCGCTAATGCGCATGCTCGGGATCTCCTATCATCGCGGGAACGGCCATTACACCCATCGCACTTGCACTGTAGTTTCCTTAGTATTCGTATACCCACTGCGCTTGCGCAGTGTTTCTGGAGCGTCACAGCTCATTCTATGGAGCCTGGGCGAATCTCTTTACCTCTATGAATTACTCAGCCATACCTTTTATGCCTCTAGGCTTCTACCCAGTCTACAATAATGGGAATATTCTTATTTTTAGTTAAGGCCGTCTATATGGATTTTTTCTCTCCTTCCCCAATATGTCCCCACATCATGGCGGCACATTCGGGCATTGATACACAACAAGTGACAGTGGCAGTATTATCCAGCACCCTCCAGGTTGTTATATCAGCGGAGACACTCCAAGGCCACTCAATAAACATGTTTTTCCCTTATTTTGACCAGTTACTCTTTCCCTTGGGGACAGCCAGCGACGACATTGTTGGTTACTTAAAAATCAAATCTTTAATGAAAAATATGTTAAAAAATATCAACAACATTATTATAACTTATCGTAATTTTTAAAAAATTTTTTTTTCATATTAGGGTGAGTCATCACTTTTTTGGGCGAGTCATCACTTTTTTTGGGGTGAGTCATCACTTTTTTGTATTCAGCTTGCACCATCCAATTTCTGTTTATTTCTGTAATGATATAAAGAAAAACAATCATTAAAATACATAAAGACTCAAAAATAACACACAATACATACAATTCTAAAATTACACCCCTCTAGTCTCCAACAACGTGAATGAATTCCTATACTATAGCACCTAGTTTAAAGTCTACATTCAGACCATGAGGTTTGAAAGTGTGCCCAAGTGCAGTTGCAAAAACCATCAAGCGCTACAAAGAAACTGGCTCACATGAGGACCGCCCCAGGAAAGGAAGACCAAGAGTCACCTCTGCTGCGGAGGATAAGTTCATCCGTGTCACCAGTCTCAGAAATCACAGTTTAACAGCAGCTCAGATTAGAGACCAGGTCAATGCCACACAGAGTTCAAGCAGCAGACACATCTCTACACCAACTGTTAAGAGGAGACTTTGTGCAGCAGGCCTTCATGGTAAAATAGCTGCTAGGAAACGACTGCTAAGGACAGGCAACAAGCAGAAGAGACTTGTTTGGGCTAAAGAACACAAGGGATGGACATTAGACCAGTGGAAATCTGTGCTTTGGTCTGATGAGTTCAAATTTGAGATCTTTGGTTCTAAACACCGTGTCTTTGTGCGACGCAGAAAAAGTGAACGGATGGACTCTACATGCCTGGTTCCCACCGTGAAGCATGGAGGAAGAGGTGTGATGGTGTGGGGGTGCTTTGCTGGTGACACTGTTGGGGATTTATTCAAAATTGAAGGCATACTGAACCAGCATGGCTACCACAGCATCTTGCAGCAGCATGCTATTCCATCCGGATTGCGTTTAGTTGGACCATAATTTATTTCTCAACAGGACAATGACCCTAAACACACCTCCAGGCTGTGTAAGGGCTATTTGACCAAGAAGAAGAATGATGGTTTGGGGTGAGCTGGACTGCAGAGTGAAGGCAAAAGGGCCAACAAGTGCTAAGCATCTCTGGGAACTCCTTCAAGACTGTTGGAAGACCATTTCCGGTGACTACCTCTTGAAGCTCATCAAGGGAATGCCAAGATTGTGCAAAGCAGTAATCAAAGGAAAAGGTGGCTACTTTGAAGAACCTAGAATATAAGACAGATATTCAGTTGTTTCACACTTTTTTGCTAAGTATATAATTCCACATGTGTTAATTCATAGTTTTGATGCCTTCAGTGTGAATCTACAATTTTCATAGTCATGAAAATAAAGAAAACTCTTTGAATGAGGTGTGTCCAAACATTTGGTCTGTACTGTATATATATATTTGAAGCACTATATATCATAAACTCAGAGTTAGACATAGTATTACATGCTTCATCATTTGCAGCCTATACTGTTAATTGACATCTGTCAGCAGGATTTCACGCTCAGAACTATTTTTATACACATGTTTATCTTTCAAAGACAAGTCCAGCATTACCTTTACATGGCAAACCCATTTTTTTCCATTACTAAGAGCTCAGTGTTTGAATTGATATTCAAATTAGGCTGAAAACATGTTGTAGTTATAGATCTGAAGCCTCCGTCACTCCAGTTCTTTTCTCCGCCCAGTGTCAACTCCTCTTGCTTGACTGACAGCTACTGAAGTCACACATCATAGAGGCTGCCAGTCAAGCAGGAAGAGGAAGCGATGGGTGGGGAATAGAGCTGGAGCGACGTAGGCTTCAGATCTACAATAACTCTTCAATCTAACTTGCGTATAAATTCTCAGTAAAGGAGGAATGGACTGGCCATGTGAAGGCAGTACTGGACTTGTCTGTGCATGAGTAACACGCGCATATAATTCATTTTGAATGGGAAACCCTGCTGAAATATTCCTTTTAATGTTATGCAACAGGTGCAAGTGTGAAAACTGAGACACTTGGGTCCCTCAGAGAGTTTTTATTTTAAGGGCCTGACCATACAATACATTTTTCACTACCCAGTAATGAAGAAACATGCACATAGCATGCCATGATGTTTTTTTCACAGTACTTTAATTAATGTGGACTCTGTGTTTAATATTTTCTTAAAGCAATCTTGTATTCCGGATTTATTTTTCCTACTTTACTATGACTTTAACTTTAAGCAATTCCAACCCACAGTGAGTAGATCTAAGGCTGGGATCACACATAAGCCCTGGATCCGTTATAGGCAGGGCCGCACCGTCCATTGGACAGTGTGAGCCCTGTCATTCAGGCGGCAAGAGGCAGGGGGAGCGGCAGTGCAGAAGGGGGCGGCGCCTCATGCACACAGCCTCCCCCTGTCATGGCGCCGGCCGCTCACCCCGCGCACCGCAGGTAAGCGGCGACCCGCCGGGGGACCAGTACAGAAGGGGCGGCAGCGCTGGGCTTCACCAGCATCCCCCTCCCCCCCCCGTAATCACTGCCGCACCCGGTAATCACTGCCGCGGCTCAGGCGGCAGTGGCGACCCACCGGGGGACCAATGTATGCGGAAGGGGCGGCAGCGCTGGGCTCCACCAGCACCCCCCCCCCGTAATCACTGCCGCGGCTCAGGCGGCAGCGGGGCTTGGTGCACCCCTGGTTATAGGCATCAGTTTTTTAACTTTATTTTTCTAAGTCCAAAAACTGAAGCTAAAAACTGATCCTGGGATCAAGTGGGACTGCATTGTTAACAAAAGCTATTTGTTTTATTTTTACTAGACCCAAAAAACGCTGCAAACAACCTTTTTGGGTGCAGTAAAAAAACTGATCCGTTTTTTTAACATGGGGCCCTATGGGAAAATGGATCTGTTTTTTTAACATGGGGCCCTATGGGAAAACAGATCCGTTTTTTTGGTGCAGTAAAAAAACGGATCTGTTTTCGCTACCATTTTTTGGCAAAAAAATGGCAAATTCCAAAAAAATGCATAGCTGCACAGGAGGCTCAAAAAACAGCCAAAAAAAAAAACAGATTTGTTATTGAAACCAGTGGAAAAAATTGATTGGCATGGGTGACCCTAGACTAATTTCATAATATTGTTTTTTTACACTGAACCTCTGAACTAAATAAGACCTAGTGTGGTGCCCCACATGGTCAGGCGTCACAGTGGGGTATTACACCCGTAAAAGAGGTGTCATTTTCCTCAGCTGCAAGTGGATCCTAGGTTGGTGGGTGGGACCCATTCCTGCACTCCCACATTAGAGTGGTGGCGGGAGGTTACCCAGGAGGGAGATATATTCACCTCTAGGGGGAACAAGAGGGTCTCTAGTGAAAGAGAGAGAGAGTCGGGACAGTGGAGTTGGTGTGTGGAGCGAGGCGGAAGGTTTACCCGGATAGCTCTACGCTGATCCGGAAGGAAGAAGAGAGAGGATCCTGAGGGGATCCTGAGAGAGGGTGCCTGACGTGCGGAGTCTGGACCCTAGAGAGAAAGGGGGAACCCCAGCATGGAGCGACCATACTCCAGGGAATTCCCCAGTCCGCCACGGGAATGCCGGACCCGAGGAAACGGCCAGAGTCCATCTCTGAAAGTCTTCAATCGGCTGCTGCGGTCTGTTTACCGGCTGCAGCACCCTGCCAGATGGAGCGGTCTGCCTGCTTCCTCACCACGAGGGAGGGGAGCCCCAAGTCTACCTACAAGGAACCATTGGGTATAGACTCATCCTAGGTGGGGAAGAAAGGACACAGGTTCGTCAACTAAGGTTTAGCACGGGTTCCACCATACCACCTGGCATCCACTTAGAGCCACCCGTAGGGCTACCTGTTTGAATAACATCTTGCTGAACTGTGGACTCTGTATTTTGCTGCGGAACGTTTACAGTAAAGTACCCGGGAGAAAGTGACTTTGCCTGTGTGTTGTTATCTTCATCAACCTGTTTGCTTACAGGAATGCTGCCCCAGAGGACCAGCTCCACCTGTAGGGAGTTTTGCCATCTCAGCCGCATTAGCATCGACCTCCGGAGGACTGTGGCGGTGCTGGTGACCCATCACCAGGTACTACAGGTGGCGTCACAGACAAACTCTAATCCCCTGTACATACACCCCTTATTGAAGTGTCACCCAGGCCACGGGCTCAGGTGCTGCCACCCGTGACATCCTCGTGAAAACACCCACCAGGGCCTGGGGCTCGACATATCTTTCTGTCACTCACGAACAGGATCCCATGCCTGGTATTACTGGGTACTGTGTGCCTTGGACGTTTGCATTGAAAAAAACTTTTCCCGCCTTTGTTTGACGCCAAAAATGGGTTCCCGCCATCACTGCAGGAGTACCCAAGATGGCGCCGTACCCATGTACTAGACACCATGTGTAGGCCTGGGGGTGTGCCTCAGCCCCTAGAGGAAGGAGGGCCAAGGCGGAGGCACGAAAGAGTGTGGCCGCCCCGATTGCCATCAATCAATCAGGGGGGCGGCTCAAAGGAAGTTCTCCGGGAGGGACTGCCAGTAAAGAGACAAACCAGAAGAGAAGGACAGAACCAACTAGGATCCTTTATACCCGGCAGCATGGCAGCACCCCGTTGGAGAGACATCGTGCGTGAGGTCGAAGAACAGGCCAGAGCCGCACAAGGAGACCCGGCAGCGGCATTCCACTTAACACTAGAGTGGGATGCCGACTACTGGGGAGACGCATTTGGACAGCTCCACCAGGACATGGAGGAAGCCCTGGCATGGGTGTGCCACGGTGGAGTGCGAAGAGGGCATGTGAGCTGAGAACAATGAGAGAAGGCCGAGAAGCGCGAGAGGCAGCGGTAGCAGTGCAGGCAGTCGTGGAGTACCGTGCCTCATTACCACCCATACCGCCACCCGTCTAGACCCGGAGCGCAGGGACTTAGGCCAAAGCCCCTGTAGCACCACCGTCCTGTACCCGCAGCTATCTCCAGCTGGAGCCAGCGCGACCATCCCCTACAGAACCAGACGTTGTCATCGAAGCTGAGGAAGAGGAAGACAAGACTGACTTTGAAGAACTGGAGGACGTAGAAGGAGCCTCAGGATGGAGCACCCCAGAAGCTGCATGGTGGTCCGCATGGCAGCAGCAGCGGCAAAGTACCCCTACCATTGTGAGCACAGCAGAGACCAGAGCGTCGTCCAGACTCCCAACCGGCAACTCACCACCACCAGAGTACCAGTCGTCCTTGAACCAGCGAGACCAACTGGGAAGAGAAAGACGCAGAGAAGAATGGTTCCAAAAAGAACAGGCAAAGCGGCGACTTGGAGATGAAGCACAGCCCCCACTTTCTTTGGAGTTGCGCCGCCAAGGAACTGTTATTTCCATTCATCACGACGAATGATGGGGATTCCTACATGAACCCAGACTTCAGGAGGATATCTTTCTTGCTCGAAGAGACGTAGAACCGTACCTGCGGCGTGGACACCCAGATTGTGATCTGTACCGAGGTGAGCAGGTTACATTTGAAAGACATCGAGGCCCCTTAAGCTGGTTTGCCATCCGAATATCCCGCCAACAATAGACTCACGTTGCAGAGACTATGACTGTATATAGCCCCTTTTTCACCATCTTTCCCATTTATTTTTCACCTTTTTGCTTCCCAGAATAATGAGCAGTGCCCTGTGTGTTTTGAACCCTAAGGGTACCTTTACACACGGCTACATTTGTAGCTTGTCACCAGGTAACTTACTGGTTGCAGTGAAATCATGGATACATGATTCCATTTGTACACAGCAACAAGATAGAACCATGTATACATGATTTCACTGCAACCAGTAAGTTACCTGGTGACAAGCTACAAATGTAGCCGTGTGTAAAGGTACCCTAAAGACACATAGACTTTTGGTTTGGAACTTTTATTGCCCCTGTGTTGATAATGTGTGATGTGTAGGCAGCGGTCCGGTGGTGATAATTCACACTGGACTGTGCTGGACAATAAGTTACCACCGGACCCGCACTGTTAATACCAGTCCCCATTGGGCCGAGTTAGATTATGTCTTTTCTCTGCAGATAGTAGTAGCCGGAGAGTAATAACTTTGCCAACAGGTGACCCGAGGACCGTGGGGTCTATCATACTAACTACTGCAATGTGTGAGTAACACTAAAAGAAAATGTGCCTCCTAGAAATAGGAAGAAGTTAAAGTATATTATGCAACACAGAAGGAAAAGGGGCACCAATGCCACCGGCTTAGTGGAGAAACAACTGTGGAGCGACCGGTATTATCCGAGTGGTGCCAGTCACGACGGCAACATACAAAGCAATCTTGAAATAAAGGAGACGGCACTCCCGGTATGTTGCTGTGATTTATTCACTGTTCGCCATTCACATGGTGCAGGGAGGGGGATTGAGCTGAGGTGGCGACGGTAACGTTTTGCGCTGTGTGCGCTTCCACGGGTCACAAGCTAATGGTGGTATAGCTCACTTCCTATGAATCTATATCATATAGTGACGTCACCATTAGATAAATAAAAACTTTACAAAAACTTAAAATCATGATTCCACTTATCACCAACTGTAAAACACATTAGGACCATTAGCAATAAGTACAGAAATGCACATTTTACTCTCAATATAAAAGCATATAAGAAACTTAAGTGACAAATGATGGTTTCAGCGCAGGGTGAGCGGACTGCATGGAACAACAAATATCTAAACTGCAATGCAAAAAGCAATACCAGTGATCCTATAATTAAGG